>VDFB02281492.1:354017830-354176705 GCA_007258455.2 Sequoia sempervirens
TACTACCCTCTCCAGCCTACCGCTCAGGTTGATCTTCTATACAGGGATGTGCATCACTGCATTGTGAAAAATTGGGCTGACAAAGAGCTACTTGAATATCCCTATGGTAATGCTTCCTATAATATGCAACCTTTGTGATAGCCTCTTTGTACAACCGCACTAACATGGTTCGACCATGTGTGGCTACCACCATAACCTTGATTTGTTGTCACCTAGCCACCTCCTGATGTATCTCTTTGGTGATAGTTTGTACCCTTTGTATTGTTGCATCTCTCTTGATATTCACCACGATTACCTATTGCCAAGCTTGATCTCACTCAATAGTAAGATCCAAAACCTGTTGGCAGGCCTAGTCCCGCTCACTAGTCAATGCTTGCACCTGTTGCTACAACTGTTGAATCTGTGCATCTCATGTATCTAGTGGTGGTAGTGGTGGTACTACATGTTATTGTGGTCCATGCTACTGAACTATGAGAGGTTGCTGAGGAGGATGCTATTGTATAACCGAAGGAGCCCCTAGAACATATCCATCACGGTCATCCTTGGCTCCTTTTCCTCTACCCCTGGCACCTCTGCCTCGTGGTCTCCCTCTAGGAGGAGCACCTGATGGATTTGTAAGTCACCTTGGAGGGATGAACCATGCATCATACACTAGAGTGGTATGTGCTATGAGCTGACCCTAATAATATGCCCAAGGCTAGGAAACCAATTGATGGAAGCTATCAACAACCTCTGGAGCCAAAATAGTTAGTCTCCATGTAGGAACCTCTCTAGATGATCTCACAAAAATGGATCTATAGGTATCATCGGGCCTATCCTATACATCACCAAAATGTTTGGCTACCCTGTTGGGGAGATACTACTCAATCATGGGGTGCTCCCAACCCTGCATGTAATGGGTTTGTTTGGTGAAGTATAGCTACTAAATATCATCAAACTATGGTGGCATCTGAAGCCATGGGCGCTAGCTGAACATGGTCATATCATTAATCACTTGTCTTCAGTACATGAGCCCAATCTTTCTAGTGTTCCTGAGTGTGATGGCACCTCAATATCTCCATACAACAGGATCATCTAGCTCCATGTCTACCATTTGTACAATCGACCGAAGCACGAAAATGTGCTCCCATGTCGAAATATGAATAAGAGTAACACCTGCATTGAGGGCTCTCCCATCGCAATAAAAAAATTGTGAAAATCATGATATAGGCTAGCATCATGGGTCCCCTTGCAAAAAGAGTCCTCCTATACAACATCTTCTACCATGCCAAACCCCATCCTAGACTAAAAAATCTGCCCCATCTATCTAGAGCCACCAAACCTGAAATGAAAGTTGCAATGATCAATCTAAAGGTCAACATGTGACCTCTGTATGTCTCTAAATCAATCTATGATGGGACCAATGCAGTTTGGTCCATCTCCATCACCTCTAGGTAGGCATCGAATCTGACATTGATGTCGTAAATCACACAATCACTGTGGATAGGAAAACACAATATTTGCCACACATCCTCCAAGGTAACTATCACCTCCCCCATTAGAAGGTGGAAGGACAAGTTCTCATTGTTCCATCTTTCGTATAGGGCTATCATCATAGCCAAGTGGGTCCTAATAATAGGTGAATATGCAATGTACTAGAATCCAATCTCTCCCAAGTGCTCTTGGCGCAACATTGAAAGATCACTTAATCTCTCAAGAACCATCGACATGTGCTCCCTCAACATCAATGGTGGGAAGACCTCCTACACCCACGAAGTGCACAAAGTTAGGAAATCATCAAAATTTGATGTTATTTAGAATTCCCTACTCAAAAATCACAATAACATCACTATTTACAATAGTGTCGCTATATTCAAAATTCAAATAGCGATGCCTAATGCATTTCAAATTTTAAATTGGAAAGTGTGTCACTAGAGAAGCTGGTGTCATAGTTTGGATTCCGGCTTGACCTAACCCTAACTTTTAAATTGAAAAGTGTGTCACCAAATAAGCTCGCATCGACATTTAAAATTTGAAACCCTAATTTTAAATCGAAAGAAGCATCACCATATACATATGCATTGCTATAAATTATTTGGGTGTCATTGATTTAAGTTTGGGCATTGCTATATAGCGACACTGTCAGAATTCAAATTCTAATGCATAATAAATTCATCAAAATTTCAAATTTCAAATCAAGTTTTGAATCACATACCGGTGGTCCTACGCCTAGAAGCTGCTGAAACTTTCAAACTTGATCAAAGATGTGTTGAGGAAGCTCACAATGTGCCATTTTTTTGAAAGGGTCATAGCTCAAATCACATGAATTTCTCAAGTGTGAATGCACAAATGAATTGAAATGATCCCTCTTGGCTTGTTTAAGTTAGAAAATTAGGGATTTTTTCCATAACTTAACCTTAATAATGGGTTTTATTATCATTTTCATCAAAATTTCCAATTTGGACCTAATTTTGCATCGTTTTATGTGTTCTTGGCATTATTCTTGCATCCCAGAGCCTTTCTGAACCCTTGGGGCAACTTTTGAACCTTTATCAAGAAATCAACCCAAAATTCAAAATTTCTGCCCAATTTCTCAAGGGGGCAAGGAATCAGTTTTATCCTTTTGTCGGGGCATCTAAAAAATGAGAAAAAATTGATTTGGGCAACAGTTTTAATCTGAAAAGCACTGTTCTTTAAACCGAAGCAATAGGTACCTTGTTTCAAAGGGGGGAAAAATGTAGACAACTAAAAATGTCCTAATCAATGTCATACATTTGAATAGGATTTATTAACATCATTTCCTCTTTAAACCATCCTCTTTTCACTTAATTAATTTCATTAGCCTAGCTGATTAATTAATTGCATCATTTTCATCTATTTGGCCTAATTAATTTAATTGGGTTAATTCATCCCTTTTCACACTAACACTTCATCTCATTAAATTAAAAAAATCAAAATATTTAATTTAATCTCCTAAGTCATCTTATTTAATTAAATAACCCTAAGTTATTTAATTAAATATCATTTACCCCTCCCCTATTTATTAAATCGTCTAATTTAATAAATATCTCTTTAATTCTTCTAATTCCCTAATTGCATAAATTAAACCTTGTTTAATTAGTAATTAAACTAATTTTCCTCTAAGCAAAGGGAATATTCCTATGGAATATTCTCTATCCTTTTTGCACAATTAATTTTTTTTTTTAATTTGTAAAATACCTTTTTCCCTCACCCAAAAGGAATATTCTAAGGAATATTTTGTCTCCTCCAATCAACTCACTTGGCTTCTTGGACAAGTTAAACCTTCAACCTCTTTAGCAAGTTACCTTTGACCTATGTGAGCAAATCAAAAGTGTGTTTGTTTGAGGCAAGTGTGAGCCCTTGATTAACTTTAATCATGCATTCTCATCCGTTGATGAGAATCCATGATCCATGCCTCTCATCCCCTTCATCTTGAACTATTGATTAAGCTTTTTGATCTCAACCACCCATTCCTCATTTGTTGTCCTATAAATATATCACTATTTGGAAACAAATGGATCCATCTTTCAATTGCAAACTTATACTATTGAATTTACTCACATACACACTCATCTTTTACTCACTATTTAGCTTGTTTTAGTTCATTTTAATTGCACAATAGCTTAGAGCATCCATTAATGGCTTGCATGCATCCATCTTAGTTTGTAAATAAATTAGCGTTTTCATCTTTTAGCACAATTTTAGCTTAGATTAGCTTTGAAATTGCATAATTAGATCATTTGTAGGATAAAATCATGGTAACCTAGCTTACATCATGTTCATTTTAGCATAAATTAGGTTTTCATACATCAATCACTATGGTTTCATCGATTATCTTCAATAGAATCAACTGAAACAAGCTCACTAATGACAAGATTGGGAAAGGGTCATTGTTCCACATCAACACCAATTCAACAACAAGATAAGTTTTAGATGGATTAGAATAGATTTTTTGAAAGCTTTCATAATTTAGTATGTTAGGTTTTGATGAAATGTTTAATTTCAATTCTGTTTGATTGATTTTGTTGAGATTCGAGTATTGGTGGCTCCATTATGCTTCGATTCTTCATGGATCAAACGTAATTCAGCCCATACCAGTATTTTCGCATCACAATTATACAACCAAGGAATTTATTTAGAACAAGATAAAAGCTAGAAGGCATAAAATAGATGATCATTATGCTTGACTATTCTAATCCTTTCTAATAGAAACATTTTTATCTAAGTGACTACCACATATTGTATGTTGGCATTGGTTTACATTTTAATTTAAGAACCCATATTTTGGTGTGTGCAACATAATATAATTTCACACTTATCATCAACCAATTATTTTGGATACCTTTCCATAAAATAATTCATCTTAAGGTTAATATGCATCTCAATCTAAATAAATTTATTTGTTTCAATCATGTCAAGAAGAGTAGACACTCAAATATAGATCTCATTTGTTAACTACCCATGGTGTATGTAGTTACAAGAATTGAAAATAGACAAGCCCTTGTAATGAGCCTAAATTAAACATACAAATACACTAAAAATTTTCTTTAAATTTTAAAGTCTACCAAACCTAACCATAGGGAAAAAATATTGAAGTTTAATCCCTTGCTAGAATACAACCCCTTAACCCTTAATAAGAACCTTAATTACAACTAAGACAATCCTTAATGATAAGGTATTAAGTTGACCAGGATTAAATTTTAAGTTACAATAATAGATTAATTTAATATTTAACAACCAAATATTTATGGAGATGAATTTACTAAGTAGAGCTAGCTCAAATGGCATCAAATGGATATCATATGGATACTCTCTTTCCTAAAAAGATTATAATATATTTATGATTGTTTTTTGTTAGCCTTTCTTTGTTGAGAAATGTAAAACTTAAATAATGATCGCATTTCCAAAGTGCCCATGTTTTACATGGTTATAGGGTTTAACAAGAACCAAACACTCTTGATGAGATAGAGGCGAATATAACAAATTTCACTGAGAATTTTATTTATTTGATAGAGTTTATATGTCTACTAACTCTAATCATAGGGAAGGAATTAATGAATATTAATACCTTAATATATTACTACCCTTAATCCTACATCCTTGATCCTTTAATCCTTAATCCTAATTTCAACTAAGATGATATTTAATGATAACACATTGAGTTAAGATGAATCATAGTTCAAGTTTTACTTTTGATTAAAAAGATTTATAGTTATCACTAAGTTTACAATCATTATGGTGGAGCCTGCAAATTTTCCCATGGTCTTGCATAATTTGTAGTGTTGGAAGGTCATTGGTAGTTCTAAACTAGTTAATTAGGGTTTTTAGGTCTGCAACCTAGGGATTTATTAAACCCTATTATCATAAAACCTTTGCATTCTTATGTTTCATCATTGGCGTTGTTCACTTTTTGACTAATCCTTAAGTTACAACTTGAAGGTATCGGTGTCGTGTATCCCACATCACCTTTTTTCTAGGAAGTTCCCTCTTAATACTTTGTTATCATTCAATTATTGGCCTTCCTAATGGTTTTTTCTTATTAGAGTGGTCTAGACATGTGTCATGATATCGCACTATCCTTTGGTTCACCGAGGCTTTGTTTTGTCATCTTCTAATCTCTACGATACCCCAAAATGTTGACACACATCCAAATATTTTAGAAGGCTAAAGTCATTTGTCAAATGTTTTATTTTTATGTCATTGAGCCTTTTTGTCTCATCCAATAAGGTTCCCCCTTTTTCCTAGTCAAACTTAAGTTGTTAATTTAGCATGTGCTAAATTCTATTGCAAGAGATTTGGCCTTCACAATGTTGTGGTGGGACCAGCCTTTGGCTCCTGCAAAAACAACAAGATGATAAGTGTCGAAATCCCAAGGATTCATAGTGAGTTCTTTTATCACTGGGAGTATATTTTTTTGTTTCCTCACTCCGCAAGTGAGAGAAACAATGACACCTATCCACATAATGAAAAAAGAGAAATGTCACTTCATATAGGAAATTCAAACTTGCATGATGGTTGTCGATTTGGAGATCAACGTTCCACGTTCAAACCTGACAAACATTTCTCATTGGTTGCGCATTCAAGCATGCAAAAGAAGTAACAAATGGGAATATTATCTGTTGAATTCATGACCCCAAAGATAAAATACTTGACCAAATTAATTCTCCTCACAAGTGCTAAGGTGATCAAGCAAGCTGTTGCATTTTTTGGATCGAACAAGGTGTTTCCAGTGCAAAATTAGGGCTTTCTACAATGATCAACCAAGTAAGTAATTTAACCTCATCTGATAATTACAAGCATAATTCAAGGTGTGAAAGGGATCGTGAGCAGTCCAAAATAAAAGAATAGTGGTTTCTAGGGGTATATGCTATCAAAATTTTCTTAAACCCTCTGTCTGAAAGAGAATTTTGTAAACCCTAGTTACAATATTTAAACCCTAGCCCCCCAAATTATACAAAATGGTTGGGACTTCATCTAGTAAGAGGTGGGCACCACAGGGGCATATAATTACCCTTTTTCATGGTTCATCGAAGAGACCAAGGTAGGTCTAGGGTTTGGTGGTGTGACAGACAAAATTTTGGATAGAGGTACTTGGTGGAAGGACCCCATTATTCCAAAGGAGAGCTATGCACTATTTAAACATGCATACAAAAAGGCCTATGCAGAGAGGCCTATTTGCAATATATGGAATATAGGGTTGGGAAAATAGGTGGTGCCTAATGTTTTTGTGAACTCAAAGTTGATCCAACAGTTGGCCATAACATATGACCCTAACACTAGGTTTTTGCTAAATACTATTGATCATAGATTGCTACCATAAGACAAAGATCAGGTATGTAGAGTGTTCCAATTGGACCCCAATTCTAGGTTTCCAATTGACTTAGGGGCACTCAACAGGGAGTATGAGAGGAATAGAGACAACTATAGGGTTAGATGGTTACCTTGCTTCAAGCCAAAGAGGTCTAGGGAAGAATGGAAAAGGTTTGGAAAGGGTGATCTGGAACCTTTTGCATATGACATATTTGAGCCTTATTTCCAGAAATTATATTTCTCACTGATGCAAGTATTAGGGATGGATAATAGAATCTAGATCCTTGTGAATGTGATGGTTATGATAGTGGAAATTCAAATCAAGGATGTTAAAAAGCCATATGATTTTGTAAGGTACATGATTGATCAATTGCACATGCCCTTGTTTACAATTAAGAGGGATCCCACTGGCCAATAATTTTCAAGTAGTACTCCCTCTTGCTACACATGATTCTATATGTAGGACAATAGGTATGACCACCTCAATTGTAGATCAAGGAATTGGTGATAAAAACATGCTATTACTAGTCCAAGAGTGGACATATCTATAGGAAAAATATTGTAGGCATTCAAATTATGCAACTTTTGAAGAATTCTTTGTCAAGCCATTGAGGTAGTGTCTGGGACTGGCCACTAATTGGGGTTTATCTTAGGAGGTGAGCAGATTTTTGAGACCCCATGAGCTCACCCCAGAAAATAAAATTAATCACAACTAGGGTGACTGGTTCTTCTATTCACATGCCATGGTGATAATAGTTTTTGGAACTTTGGTTGCATCTCATGTGCTTCCAAAGGATGTTCCTAATAGATTGGCATTCTTAGAGGTTATGTGGTAGCTAAATGAATCTGACTAGCACCATTTCAAGAAAAACAAGAAGCATTCCCTTCTTCATGTTGTTGTGGCTTTCTCAGACTTTCTCACAGTAAATAGGGATGACATGGAGCTAATTTCAGACAAGCTGCTCCCCTATAAAATGAAGGTTGACAAGGTTAGGAGATTTGATCTTAAAGGTTGTATAAATAAGGAAAGGGGAATTTACAAACTATCAACCTACCCCCATGTGCCTAACAACATTGAGGACATGATTAGAAATTTCTCCTTAGAGAGCATGGACACAAAGAGGAGAGAAATGTGGGTAAATATCCAAATGGCAAAGAATAAGAGAATGAAAGTTGACCCATCTTTCAAGGGGTCATATCTGCACATTAGGGATCCCATAGTCAGGATGATGACAATGTTGGACAATTCCAACCAATTTTTGGCTAACATCCTTAGGTTCCATCAAGAGATCTAGGTGCTTCCTCATCATCTAGAACTGAGGTACCACTAAGTCCCCAACCCCATTATAGGTTATTGATCTAAGTGTTTGGCCTATGGTGGATTATCCTATTAATCTAGAGGAGGTAGATGATAATGCATTGGTGATCAGGAAATAACTCCCCCCACCTATAATGCTCATTGAAAGACCTACTGATGATAGGCTTGTCATCAATTTTGAAATAGGAGACGATGTCAATAATGACATCAGTGCTAAAGCTAGTCACGAGTTTTTAAGTGATGAAGCATTTATCACTACCAAGGGATTCAAAGACCTGGTCCTTCAAAATAAGGGAGAAGAACTAAGGGATGCCCTCACTATAGGAAAGTTTATAGAGCAAGAGCAAAAGGTTACCATAGATGAATTTTAGAGGAGAGTGAAGGAGGAAATGGATGGGATGACCCCTAAGAAGGGGAGAGAATTGGTTAAGAAGGCATGGTGTTTACTCCTCCCATGTTGGGATATATATTCAGCTATTGTATTTGATGCAATAAGGAAGCATCAAGGTGAAGCTCCAATTTTGGGATCTGGGAGTAGGCAGAGGACTTGTATTTTGGGTTTGGGTATCACCCTAGCCATGAAACCTTGGCTATATGGTCAATTTTCCTAGAGACCAATAAGCCACACATTGTTTCCAACCCAAATGAGCTCATAGGGTATCTTTTTGTCAAAGGGGTTGGTGACACAAGTGCAACATAGGAAACTTCTTTAATAGTTAATGTTTTTTTCTTCATAGAATCAATTTTTAAGAAGCTTCAAGCTGATCTAGACAGGGAAAATTCCCTAAATCAAAATCTTCAGCAGAGGCTCAATGCAGTTAGGGGATCATTGCCCCCTCCACAAAAAATTGAGGATGCCTAATGAGCCCAAAATATGCTCATCATCTAGATATCATGGTGTACTTTTAATACCTTTACTTCTATTGATTATGGTTGTTTAACTCTCTTGAAACCTTTTTATTGGGGGATATCCTGTAGCAATACACTTTCATGTTCCTGTAGCTGATTATGTTGACATGTCTGTATTTATTACCTTGTTGACTTCCCAAATGACTAGTATAGCGCATTTAGTTTTTGAATGATGAAATAGATTTAAATATGTGATTAATGAATGGATATTTTGGATGTGCCATGCACCTTTTCTTTTGTATCTATTACCTTGTGTTTCACAGGTTGTTGAAGAAAGTATGATCGAGTCAAGTGCACCCAATCTGGGCCTTGCAGTAAAGTCCATTTCCTGCATGACTTCAAGGAAGCTCTGGCGAAGACTCTTTGACTGAAACTGTTGGGAAGGATTTTAAATGCCATTTAATATGAAAAGAGTGGAGTGCTAGATTCTCTCTGGATCGAGTTGAACAGATAACTCATTTATGAAATCTGTTCCTTGATTTTGGGATATATTTCATATCCACGCCTTTCTTTGTTAGTTAGTTAGTTAGTTAGTTGTTCTCCTATTTTAAAAATAAGTGTTCCTCCTGCGCGGGTGAACATAATAGAATAGAACAGATTAGAGAAGGAGATAGATAGATAGATAGAGAAGCAAATTATGTAAGAGTTAAAAGATATAATATGAATCAAGGTTTTTGTTAGTCTTCAAAAATAGAACAGTCAATGTAAATGATTTTACATTATGAATAAAAGTTGATGGAGTTCTGAGCACAATCTTCTGTGTCATTTAGTCGATGCTTGCTAAGGGGGCCCACTTAGTAAGTATCTGTAGGAGCGTAGTTGTTTATCTTTTGTTAATTCAAGTTAGATTTCATTTTAGAAGCTTTAGCACAAGCTCAGTCTTATACTGTTCCTACAGCATCGGGAATCCATCCCTGTGTTTGTTCCTGCAGTATAAGGCCAGTTTATAGTTTTTCCTTCAACTGTAGCTACTATGATTTCCGCTTTGGTTAGTCTATGATCGAGTTAAGAGAACTTTACGTTATTGCATAGATAGAAATTTCTTTCCAAGTGTTTACTTTTCAGTAGATTATGACTGCAACTAGTTCTTAGTGCATATATTGTGCCGCTCCATTTAAAGTTTACGTTCCCTGGTTTGACAAGTAAATGAACGTCCATGAAGAGGTATTAGTCACCTGCTAGAATGTCCAATTCCCAGGATAGGTTTTGCCGTGATTTTCATATCCTTTTGTGGGCATAGTCATTTTGATGCCGTCGAGGATGGTGTCAATTTAAGAACCTCGCTATAGTCATTATTAGCAGAGTTTAGTCAGCTTTTCAAAAATCTTCAAAATATTCATTCATTTTCATTGCATGCATAGAAGGAGAGACGCCAGTGGGAATACCCCCAACCTACCATCTGCCAAGAAAAACTTAACTACAAATGATAGCCTATTTTGAAGCAGACAAAGGAGACTTAGATATTGACCCATTTGCTGAAGGTCTGTGTGTTGATTTACTGTTTGGCCCATTTGATGAAGAATCTGAAGGAAATCCATTTGCTCCTATACTTGGTCAGGCGAACATGGCACGTAATCCACCAAATCGACCTCCTACTTTTGAATTCCCCATTACTCCTCAGCAATACAATGACAACCTTAAGAACATTCCTTCTTCATTACTTCCCAAGTTTTATGGCTTAGTCACAGAAGACCCAGAGACCTTCTTGTTTGAGTTTGATATCCTCTTCGTAGTTATGACTACATCTCTCGTGATGCCTCACAAACCGTAAGTTGTTCCCCTACCTTGGAAGGAGGGAGCTCTCGATGGTTCATGAGTTTGGAAAGGTGTTGTCGATAGTTGGCCAGTCATGCAAACAAAGTTTCTTGAGAAATACAAGGAATATTGTAAGAGTGGTAGTAAAGGTGATGATATATTTCGAATTCAACATAAGGAAGATGAAAGTCTAGAGGATTATATATCAAGATTCATGTTTTCTCTGAAAAAGAATTCTGACCACACTCTTAATGAAGAATCTCAGAAATTACTTTTTCTAAGGGGAATCAATGATACCTGTATAGATGCCTTGGACTTGATGGGAGGTGGTGATATCACCCACATCTTGGGATGATCTCATGAAGATGTGTCTCAATTACTCCCCGAGCAAATGTGAAGTAGGGCAGGTCATCAAGCTACAGCTGGGGAAAGTCTTCTTCCGAGCCTCGTGATGGAGATTAAGCAAACTTGTTGCCTAATTCCCCGCTGTGACATCATAAACAACATGGCTATGCGCTTGGATACCATGCAAGCTCACAAGAAACATGAAGAGGCCGAGGCGATCCGCTAAGTTCTCATCTACATTGTAGATGTAAGAAACATGATCAAGAAATGCAAGTTATGGGCCAATATGGAGTAAACAACTACCTACCGATTTTTAAGATGATAGAAGGTGATGATGACTAAGTCTTCTTTGTTGCACAAAGGAAACCATGGGCTCCATGACAAGGTATGCCTCAAGATCCTTGACTTTTGGTAATCCTTACTCTAGTTATAATAATCAATGGCAACCCACGTGATGGTCCACTTCCATCTTGGAATGCTCCTCAACCATATATTGGCCTAATTATCGTGAGCCTCAATGGAAACCTTCCTAAGGAGGTTGGAAACACCCATAAGGACAATGACTCCATCTCCGTGTAGAACCCTCAATGGAGAGGCCCTCACATCATGTAACTAACCACTGGATTCCTACAGCCTCAAGAGCCACAACTCCACTTCTTATGCCTCCTCACTTCTCAACCCCGGCCACACGCCTTCTAAAACAAAATACTTATGCTCGCCAACCATTTCCCTAACTTAATAGCAAGAAGAATAAATAAATAACCTATGTATTCCCATGTATAAAACCATCCAATATACCAATATCAATGATATCCATCTCGCCTGAACCACTTCTCCTTGGTCCACAAATACTTGTAATAACAGAGATTCTAGACTCTGCTGCTGAACAACCTGTTGATCATGCAGAAGATATACCTGTATCAGCTACTGCCTCCAAGGAACCCATCCTGCAGCCTCATGCTACACCACCTTTTCCTCAAAGATTGCAGATTACTACACCCAAGACCATTGAAGAACCCACCTTTGATATTTTGGAGCAACTAAAGAATGTACAAGTTCAAATTCCTCTTTTTCAAGCAATCAAAGATGTTCCAGTTTATGAAAAATCCATTAAAGAGGCTTGTTTAAAGAAACAAGGAAGAAAGAAAAAGGACCCCCAAACTATCTATGTCCTAGGACAGTTAGCCAATATTATATTGGGGAAAGTTGTCATCCCAAAATATACTGACCCTGGAAGCCCTGTAGTAAAAATAATATCAATGGTCAAGTAGTAAGAAATGTTTTGGTTGACCTTGGTGCAGCCATTAATGTGATGACCAAGCACACTATGGAATGTTTGAATATTCCAAACATCTGGTCTACACCGACTGTCCTGTAGCTTGCTGATAGTTCAACGGTTACACCTGATGGAGTAATAGAAGATTTTATTGTCACCCTTGAATCTTGGGAATACCCTGCTGATTTCACCATATTGTCCACTAAGGCAACCCTAGGGGGATACCCTATTATTCTAGGCAAACCTTGGTTAGCTATAGCTGATGCCCTTATAGGATGTCGTTCAAGAGACATGACAATTTATGACAGTCAGTCTAGGAAGAAATTGGCTTTATACCCACCTGCACAACCTTGGCCAGATTTGTCTCAACCAGTTTGGGCAGATCTAGGAGAGGAATCTGAAGAAGTCAATTCATTAGCTCAGTTGATGATGCTATGAATTGATCCATTTTTCTAGCTTCAGAGTGAGGATAACTTGCTTCTACACATTCTGTAGTTTAGTGCTGGATTGAATAGCCCATCTAGTTTGGATAGCAGCTCTTAGCAATGTTTCCTGCAGCAACTAGATCCTGAGAATCATCATGATTTTCTATTATGTGATATACAGGCACCACCTTTATCAGCAACCTTAATAAATGATCTCACCAAATAGATAGAAGTATCTCTAGGCTGTTGTCTGCATATTAATAATAAGTTATCTCCATCTCAACAAACTTCCCTAGCCATAATGCTGCAAGCCCACAAAAGAGCTTTTGCATGGGACTATGGGGATATGAGGGGTTTAGACCCAAAACTCTGTACACATCGCATATATATTGACAGTGGCTTCAAACCTATCAGGCAGCCTCAGAGAAGAATTAATCCAGCTTTAAGAGAAATTGTTAAAGAAGAATTACATAAAATGTTAGCAGTTGGTTTTATCTATCCAATCTCTGATAGTCAGTGAGTTTCACCATTGTTCATTGTTTCTAAAAAAGGAGGAAAATGGAGGGTATGTGTAGACTACAGAGAACTCAACTTGGCAACAAAGAAAGATTACTTTCCTCTTCCATTTATTGATCAAGTTCTAGATAATTTAGCAAGGAAAAAGTACTTCTCATTCTTGGATGGTTTCAGTGGGTACAATCAAATCAATATTGCCCCTGAGGATCAAGAAAAGACTAATTTTACATGCCCTTGGGGAACCTTTGCCTATTCAATTTTTCCTTTTGGTCTCTATAATGCTCCTGCAACTTTCCAAAGGGCAGTCATAAGTATCTTCTCAGATATTTCATATGATTGCATGGAAATATATATGGATAACTTTATTGTTTATGGTACAACATTTGAGGAAGCTCAAGCTAACTTGGAAAAGGTACTACAAAGATGTGAAAATCACAATCTATCACTAAATAGTCAAAAATGCTTCATGATTATGCAAGAAGGAATAGTACTTGGTCACTACATTTCTGCTACAGGAATTCAGGTTGATCCTGCTAAGATTGAAGTTATCTCTAAGTTACCTTCTCCTACCAAGCAAAAAGAGGTAAGGAGCTTCCTAGGCTATGCTGGATACTATAGAAAATTCATCAAGGACTTCAGCCAAACAACAAGCCCTTTATATAGTCTGTTGAAGAAAGATGTAGATTTTTCCTAGACAGAGGAATGTGAAAAATCATTCCTTGACTTAAAAGTAGCCCTTACACAGGCACCTATTCTGAAAGGACCTAATTGGTTACTTCCATTTCGTATTCATACAGATGCAATAGATTATGCCATTGGCACAATGTTAGGACAAAAGGATGGTTCAATAGAACATGCACTCTATTACATAAGCAAAAATTTGCAAGGAGTTGAATTAAACTACACTGTTATAGAAAAAGAAATGTTAGCAATCATTTACGCCCTCAATAAATTCAAGCATTATATTACTGGTTATCAGATATTTGTTCATACTAATCATGCCACAATCTAGTATCTCATGAACAAAGCAGCAATATCCGGGAGATTGGCAAGATGGTTATTGCTGATGCAGGAATTTGACATTACCATCGTGGACAAACTAGGTAAAGCCAATGTAGTTGCCGATTTCCTTTCCAGACTTCAAAGGCAAGATGACTCTGTAGTTGTTGAAGACTCCTTTCCTGATGAGAACCTGTTTGCAATTAAGGTTATTCACCCATGGTATGCTGATATAGCAAATTATCTGGCTACAGGAAGAACTCCTCCTCACTTCTCTCCTAAGGAAAAAATATTATTGGTAGAGAAAAGCTTTAACTTTTCCTAGATTGCAGATTGCATGTTTTATATTGAGCCAGATCAAGTTATGAGGATATGTGTACCTAGGGAGGACACTTATGATATACTGTATGACAGCCATGATGAGCCGTGTGGTGGACATTTTTCTGCCAAAAGAACAGCGATGAAAATTCTAAATATTGGTTACTATTGGCCAACCTTGCATAGAGATGCAGCTAAATATACCAGGAGGTGTGACAGATGCCAGAGGATGGGAAGACCAACTTGATCTGATGAGATGCCTTTATTTCCACAAGTTGTAGTTGCTCCCTTTGACAAATGGGGACTCGATTTTGTAGGACCAATTGATCCACCTTCCAATGGTAAGTCCTACATCCTTGTATGCACAGACTATGTCACAAAATGGGTAGAGGTTAAGCCTATGAAACATGCTAGGGACAATAAAGTGGCTGAATTTCTCTATGAGAAAATATTTACTAGGTTTGGTGTCCCTAGGGAAATAGTGACAGATCAAGGAACACAATTTACTTCTACACTTATCACAACTTTAGTCAATGAATATAATATATGGCACAAGAAATCAACTCCTTATCACCCCCAGGCCAATGGCCAGGTTGAAGTCACAAATAGGGATATAGAGGCCATTTTGACTAAAACTGTAGATTTGCATAGGAAGGACTAGGCCACAAGATTACCAGAAGCTATATGGGCCTACCGTACTACCTGGAAGACTATTACAGGATATACACCTTTTGAAATGGTGTATGGTAAAACAACTGTAATGCCAATAGAGTTTGAACGTAAGACTCTAAGAACAACAATGGAGATGGACATGGATTTAACGAATGCACAAAAGGACATAATCATGCAGCTCAATGCTTTGGATGAGCTCCGAAAGGATGCCCTACAACACACTGAGATGATACAAAATCAGAGAATGAGGTGGCATGATAAATACATTAAGGAGAAGAAGTTAAAAGTAAGAGATTGGGCCCTGCTTTATGACTCACGATATAAGGACAGTCCAAGCAAATTACAAACCAGATGGTTGGGCCCGTATGAAATTGAGAATGTATTTGCTAATGGTTCAGTGCAACTTGTTACAATTGATCCTGTTAGATTCAAGTTGCTAGTTAATGGACACCGCCTCTGGTTATACCATAAGCCAATTTCAAAAGAGGAATTCATGCAGTAGTTCATTCAGGATTCTGCCACAACTCTTCCTATAGCTGAAGGCTTTGGCCTTGCTCCTGCAACTTCTCCGTGATTTTCTAATGCATGCTCATAATAAAGGTTTCCTTTTAAGGGAACCTCTTTTCTTCGTTTCCACTTATCGCCACATTTCACTTCTTTGCCTTTTGTACCATCCATCCATTCCATTCATTCATCTCATCCATGTCATCCATCCACCTCATCCATCCGCACCACCCTAATTATGATCTCATTCCCAACTGTCATCTCATGCCGAAGTTGTCAACTTTCTCAGCACGTTCAAACATTTAATGAAAGGTACGCAATATCTTTTGATTATCACATTTTTTATTTATTTCATTCTATTCATTTACTGCACTGTCTGTATCAGTCATTATTACCCGACTTTCGCCTATTCCCTAGTACATGTGAGGACACATGTCATACTCTAAGTAGGGGGCGAGATAATCCACTTTTTAAACTTGTCCTTTCACCGCTGTCACAACTGCTTAGATAATCTTTTTCTATTATTTTTCTTGTACTTTCCAAATATGATCGCATGTCTTTTTCATTGCATGTTTTTCATTGAGAATCACATTCAAAACAGAAAAAAAAAACTGCTTGTTTAAAAAGTTCATAAAGTTCATTTTTGGAAAAGAAAAGGAAATTGACGGCAGAACAGAGAAAAACCAGAGTAGAACAAGGGAAATTCTTAATTTTCAGAAAGGAGTTGAGTTAGTTAAAGCAAAACTGTGAACATGGATGGTCAACTGGTTAGGCATGAGCCTGTAGCTCATGAGTTGTTAATGCAGAACCCTCAAACGGCCCAAGCATTCAGCCTTTGTGGTTGGCTGAATTACTTCTTGAGTTTAGATGCTTTTGACGAGGAGGCTGCAGGTGAATTTTTGAGAACCCTTTCTGAAGGGGAGGCTACTGTATGGGGGCTAACAGTTGTTGCAACTGAAGAAAGAATTGCAGAAGTAACCAGGCTCCCAGCCGTTGGAGAAAATCTTTCTTCGGATGCTGCCTCTACAAGAGTGGAATTTTAAATACCCACTGATGGACCTTTGGAGGTCTCAAAGCAGGGATGTAAGCGAGTGTCGTTGCCTCCTCCATACCCTAAATATGCTGCTTTCATAATCAGGTATTTAACTTGTGAAGGCCGTTTCTCCTACCCGCATTCTTACTACTTCAAATTGCTAAGTCATATGAGGCATGGATTAGTTGTTAATGTTCCAAACTTTTTGTTAAACTTCCTGGAACAATGTGCCCACGGAACCCAACAGGGGAAAGATAATTCTATTGCTCACCATGGCCTCATAAAATTGTTGATTGCACGCTCTTTGAGAGATGTATCACCTCTTTCCTGGGAAGAATTTGTTGCCCAGAAGAGCCTGCAATGTCTAGAACCCCCTAGAGCACTTACCCCACGGCCTCGAAAAAAGAAAGAAGAAATAGCGTCCACTAGTAGAAGAACAGGGCAAGCATCATCTACTCTTGTAGCACCTAGTCCTGTAGCTCTCACACCAGAGTCCTCTACCCGGGTGCAAACTAGGGCTACCAGTAGGAGAGAGAGAGGAAAAACTAAGGTCGGCGAGTCATTTGGGGTTGAGCAAATCTCAGAATCTGACCCCCCTTCTTAGAAAAGGCAACGTTTTTCTCCTGTAGCTTCTTCCCCTGCAACATTGTCTCCTACAGCAACACCTATTACCGTCACCAGTTCACCATCATCTTCTGACAAATCAGAACCTTCTAGGCAATTCAAAAAGAGGAAGGCTACGAGAGCACCTCCTGCAACCACAACACTGCCAAGAAGAGTTTCTACAAGAACACAATGTAAAGTATCCCCTGCTTCACCTCAACCTGAGGTTATTGTAATTTCAGAAGAATCTGTTGAGTCTGAACCTGATGTTTCTCAAAATATGTCTGAAAGTGCTGCACAGATTTCATTTGTTATTCTTGAAGAAGAACAAGTTGAGCATAATGAAAGGGGAGTACCAAGTCTTGATGACTTGGCTGCTACGGCTATGCAGATTTCAGAAGAAGCATGGTCTTCTCCACTGCAGCAATAGGAGTTTTTCCTGCAGCAAGAGGAAGAACGAATTGAACCATTGGAAGTGGTCAATGAAGCCTCAATTTCCCCTGCAACTTGTCAAGCCATTGTTGTTTATAAGAAAACATTTTTAATTGAATTTTTGGAATATGTCAAAGCTACATGGAAACCAATTATATTACAAATCCTGACTTTCTGCCACCTGGCCAAGACTAAAATGCAACAGTCTTTGGGAGGAGGCAAAGAAGAAACTGAAAAAGAAAATTGAAGAGCAGAGACTAGAAATTTAGGAGTTAAAAGAAAAGATGAATGAAATGCTGAAGGTAACTGGTTAGATTATGGAATGCAGACCACCACCCAGAGTTTATGCTCTGTACCTCAAAGAATAGTTCTTGTGGTTTCAACTGATGAGAATTTCCATAAATCAGGATCCTATTCTTCACAATGCTAAAGAGTTTTATGAAGCATATCAGGCAACCCCTAATTGGCTCAGAAATTCTTTGTGTGAATTTTACCTTCATGGCTTTTTAATTCCATTTAAAAAAGAGTGGAATCCTCTTCATTATATTGGTGATATCCATTTGAGATCGCTTATGTCTTGGGCAGCAAATGAAATAAATTATGGCAGACAATGGGAAACCTATGAAGAAGCAGAAAGGAATGAGCCTGTTCCATTGTGTTCTGAGAGTTTAGATCCTCACACAATGCTAAAAACCTGGCTTACTTTGGCATATGGTATTAATAATGATACAGCCAGAGTGAAAATATTTGATCTCAGGAGACAGGTATATGATGAATTTCAGGAACAATCATACTCGTTTTGGAGATTGTCATACTCCAGAGTTGTAAAGAGGTGGGAAAGATTAACTGTTGGGTTAAGAAAGTGTGAACCTCACAGTCCACTAAATTTTACAGCAACTCTTAAATGGTTAAGCAAATACATACAGCCAGGACTCCAAAAGAGGTTTGAATTATGGTTGCCATTAACATTTAGACCTCCTGTGCTAATGTGGCCCCTTTATTCCTATCAGGCTACAAAACTTAATGATGACTTAGAAGCCCGCAGGTATGAAGGATGGCAGAGTTACAGAGGCTTTTGTTACAAATTTGGAGTTCCATTTCATGGTCATTCCTCAGCCACTAATTTCAGAGAGACCACCAGGAAGTTTAATGCTGGAGGACCAGCAATGGGTTAAGTAGGGGCCAAAATGATGAGCCCAAAATATGCTCATCATCTGGATATCATGGTGTACTTTTAATACCTTTACTTCTGTTAATTATGGTTGTTTAACTCTCTTGAAACCTTTTTATTGGGGAATATCCTGTAGCAATACACTTTCATGTTCCTCAGAGTCGAATATGTTGACATATCTATATTTACACTGTTGGACTTCCCCAAATGATCGTATGAAGTGCATGTAGTTTTGAATGATGAAATAGATTTAAATATGTGATTAATGAATGGATATTGTGTATGTTCCATGCGCCTTTTCTTTCGTATCTGTTACCTTGTGTTTCGCAGGTTGTTGAAGAAAGTATGATCGAGTCAAGCGTAGCCAATCTTGATCTTGCAGTAAAGTCCATTTCCTGCACGACTTCGAGGAAGCTCTGGCGAAGACTCTTTGACCGAAACCATTGGGAAGGATTTTAAATGCCATTTAATCTGGAAAGAGTGGAGTGCTAGATTCTCTCTGGATCGGGTTGAACAGATAACTCATTTATGAAGTTTGTTCCTCGATTTCGGGATATATTTCATATCCACGTCTTTTTTTGTTAGTTAGTTAGTTGTTCTCCTATTTTAAAAAATAAGTGTTCCTCCTGCACGGGGAAAAATAGAACAGAACAAATCGGAGAAGGAGATAGATAGATAGATAGAGAAGCAGATTATGTAAGAGTTAAAGATATAATATGAATCAAGGTTTTTGTTAGTTTTCAGAAACAAAACAGTCAATGTAAATGATTTCACATTATGAATAAAAGTTGATGGAGTTCTAAGCACAATCTTCTGTGTCAATTAGTTGATGCTTGCTAAGGGGGCCCACTAAGTAAGTATCTATAGGAGCATAGTTGTTTATCTTTTGTTAATTCAAGCTAGATTTCATTTTAGAAGTTTCTGCACAAGCTCAGCCTTATACTATTCCTGCAGCATCGGGAATCCATCCCTGTGTTTGTTCCTGCATCATAAGGCCAGTTTATAGTTTGTCCTTCAGCTGTAGCTATTACGATTTCCGCTTTGGTTAGTCTATGATTGAGTTAAGAGAACTTTATGTTATTGCATAGATAGAAATTTCTTTCCAAGTGTTTACTTTTTAGTAGATTATGACTGAAACCAGTTCTTAGTGCATATATTGTGCCGCTCCATTTAAAGTTTACGTTCCCTGGTTTGACAAGTAAATGAACATCCATGAAGAGGTATTAGTCACCGCTGGAATGTCCAATTCCCAAGATAGGTTTTGTCGTGATTTTCATATCCTTTTGTGGGCGTGGTCAATGCCCAAGCCTCACATGACAGAAACAAGTTAGAGGTGGAGATCAAGGAGTTGAGGATAAATTAAAGTACAACATTGTAGAGGTTAGAGCAACAAATGAGGCATCTACAAAGAAAGTGTCCAACCTAGTAGACAACATTTTGGGTTATAGGTTGTCTAAGATCCTCTCCCATGTGGAAAAAGTATGTGATAATTATGCACAATTGAGAGATGCATTTTTTCCTCACAACTAGTCTTGGATGAGGCTAAAATGAATGCAGATCAATGGTCCTAGGGTATTGGATTGTTGAGGTTGATTGCCAACAATTCAAATTTTGACAATAGTTTGGTGTTTGAAATTTTAAGGGAGTCATATTGGTTGGATGACATTATGAGTCATCACAATAGGTAAAGAGACCTTTTCAAGAGGGAGCTTGGCACCTTTGAGGATTTTGAGGGGTTTTACATGCCTCCAATTTTGGCAGATGAGGGGGATATGGTGGTACTTGTAGAATGGAGAGAAATTTTTTCCAAAATCCTCACACCCATGTATATATTAAAATAAATAAAGAGGGTGAGGTTGATTCAGATCAATTGAATTCTAGTATTGATGCCCTCCCCCAACTAGAGCTTACTTTGATGGGGTTTCCAAGTATGGTGTAGGTTTTGATTGGAGATGAATACAAGACACACTCAAAGAGAGTCAATAGTTTTTTTCCACCTATGAATGACACCTCAATAGAGCAAGTGGAGCCCATGGAGGAATAGGATGATACAACTTGAGTTGCTTTTCAATTAGCTCCCAACCTAGGCTAGGTGTAACTGTTGCATGGGTCTGTCATACAAAGAATGTTAAAACTATCCAATTTGTTGTCAAGAGGAATATTGGGAGATCTGTTGCCATGCTAAATTTAATGTTGCAGTTGATTATCAACTAATTTTAGAGTAGCTATTAGAGTTTTGAACTACTTCTTGTCCATTGTAAATTTTGAATCATTTTTGGTAGTTGAATAAGGCCTTTTGCTTGTTGCTTCCCTTGTGCTTATAAAAGGGAATTTTGGGCCTCATTTAAAGGGTTCTATCTCTTAATTTTTGTAATTCTTTGTATAGGTCTTAGGTTGTATAGTTTATTCCTCTAAAGCTCAAAGAGGAAATGTTGTAAATTTTTCTCTATAATAACAACAAATGACCTAAATGCTCAAGCAATTTTAGCAATGGTATGGGTATGTGCAGGATCATGATGGGCCAAATAGTGGCAATATGATGGGTATTTGTAGGGTATGTGGCTGACGCCTTTTTTAAAACCCAAAATCGATGAAATGAAAAGGGTTTTTAAAGGAGGTTCTCAACTTTCCACCATTATAAATTATGCTTTACTTTGAATTTAATAAATAATTATTATTCATTTTCTATTTGAATTATGACTAAAGTCTTGATTGATAGGCTAATTGAAAAACATCTATCGCTTTCAAATAGTATCACATTTTTTGAATCCAAAAGATGTATCACATTCTATGCTTCATATACTATAGGATTAAAAAATAAAAAATGTGAATTTCATGAATTTTGACCAAGTTAAGGTGGTCGTAACATATGAGCCATATTTTAAAAATCATAATAAAAATTCATAATTAATTATTTACTTGGAAAAATTAGAAAAAAAATATGCATCACATTCAACACGAACCTTCTACTTATGTCTAAAATATTATAAAAAATATTATCATTTTATTGTATAGGGTGGTCGTGATAGACACCTACTTCTTATGTCTTAAAATTCAGGTACTACTACATTGAAATTTCAAATTTTCACCAAATAGATTTTTTTTTTAAAATAAACCTAGTAGTTTAGAACCACATTCGATTTTCATATTCTATTCTTACATATTTTTGAAATAATGTAGATACTTTATCCAAAATTTTTTAAGGTCAAGTTTCCTAGTTCCGATTTTTGAATTTTTGCCAATTTCTATATCTATTTTTCCATGATGATCCTACACATACCCGTGTATATAAATTTTATCATTCTCTCCATTATTGTACTGATTTCTCTTGAATCAATATAATCAAGGATTATCTTCTAGTTCACATTCCACTTTCTATGTTATGAGTGTATGAATTATTTTCTTCTATTTCAGAAATAGGTTAATGCTCTTTCAATTCATTCATTAGAGTTGTGATGTTACAATATGGATCTTAAAGTAGTTTGAAATTATTGTTCATTTATTGGTTTCTTACTTTAAGACAATAAGGTTATGAGAAGCCATAGAGTTGGTATGTTGTAGGAGTTTTACTGCATTTCTAGACTCTGTGTGGATAAGGCACTGGTCAATCTAGATCTTGGAGCTTAAAACCTTGATAGAATCAGCTATTAAATCAAAATCAAAATCTTTACTTACTATAATTCCATTGTTTATTTCCACACTACAAAGAATCATTGAAATTAGGGGAGGTCGTATAGATGATTTAGCCCATCAAAGGCCTTTCCACCATAATAGTGTGATGATTTGATATCAAAGGCATCATCTACATAGAGGTGTTATGTGTATGTGATGTTGTAGGAATACCCACCTTGGTTCTATAGAGCCTATAGTGCAAAGGAGAACTTGCAATCTATCTCCTATTCATTCACCACTAACCTAGGGTTTCTTGTGCATAAGGAGTAGCTAATCTTTAGAGAAGCCTAGACAATCAGTTAGAAACACCAACAAATTTTAAGGACATATTGCCTATATGAGGAGTTATCATTTAAAGTAGACTCTTGTATTTGAGAACCACTCACAACCCATTAATTGTGATAATTAATTATTCCAATCCACTTGTAAATGTTATTTCCATTCACCTAATTGGACAAGGTAAGACTTGGATCCATCTTCATAGATATTTTTACTTTAAGAAAAAACTTAATCGTAAGTGTTATTTCCATTCACCCAATTGGACAAGGTAAGACCCGATTCCATCTTCATAGCTAACTTAACTATTTAAATCTAATAAAAGTATTTGAATCAAATTATGGGATGAACAATACAAGGATAAATTATGTTGCTTAGGTATAAGAAGAAGGGGTATCATAAAAATTTGTAAATAAAAACTCATAAAATCCCTAGAAAAAAACCCCAAATAAGGGTTTTGTAGAGAAAACATTGTTAGTTTTTGCATTAGTTAAATATGGCATTTACAAGGAACTCAACTTGAGTAGAATATTTACACTCAAGAAATTGATGATCAATAAACGTTCATAAAGGTTTATGCATGTGCATGCATACTAAATAGAATTACACTTTGCACACTATTTTCATACAACTTAATGTGTTGCAACTTCTCTAATTGACCAAGCTCATGGGAAATGAGGCTAGAGAAATGATTATTAGACAAGTTGAGAATTGTAAGGATGTATTTCCTACATGAGGGGGTATCATCCCAACCAAACTCTTGCATTTGAGATCCAAACATATAACCTATTTATTGTGATCATAATTTATTCTAGTCTAGTTACAAAAGTTACTTTCATTTATCCAATTGGACAAGGAAAGACTTGGATCAATATTCAAAGAAATTTTTAACTCAAGCAAAGATTAATTCTCACATCTAACTTAATTATTTGGGTCTAAAAATGTATTTGAATCAATTTTTGAAGATATGAAATATAGGGATAAATAACACTACTTAGGTCAAGGAAGAAGGGGTTTTCATAGAATAAGAAACAAAGAAATTCATAAAGTGCCTAGAAAATTCTAAACATATGAAAATAAGGGGTTTTGTAGAGAAAACATTGTGGGTTTTTACATTAGTAAAATATGGTTTTTAGGTTTTTTTAACCTTATTTGTAGATATAAAAATTAGATGATTATGGAACATATAGTTAGAAAAATGCATATTAAAGTGCTAAGTGATACATTAGAGTTTTATTTCACATTGAAACACATTGTTGTTCATTGTTCACCCAAAATGGTAAACCAAAATCATAGAGGAATTCTTGTTTAAAATATGTAGGCAAAATGACAAAGCAAATTTGATTTTTAAAATGGTAGAGTAAATAACAATGTCACAGTTAATGAAATGGATTCTAAAAATGATGCAAGTTTTGTAAATGTTGTTATTGACCATGGCTAAGTGTCAATCATTAGTTAGTGTTTGGGTAGTGGTTGATTGTTAGATTAGTTGGTAGTTTAAAGTTGGTGGTTGCCATCATCAAACAACTAAGTTTCAATCAATCATTGAGGTGGAGGAGTAAGACTTAGTGTCATAGAGAATAGGAAAATGGTAAACCCTTAAGATTAGCCCCATATGACCTCTTGTGACCATTTCCTTTATAACTCACTATGAAATATCCTACCCACAATTTATACAATTTTGTTGTTGATCTTCTTCAATTGAATATGACTCCCAATTATTCTAAGGTTCTAGATTTAGTGGGAGGGGCTTGTGACCAACAACATGTAAGAACACTAAACAATATATTTTTATAGAATAAAAAAGCTACATTCTTCTTACTTGTCCTCATCAATTTTGACCTTGTTTTAGTCATGTTTATAGATATGATAATTTAGTGTTTGATTTGGGTCATTTATGTAGAAGATTTAATTAAAACTATAAATATGTGGTCATATGTTTACCCATTATAATTCTTATTTGATGTACAACTGATTTATTAGTTCCTTATAATTCCTAGATACAATTATTATGACAATCCAATCCATCAAATTTAAATTCTCATTAATTCTATGTTGACCTAATTCAAATTTATTACCATTATCTATCATCTTTTGTGCTAATTTACTTGAATTGAGGTCTAGGCTAACATATAAAAAGACATTCCGTATGATCCTAGGGAATAAATCAATAGTCATAGGATGTTTATCATATGTCTCATTATTCAATAATTATAAATAAAAATTAAACAGGCTTGATAAAGGTGAGAAGAAGTGAAGCACTCCAATGCTAGCTTAAACAAATCCTAAATGTGTTTGTCAATACTGCTCTATCTTAGATTAGATAATAGTTAGAGGTAAATGAAAAGAACACATGAAAAAATCACATAAAGTTAGTTAGGATCACAATAGTGATCCCATCCAAGAGATTATAACGATCATGTTGACTCACCATTGCCACTTGTAGGTGTTCCTAGTCTCATATTTGACTCATAGATAGCTTCTTACCACACATTAGTCAATCCATCATGATGTAATAGTTATGTGATACTTATTCAGTTCTTTATCTATTCATGCAATTACTTGTTTTATATGTGTCTCACTTAATTGTGATAGTTTAGATTTGATTTTTGATTAAATCATGTCATGTGTTGGATCTAGAATAATACTTAGTGAATAAATACAAAGAATACTCCATTATCTCTTAAAGTTTCCTTTATCATTTTGGTGAGCTTATATTTCCTACAGTCCCATAGAGTTTGGCCTTAGGGTTTGTTCTTTTATTTTTTCTCAATTTAAATATGATACATATTTTTTTATAATTTTACTTTTAGATATGTGATAACTATGTTTTCTTATCATCTACAATTAAGGTTTTTTCCAAGATAGTGTGTTATCTTTCATCCTTAAGGCTCCTCGATTGAACTAGGGTTTGAATCTCGTCATTCTTACTAATTTTGTGAATATGATTTTATGATATAATTTCCTATTTTATATTAGATAGATAAAACTTATTATTATATATATCCATTCCATATCCATATTGGTGGTGCTTAATTGTTTGATTCTTTCACCATGGATTATCACCAACTCCTATCCTTAGCCTCTAACTATAATTATATTAGGGACTGACATATTCTTACACTTTGTCACATTCAACCATATATCCTTGATAGTCTCATTTCCTTCTACCATAAGGATAGTGGTATAAAATTTTTGATGACACACTTTCATAGTATTTGTGACCCCCCATCCTTCATGGAACTTGGTTTTGCTTTCCTTTCCATCCTTGATGTTGTTACCTTTCTTATTCATATGCTTCACTTTGATTGTATTCCTCCCATGGATAATACTTACGTAGATGTTGTGGATTCCACATGAAAAAGATGATATGAATTAGTTGAGATAGAAAATATAGATTAAATGCTAAAATTAAATTGGAGAGATTAGGGCTTATCTTTAAATCAATGCAATGTAAAATTTGATTTTGTGACACAATGACAAAGATGATAGGATCAAAAAATCAAAAGTGGATAAATGATTAGAAGTATGCGATGATTGAGATCTATGAATATGAGGGTGTGGTAAATGATTGGACCTTCAATCCATTTTATCTTGATTGTGTAGTTCTATCCATTTCCTAAATAGACCTTTAGTACCCACAAAAATGTTTTCCTAGATGATATTTGTGTAAGAAAAATAGTGTGGTGCTAAGAAACACTATTAGGAGCTTGCTATGCAAGTGTTGAAGGATGCAATTTCTTTAACCCTTAGTTAAGCCCCTATGTTGTTAACAATAAGAGAGAAATTTGAGTTGCCCATAGATGCCAATGTGATTGGTGATAATAAATATTGCTGAGCTAAACGTTGAATGTTGTTGAAGCACAATGCAAGAAGATGAGTGATTATTTTTAATGGGTGCCTTTGCAGTGCACTTTGACAATGAATGTCAATTGTTGATTGTTGCTAATGCTTGATGCTAATAGATGAGAACTGATAATTGATTCCTACAAAATGATAAGTCATCTTTGTCCTTTCAATACTTTGTGATCTTTAATTCATTATCTATCATTTATGTGAAAGTGTTTGAGGATGATGCCTTTATACACAAAACACAGGACACACAATTTAATTTTTTAATAGCCATGCTAATGAGTAACAATTAGACCTCAAGATTGTCATCCTTGAAAATAGGAGTTCAAAATTTTAAAACTGAAACAAGACCATGCCCACAATCGAATCCAAGAGATAAAATTGTAACAAAAGCTAATAAAAATTAAATTAAACAAATCTTAAAAAGATATTACATATTAGAATACTAATTGAAGCTTAGAATCACCAAACATACTTACAATGGCAATTTAGATATTAGAATTATACATCTAAACCATCCCCAAAACATAATAATATATAACAAATAGAAAAAATTATAAAGTTAATACACTTTTCTTTTAAAAAATTAAAAATTTAAACCTTTTAAAATACAATGACTGCTTAGAGAAGCAGCATATAGCTTATATAGTTACAGATGTAAAAACATTAAGAGAAAGCTCGAAGTAACTGGTCGCTACCTTGATATATGGAAAGTAAGACACCCCTGATATAGCAGGGAGTTTGATGTCTACTTTATCACAAGATTTCTGTTTACTCATTCATTCGGAAATTGGGGCTATAAACTTTTCAACTTTTGCCGTTCTCCCGCATATTCAGGGATTGTACATTAGAAGAGTTTTTCTTTTTTTTGACAGAATGTTTATGATTTTAATGGTAGCCCAAAAACAATTGTTTAACATGACCTTGGACATGTCATTTCTCGTCCAAACAACTTGGTATACTTCCATGCCATCACAATAGACAGAGTGCTGACAGTGCAGATACTTCAATTGAATGTTTATATGTATACAGTGCTGATAACAGCAGAATAATTGCTCTGACAGTTAAGGCCAAGAGTGAGGCTCCAATCTACTGTACTCGCTCTTTGATGTCGGTGGGTCAATTATATTTTACTGAGGATCATCCATTTAATATCTTCCAGACTGATGGAATTCTCGACATTCTTGCATGTCCTTATGCCACGTGGAAGGAGAGAAATATGCCTGGGGTGATTTGCATTCTCGGCGGGGATAAGGGGGGGCATTTAACGAGGACTGCTAATGTCAGGGACATAGGCAATGCACGGAGGGTTAAAAGGCTAAGAGGCGTACCGGAGGTAAGTATCTAGCCATGGCTTAACAAGTTTGTTTTCCAACCAGTTCAGGCATGTGGAATCCTCAGAAGTATCAATCTGGCTACATGCACAGTACTTTTTATTTGGTTTGGAATTACCAATTTCTCATCCTGATATTTTCTTATTTTCATTCTTACTCAAAAGCATGCGGCAGATAAATTCTGAGGCATGCACATTCTATCATGTTTTTGATTTTGCATTGATTACTAATATACTATTCATTGACACCTTCTGCTTTCGACAACGAAGACATAAGCCCTATTGTTGATTTCAATCCAACTGCATCATGGTTCTTTTTGCACCTCAAGGTCTTTAATCAATGTTCTTACCTTTGCTACAGCATCCCAATTTCCAGCTGCATCATATATCTTTTGAAGCAGCAAATGAGCGGCAGCATCTTCTGGCTCCAACTGAAGCACACATTCTGCCGCACGTTTTCCTATATGAAGGTTGCCATGGTCTCTGCATGCACCAAGAAGGATACGCCAAACCAAAGCACTAGGTACTAATGGCATTTTTTTAATAAAGGATTCAGCTTCATCCAAAAATCCACGACCAAGAATATCAACCATACACGCATAATGTTCTAGTCTTGGTGTGATTCCATAATTCCTTGTCATTGATTGAAAGTGGCTGCGAGCTTCATCCACTAGACCAGCATGGCTGCATGCAGAAAGAACATTAACAAATGTGATGTGGTTTGGTTTTAAGCCTGCTTCTTGCATTCCAAAAAATGTTTTCAATGCTTTGTCAGCATAACCATATCGAGCATATCCGGCAATCATGGTATTCCAGGAAAAATCTCTTGGTTCAAACATACTGTTAAAGACTTTCGGCGCATACTCTATGCTGCCACATTTTGCATACATGTCAACAAGGGCAATGCCAACAAAGATGTCTGAATAAAACCCTGTTCTCGTTATACTTCCATGAACCTGCTAACCATTTTCCAAAGTTGCTAAGCTAGCTAGCACACGCAGTGAGAGTTGTGGCAAAGGTGAAATTGTCAGGTTTGATGTGTATGCCTATACGATGCATCTGGGAAAAGAGTCTGAGCGACTCCTTACCAAGGCCATTTTGGGTATATCCAGCAATCATTGCATTCCGAGAGACCACATCTTCTTTAGGCATTTCAAAAAAGAAGTTGCTAGCATTATCCATGCTTCCACAATCTGCGTACATGGTAATAAGGGCATTCCTTACAATTGCCTCTGCTGCAAATCCAGCCTTAAAGAGATGACCATGCGATTGTTTGCCCTTTATTAAAGTTTCTGGGCTTTTAAATGCACCTAGAATGGTTGCAAATGTGATGTGGTTCATCTCACCTGCCTTGTCTTGCATTTGGTGAAAAAGCTCGATAGCCTCTTCAAATTTAAAAGGCCTGAACATATCCTCCAACCATGGCATTCCAAGAGGTCAGGTCTTTTTGGGACATATATTTAAAAACTTGGATTGAATCCTCGATGCTACCGGATTTCGCATACATAGTAATAAGGGCATTGCCCACAGAAACACAGGGTTCGAATCCAATTTGAATTATTTTAGCATGTACCTGCTTGCCCTGTTCCAGTCCTTCTAAGCCGGCACATGAACTAACTACACTGGACAGAGTAATTGAATCTGGTTCTATATCACTTTGTTGCATTCTACAATAATATTGCAGCGCTTCCTTATCCTTTCCACTGTGAGTATATCCAGAAATCACTGCATTCCATGAGACTACATCCCGTTGATTCATTTCATCGAACACCTTGCAGGTGTAATGGGTGTTTCCACATTTGGCATACATGCTCACAAGTCCATTCGTAACAGACAAATTGGTGTAGAATCCTGTTTTGATAATGTGGGCATGGAGCTGCTCACCCTGTTGCATTGCTTGCAAGTGAGCACAGGCACTAAGGACAATTGCAAAAGACTTAGAGTTAATCCTTATGGTTTGTGCCTGGATTCGCATTTCTTGATACAACTGCAACGCATCCTGCGCATATCCTGCATGCACACAGCCGACCATCATAGCAGTCCGTGATACCACATTCCGCTGAGGCATTTTGTCAAACACTTGGCGCGCATTTTCCAGATAACCACACTCGCCATAGACGTGGACAAGTGCACTTGCGATAAATACATCCCACTCTAATCCGGTTTTAATGATCAAAGCATGTGTTGGCTGAATGGGTGAGATGGTGGTGCAGGCGCTTAAAATTTTGAGATAAACAGACTTAGACACGGGTAGTCGTTGAAATTGCATACTGTAGAAGACTTCAAAAGCATTTCTGCCAATATGCACTTGGCTGGAAACTTCCATTCACAAAGAGTTCGTTATGATTTGTTGGGTTATTTAACGTGGGATTCCTCGAATAACTTTGATAAAATAGATTTCTCCCGTGACGACCTTGAAGCTGAATCGATAACGAAACACTCTACAGAAAATGCCACCTGTTTTGTTTTTGTCATTTTGTCAAACACTTCCACCATACTGCAGTGGACACTGTATTTTTTCGTCGGTGAGAGCTTACGGGATTCTTTATGGTGTTTGGGTGTCTGTACTAGGTGACAAACATTTCCATTGTTAAAAGGGAAATCACTTTGACATTTAAAAATTAGCATATTTATCTTATTCAATAATTTATATAAAAATATTGAGATATATATTTTTCCAAGCGTATATATATAAAATATATTTTGTTTTTATTATCTTATATTATACTAAGGTAGCATACAACGATATATATGTGTGTGTAACAAAAGAGAATGAATATCATTTATAAATATAGACATTGTATTTAACAAAAAAAAAAATAGCTTACATGAATTATATATTAAGACTTTGAACTCTTCTTTTTTTCTATGCTTTTGTTTACAATTTGCGTTCCTTTTTTTATTTTTTCATATTTGTTGTATGTGAATGGTGGTATAATTCATACTCTGTTTAAAGACTTGACACGAGACATTGCGATGGATGTTAATCTTGTTCTTTCTGTTGGTTCGATATCAACAATGACTTTTTGAGAGTTAGCCCTTGCAATTTATATATTGTTAAGGCCCAAGCCAATCTTAATGATATTTGTATTGAGTTATTGCTTTGAATTGTTGTGATTAGAACATTGAAAGGACATTGATCATCGAATGAAATTTCTAAGTAATTGTCGAATTGTACCAATACATAGGCTAGTGGTTGGGGTGGTGATGCTCCAGGTCTATATACAATTTTTTGAATAGATCCTAGAGTTCCATTAACAAGTCCTGCTTCTATCAATAAGTTTCATGTTAACATAACTCTTGTATTTTTGCTTAGCAATAATTCAATATCAAGATCATCATCTATATATTCTTTAGTTGCACTGACACTTCCAATTTTTGTTGTAATTGATGCAAACAAGATTACAACTCCCCAAAATTCACAAATCAAACTTCAAATTCATAACCATTACCATTTAAATTGACAACTTTAGATGTTAATTAAAACAATTCAAACAAACTTAAACGCAATTAAAAAAAAAATCCATAATCTTATTTATTCTTGATGGTTACAATTCATAATTACAAATTTTGGTTCAAATATCTAAACACTCCCAAAATTCTACTCTTCCTCGCTGCTGCTCCAAACCTACATGTTTGCAAATTAAAAATGTTATTCAAATGGTTGTAGCTGTCATTGTTCCCCCTTTGTAGTCTCTATATAATCTTTGTGCAACCCCTTAATTTTTTTTCCACGCCCCTTCTCTAACTTTTTATTAAATTTGCACTTGTATTGTTATTTTCCCTGCAACTCTCTTTTTTCTCTAGCCACCCAATCCCTATATCTTCCACTGGTATCATGCAGTTGTTACTTTTATTTTATTTTATTTATTTAATTCTTTTTTTCCATTCTTTCCTCTTCCATGTGACCCATGGGTTTTTGGTCTTTTGTTTTTTCTCATACATTATTATTCTCTTCCAAAAATGGCATGGTCTTTATTTTTTTGGTCTTTAATTTGATTAAATATTTCAAATCAAAGGCTCTTGCTACTGGAAAGACACCAAATTAAGAAATTTCAATAAAAAATATACCTTATAGAGCTGGAAAACTTCAATTATGCCACTAAGACAAGTACCAAAATTGAAAACCAACTTCGACCATATCTTTTTGTTATAAGCTCAAAACTTCACAAAAACAGACAAGAATGAGCATCTCAACATTCCTAAGATCTCCTCCAAACTGTAGAGAATCTATTTATTGAACCTTCACCAATATGAGAAAAATACATCCTTTAATGTCTCTATAAAAGGAATTATGAACAACCATCATAGATTTCAAGTAACAATTGTTTTTGTGCATGATGTTGATTGTGTGTTCGCCTGGATGTTCCTGCATCAGACATGCTAGGTAGGAAAATTGTGAGCATAGGCTCACAAACGTGGAGTTGAGTAGTTAGACTACTCTTCCAAGTTGAATGCAACTGACAAAAAACTCCATTGATGAATCTCGTGCACCAAGCTATTCCTTCTTCCTTTTCTTCCAACATATCGATGAAACACTTGTCATCTTTCTCCAACAACATTGCACTCTCTTCTTCCTTCCCCTCATGGACTCATGTCCACCATGAACCAACCCCCTCCACCAAATACTCTCCACACTTTTCTCATTTGTGGGATTCATCCCACTGTAGGTCGACCACCTCCACCAAAATCCTATAGTATCCTTTATAATTTCTATGCACAAACTTGCACCATCTAGACATTGATCTGCATCTACAAAATTCTCCATTTTCTCTACATGCTTTTGTTCTCTAACCATTTCTTCTTCTACCATCTTATCTGAAAATAGAATATTATCATAAAATAGATTGACCTCATCTTTGTTCGCAACTGCAACTTGTATTTCCTCCCCTTTCATTGTAACGTGCATATTCTCATCTTCATCAACAATCTTCTCAAGCCATTGTTCTTCTATTGCCAAAATATGTGCTAACAAATCATCTTCTCCATGCTCTACTGTTGTAACCTCTTCGTATTCCATTACTAGATTTTCATTTTTCTCCTCTTCAACTACCTCTACTATAGGATCTTCACTATTCACTCTATCCTCATCTTCTTTCCTCATGTCTTTTTCAATCTTATCCAATCGCTTGTTTATATTTTATATTGTCCTCCATATCTTGGTTTCTTCATACCATCTCCATGCTTCCCAAATCACGGGCCTCTTATTTATGACAATACCCATCTCATTTGCTATAATCTTTCATAACTCTCACACTTCTTTTTGTGGCTCCCTAGCTCTTGATTGCTTAGGTCTTCTCTCTATCTATAAAAATCCTCACATGAGCTCTTCTTTACCACCTTCTACCCTCTACTCTACCCATAGGTCCTCGTGGATTCTCTCCACTCTCAAGATCTCCTGCTCTGATACCAATTGATGCAGACAAGATCACGACTCCTCAAAATTCACAACCATTACCATTTAAATTGACAACTTCAACTGTCAATTAAAATAATCCAAACAAACTTAAACGAAATTTAGAAAAGTAATTCCATATTCGTATTTATTTTTGATGGTTACAATTCACAATTAAATTTTTTGGTTCAAATATATAAACACTCCCAAAATTCTACTCTTCCTCACTGCTGCTCCAAACCTACCTATTTGCAAATTAAAAATGTTATTCAATTGATTGTAGTTGTCGTTGTTCTCCCTTTGTAGCCTCTCTATAATCTTTGTGTAACCCCTTTATTTTTTTCCATGACCCTTCTCTGGCTTTTTATTAAATCTGCACTCATATTGTTATTTTTCCTACAACTCTCCTTTTCTCTAGCTACCCACTCCCTATATCTTCCATTGTTATCATGTAGTTGATTATTTTTATTTTATTTTATTTATGTAGTTATTTTTTTCTATTCTTTCCTCTCCCACGTGACCCATGGGTTCTTGGTCTTTTGATTTTTCTCATACATCATTATGTTCCAAAAATGACATGGTCTTTAATTTGATTAAATATTTCAAATCAAAGGATCTTGCTATTGGAAATACATCAAACTAATAAATTTCAATCAAAATTATACCTTATAGAGCTGGAAAACTTCAATTGTGCCACTAAGATGGGTACCAAGGCTGAAAACCAACTTCGACCGTCATAACTTTTTTCCAGAAGCTCAAAACTTCACCAAAATATATAGGAATGAGCATCTCAAAATTTATAAGACCTCCTCCAAAGTGTTTGATCTCAAGTTCTATAGAACTCCAAAAATTAAATTTTTCATATATCTCTAGCGGAGAATAGAGAAAATTGAATTCTTCCAAACTATAGAGAATCTGGTCATAGAACCTTCACCAATATGAGACAAATACAACCTTTAATGTATCTATAAAAGGAATTGTGAATAATCATCATATATTTCAAGTAATAATTATTTTTGTGTGATGTTGATTGTGCATTTTCCCAGATACTCCTGCATCAATAATGCTTTGTGCAATTGGATTTTTCAAAGTATAGTTTTTTCCTATTGTGGGTATGAACATTGTCATTTGTTGAAAATAAATGAACATTATTGTCAAAGTATTCATTGGTTGGTGCATCTAACCTTGCATTAGATCTTGTCATTAGCAAACTCCAATCATCTATTGTAGGGTTTGCATCTTTAATATTTCTAAGTTGACAAAATATTTGTTGTTCATTATTTGATCCATCTTGTTTTAAAATCTAATCTAAAATAATGACAATTTTGAATTCTTCCCATAATATTTTAGTTCATCTTTTGCTTGCATATGGTGGTTTGTCATTAACAAGAGGCAATTGTTTAAGATCTCCAACCAAGATCATTGATATTCCTACAAGTAATATATAAATGTTATATTCAAATGTATAATTTATAATGAAGGACATGCAATAGATTTCAACCAAATTTGTTAAAATAAATTATATGTGATGAATAATATTTGAATAAGACTCATACCTACAAAGGGTTGATTTGCATTTTGAGGAAAAGTTTGACGGAGTTGAGAATCTTTTTTTTCAATCAATCTTTCACCAAGAAAACTCATTTCATCAATCAATATGTATTTGATATATGTTTTAATTCCTCTTGAAAACTTGTTAATATTGTCCTTTCTAGCTCTTTGAAGTCTTTGATTGGAATTTTCAATTTAGAATGAATGGTTGATGCACCTATATTGAATGTTGCAACTCTAGTTGGTGCAAGTAGAAATAGGGGAGATTGATCTGACATTGAAGCATTTTTAAGTTCTTTGGTTAAATGACACCTATAACATATGACTTTCATGTTCTTGTTGTACCTTGAATATCATGAACAATGAAGATTCATTTTGATTTCTTTGGTAGTGTGAAATTATCATGTTATTTTCTTTTTCTTCTTTTTTTGCCGAGGTTTTCATAGTTAATAGAGTGTCGTATATCATCTTGAATGAGACAACCATTTATTTTTATGATGGTAATGAAATTGATAACTTCATTTGTGTATTCTTCAATTTGAAAATCATTAGATCAATTGGTCTGTTTGTTGAAATCTCTCCTACCCAACATATCCATTTCTAAAATTTGCATATAGCTTGGCCATCTATGTGTGGGTAGTCAATCACATTTTTTTCTCTAAGGTTGTGCTTCTCTTGAAGTTGTTGGTGATGCACCTAATATTAGTGCATGTAAGTCTGGAAAATACAAGTTAGTTGCACTCAATGTAAAGAAAATGGTGGATGTACCAATTTGATGCAACATGTGTATCAATTCTGCACAACATTTTGTCCAATATGATCTTGTACCCCTTAAAGAGATTCTAAACCACATCAATCTATCAACAAGTTGTGACTGTGGCATATTGTTCATATGTTCACGAAACTCATTTATTGTGATAGGGATGTCATGGATATTTCTTTTCATAAAATCTGCAATTGATGTCTATGCATGATGCCTCATTATCATATTTTCCATATAATATCAAAATATCGGATGTATACCAAATCTATTGTCTCTATAACAACATAGGTGCCTCACATATTCATGTAGCTTTACTTTCTTTATTTGTGGTTCTAACCAGTCACATATACCATTTAGAAATAATGTTGGGAATGCCATATCAAGCAATCCTGATGTAACATATTTATTTATTGGAAACTCACCAACTATTGGTCAGTAAATTAATGTTAGTGGATTTTTTTTTGGGTTGTTCATCCATGCATGGATCATTCCATCTCTTTTTGTGCACTAGGGTGGTTGAGCAACCATCGATGTAGTATGCTTAAGGATATTACTTTCATTATTCTCTATCATTGGTCTAGCATAAGCTATAACATTTGTATTTGATTGAGATTCTATACGCATAGTCCTAAGTTCAAAAATATTTTGCTTTGAATTTCTAGGTAAAGTTTCAAGCACATTTCCATCGATTGTGGAATCTACTTGTAAAAAAAATTGTATATGATTTTGTACTTGAGTGTTGTCTAAACATGTTCCTTGTTTATTGTGAAGTGGTAACATGTGTCATGTTGATCTTTCCTTTGGACTATAATGATTGGAAAATATTCAATACAATGTGGCAATATATTTGATATTTATTCAATATGTTGTGGAAAGCTTATCATGTGTCCTCCATATTTGTATTGACCACCTCTTGCATGTGTAACTTGTAAAATCGAACTTACACTTGCAATCAACATTTTTTATACTTGCGTGAGGTTTGTTAGTTCAACTGGTTGGGGTCCAAGATTCATATTATTTATAGTTGAGATTCTATTTATTCCTCTCTTCTATTTACATCTTTATGCAAATAGTACCTTCTAAAGTGCATTTTTTTTTTAATTCCAATGTAACTTTCTTTGCAAATGTAACAAATTACTAGTGAATGGTAGGAATCTAAGTGATTAAAAAATACCAATTGCATTTTTTGTAATTCATTTGGATTTGGTGTGTGTGTACTTTCTTCCTATCTGCTTTCTACATTTAATTGTTCTATTGTTGCTTGTATTCTTTGTCTTGTATTTCTTGCTCTATCTTCTTCATTTCTTTTTCTTTTTTTTTCATCCCTTTTTGCATTTGTCATTTTCTCCCTCTATTGTTTCTGAAGTTCTCTTTGGTATTCTCTTTGATTCTTTCATTTGTTTCTCAGATTCAAAGTTCCTCTTTGGTCGACCCATAGCTAGAAATAGAAGTAATATAGCCAAGTTTAATGAGTAAAATGTATTATCTAATTTCAAAAAATAGTGTTTGAGATAAAACCAAACAATTGTCTTAAATAGATATTTCAAAACTATTCATAAGTGTATTATAGTAATATGAAATTGCAAACCTATAATGTATCATTTTTTTATATTATGTGAAAAGTATATGTATATATTATTATTATATTTAATGATAATTATATTTTGATTATAATGATGTTTACTGATGATTTTTAATATTATTATATTGCAATATTATGTTATATTGTTAAATGATTTTATAATTATATTTGTATGAGTTCTTTTTATGTTTTTTCAAATGATTTGGTTATTGTTTATTTATATTGTATGATGGAATCAATATGTTTAAAAAAGTTATATATTATCATAAGTTAAGTATGAATATTATATTAATGCTATTAGACTAATATGATTTAGCCATTCTAAAATTGTTCATATGTATATATTTTTGTTATGAGTATAATGCTATTATCAGTTTAATGTTGTTTAAAATAACCTTTTTCTTATTCCTATATTGCGATATTATGTTATATAATTAAATGATCTTAGTATTATATAAATATTAAGTATTTCTAATTTTATTCAAATCATTTGGTTATATGATTTATTTATATTGTATAATGGCATAAACGTGATTAGAAAATTATATGATTGGTTATATAGCATGTATTGCTTAATGGAATAAATTTTATTATATACAAAATTGTATGATAAGTTATATATTAGCATAACTGAAATATGAGTATTATATTAATGTTATTATCATAATATAGTTTAAAAATTATGAGTGTTATATAATTATAAGTTATTATTACGAGAGTTATGTTTAAGATAAGATTTTATTCATTATTAAATTGTGATATTATGTTCTATTATTAAATGATGAGAAAATTGCATAATTAGTTATATTTTTTCATAAGTATGATTATTATGTTAATGATGATTAAATAATTATAAAATTATTTATATTATTAGATTGTAACAGTTATATGATATTATTATATTGAAGTTTGTAGCATTATTCTATTATATTTTATATTAGATTGTATTGTAAAATTCAATGATCTATATAAGATTCTATGATTTGCATCTAGTAATAATATGATTCAAATACCATTTTTCCATAAGTATGATTATTATATTAATGATGATTATTTATATGATTAGACTGTAAAAATCATATGATATTATTATATTGAAGTTGTTAACTTATTATTCTATTCTATATTCGATTATATTAAAAAATTCAATGACCTTTACATGATTATATTATTTGCATCTAATAATAATATTAAGAGTTTTTATCTTATATTACATTATTATTTTTCTCTTCAGATTAACATCAAAACATTATATTACTATTATATTTTCTAATATAATGATATAATATAATGAATGAGATTTAAACATAACATTACATGAGATTATTGTATTTTTATTTTGTATTAGTAAATGAGGTTAATATTTGATTAGTTTTTTATATGTTATTATTATTATTTTTAAATAAAAAGGGGTAATTTTTTTATTGAAGAAAGCAAAAAATTACAGAAAAATCAAGAACTAATAGGTGCATCCCAAAGGATCCCCAAGCTTGACTAATTACATATTATTGTCATCCAAACGAATCTTATCTAGGGCCACCATCGAATCCAAAGGAAAATAGCTCCATTCACTAACATCCCACCCCTCATCATGCTTTGAAGCCCACTTGGCTAGATAATCCATCGCTTTATTCCACTCCCTAGGAATATGTAAAAAATAAATAAACTCCAAAGAGTTCTACCACTAGTATGGAAACAACAATTTATATGATTAAAAAGCCTACTAAAAACTACATATAAATGACCAAACATGATCGCGTGACCATTAGTAGTTTATTGCAAGTCATTTATAATGTGGCAAAATTGATGACTAAACCATTTTTAGTCATTTATTGGTTGTTTTGATTGATTGATTTGGTAGTATATTTAGTCGTTGATTTAGTCATTGATTGTTGTAATATGGTCACTTATTTAGTCATTTTTTATTCACTGATATATTTAGTCATTAATGTAGTCATTGATTGTTGTTAATTGGTCACTTATTTAGTCATTTTTATTCACCGATTTCTGTCCATTGGTAGTGTACTTAGTCATTAATTTTAATCATCATTTTGATCAATTGGGTAGTATATTTAGTCAATTTAATTATTAATTGACATCAATTAGTAGCATATTTAGTCATTTTAATTGACTGATATTTGAGGATTTAAACATAAATATAGAAATACACATCAATCATCAATTGCACACAATAAAATAGCCATTGAGAAGGAAAAATAATTAAACTTTATTAAAAGAAAGGTGTTCTTACAACTTGCACAAGTCTAAAATATCTATCTTGCTTGAAAAATGCTTAGAAATAGAGTATTACAATTTTTTATTTTTAGTCACAAGACTAAAAATTTGAGTTACAATACATAGAAATGATAAGAAAGAAACTTCTCCAAAATAAATCTACAATGATGGAAATACATGCTTGGAGCCATTCAATGCAAGTACATGCCGCTTTCATCTCTTAAAACTTCTACAACGTGGGAAATCTTCCTGGAGCAAGCTATAATGTGTAGAATCCAAGAAGGAGAGTGTTGATCGTGTCCCATATATGAAGCTCTCTCCTTCAATGTAGTCAACAATAACCCTATAATCTTTCCTCCTTTATATGCAACATGCCATCTGATATGAGCAACATGGTTCTTCCTTTTCTGCAATGAATGAAGTTGTGCTTCAATATAACCAACAAAATTATATTACTCTCAATTCATAAAGAATAAAAGTGCATTGTATATTGCAAGTTTACAAAAGTAAGTCCAAACATGGCAGAAAGATAAATCAATTGAAAAATTGTAGGAGACAAATCACATCCAAAAACATGGGAGAGCTATGCAAAATTGGAGAAATTGGCTTGGCAAATGAAGGCAACATGGTATTTCCAGATTCAAGAATTTTACTTAATGTTGTGGAATAGAAGAAAAAAGAATCATTTATCTACCACCATAGTGAAAAGTTAGCAATTTCATTTGGTTTGTTAAACATGGCCCCTAGTACAACTATTAGAGTTGTTAAGAACCTTTGAGTATGTTCTAATTTTCACACTGCATCTAAATTCATCTCCAAGATTGTTGCAAGGAAAATTTTTATGACAGATGTGAACCATTTCCATCATTTTAAATAGGGACAATGTTCTTGTGGAGAATATTAATGATGCTAAATGAAACAATCTAAAAAATAGGCTTGCACTATAATAATGTGCAATACATCAGATATCCAGTAACAATGAAGGGACATCCATTAATGCATAATAGTAGGGATTTATTTTTCATATGTTGTAGTTACACATGCCCTACTAGACAAACATGAAAATGTGGAAGCATAGACAAGGCAAGCGAACTATTTCAAAAAATGCCTCAAAGAAATGTGATATCATGGAATGTCGTGATTAAAGGATATGTTCAAAATGGTTTTTTTTGAAAATTCCTTAGAAAATTTTAAGAAATTACAACCAGTGGGTGTAAATCCCAACTCCTCAAATTTGAAAGTGTCCTTGTTGCCTGTGTGTGAATTGGAGCTTTGGATGAGGATATGAACATCCATCAAAAGCATATTTGATAGTGGATTTTTATCAAATGTTGTAGTTGCAAGTTCCACTTCAAAACACCAAAGCCTTAACAAAACCTTTTGCACAACCATCGTAACACCGCATAATTGTTGTTGGGCCTTTGTGGTGATGCGGGGAGATTTCCCCACATCACCAGGAAGGCCCAACAACAACCACAACACCCAAAAAAAATTGTGTGGTGTTGCAGTTTATTTGCATCATTGCGAAGGCCCAACAACAATCATGTGGTGTTGTGGTGGTTGTGCAGAAGGTTTTGTGAAGGATTTGGTGATCCGAAGTGGAAATTGCAACTACAATATCTAATAAAAATCCACTTCCAAATATGCTTATTCTTTAATGAGAAATAATCATTCATATAACTAGTTAGTTGGAAGAAAACTAGGAGATAGCATGAGTGTGAGCAATTAGCAATAACAATTTTGAAAGCACCTTCCTTGAATGCGAGTACAATTCAGGAAGCTAGTTTAGACACAAACTTGTCTTAGAAAATGGTACTTAAGCTTCCTTAGAAATTTGGTGAGTGTGCAAGATTTTCCTCCAAGAGAGTATCAAGGATGATGGGCTATCATGGAGCCATGTATCGTCCATTTGTTTTCTCCTTGTTGGCTACAACAATAGTTTGTGTCTATGTATGTTTGGTAATCAAGGGACCCCCAAAATTTAGTTCAATTCCACCATTCATATGGGAAAACATTGGTTATTGTGCATATTAAAGCTAAGTTTCTTTGGTTGGGATGTTGGTTCTACATTTTGTGTTGCAAGAAGTTGGATTCTATGGATATCGTCTCAAATTCTACTCTCAAACTATGACTTGTGACATTGAATGTGCTACATCACATTACACATTCAAGCAGAGTAGATGACAATTTATTCCATTAGGAAATGAGGGGAGCCTTCTCATCAGTGGATAAGCTATTGTAAAGAGCCCACAAATAATGATACGGGATCTTGAGGAGTGACCTAGGAAGAATGAGAGGAAGGTTTCTGGCCTTTCAAGGTTCTTCCTTTGTGAATATTATCATAAATGTCTATTTTGAAACTGTGGTAAAAAAGATGTTGTGTATATAATCATAAAGATGCCAATAGAAAAGCCAAGTCTCCCTTAATAGCTTGCTCTTGTGTTGGATCATAACCTTTTGAAGTAGCTTATGGTATTTTGCATAGGTGCAAACATTCTTTGTAACCTTGAATAGTTTTGGGTGGTCGCAAACATTTCATGACATAGCTTCTTCCTAATTGTGGAAAACCACTAGAAAGACACATTTGTGTTGCAAAATATAGGGCACATATACTCTCAGTCATTGATTCTCTAGGTGGTATGGAATTAGGTGGATGCCATGGAATAGAGCACATTATACAGTATCTTATGTATTGGGGAAACTTGTGTCAAGATCAGAGCAAATAAATGATTCTTTTACTGTCAAAACATTATACCTTCCATTCTCAGTCTATCTACTATCATACCTCTCACTAACATTATTATTTTATTGACACCATTATCCTATTGCCTCTACAAAAGAGCTGCATTTGAAGGCATCTTGACTACATATTATGCACAACAAAACTACAAGTGCAACAAGACATTTGCAAGAAAAAATATGAATTCACTAAAACATTATTGTCTAAGCAACATAATATCTTCAAATGAAGGAGCACTGTAACTATGATTGAGAAAACACTGTGTCGGAATTGTTAGCACTGAGAAATGAAGAAGATAACACATTGAATTAGGGGACTAAGATCATTGAAAGGAATATCATTTTTAGAGATTTTCAAACTATGAATTGTCCTCTATCCTATAGGACTAAGAAAGTAAGAACACCATCAAACAGTGATTGAATCATAACAAACAGTCTAAAAACAATGAAAGTTGTTGTCAAATGGTGACAAAGATCTATCCTCTAAGTCATTTGCACATGGTGACTGAGAACTGATGAATAAGAAGTAAAAGAGCACTGGATCATAACACTGCAAAATGGTCATGAGTTATGCAATGAACTTCACTGTTCTTTTGATCACAAAGGAGATCAAGATAATAACCAACATATTGATGTGCATAGATAATGTTCATGGAGGAGTGCAAACTTCCTTACATAGCAATTATTGTAGAAGAGTTTAAGGTGAATTGCACTTGCTATTTTATGTTGATATGGATATGTTCTAACTTGTAGTTAATTGTTGTAGCATAACAGATAGGCTAAATAGTTGTTCATATACCATTGTTTCTAATTCAAAATTGCTATACCTTATTCTAGGAGCAAATCACAAGAGTCAATACATAAGACACCATTGTTTCAAATTCAAAATTATTGGCTCCTTCACAATTGTTTGCTTCATTTATTTGATCTAAGACAACTTGTTGTATAGAAGATGCTCTCAAAATCACAGTAAAATCCTTTATTTTGTAAAGGCTGTTCAAAATCTTCCCATCATAACAATGAACAAAAGCATCAATCATTAACCTGAACTTTGCAAGAGTTTCATCAAATTCTACTTTTCCAAGTTTTCTTTTCCATTTTGAATTTTATTTCCAATTTCATCCATGTAGAACTTCCTCAGCTTGTAGATCCTACTATTAACCATAACTTTACCAGGTGTCAAGGATAGCTTTTATTTTTGACCCAAACAACAATTGACAAAATTTAGTCTTACCAGATACAATGTGTTGAAAAACCCTTTGAAGTTATTCTGGAAAAGAGTTCCTGAGAGTATAATGTGCAGTTTTGAATTAACCCTTTTGTATGAATTCCATATCTTTGATCAACTATTTCGAGCTTTATAACCTTCATCAAGAATGAGTAGACCCAGGCTCTCTAAAAGTAGTTTTCCAATATGCTTAGCCTCTTTAGGAAGGATCACATTTGTCTCACAAGTTAGGTGTACAAAAAGATTGTAGCCAATAACAAGGACACTTTTTCTTCTATGCCTCTCACTTGTGAGACAAATGTGAGCCTTCATGAAGAGGCTAAGCATATTGGAAAACTGCTTTTAGAGAGCATAGGTATGCTCGTTCCTGATGAAGGTGACCAAGCTCAAAATAGCCGATCAAAGATATGGAATTCATGCAAAAAGGTTGACTCAAAACTATGCATTATACTCTTAGGAACTCTTTTCCAGAATAACTTCAAAGAGCTTTTCAACACATTGTATCTAGTAAGGCCAAATTTTTTCAATTGTTTCTTGGGTAAAAACTTGAAGCTATCCTCGACACCTGGTATAGCTATGGTTAGCAACAAGATCTACAAGCTAAGGAAGTTCTTTATGGATGAAATTGGGAATAAAATTCAGAATGGAAAAGAGAGTGGAAAGGTAGAATTTGATGAAACTCTTGCAAAGTTTGGGTTAATAACTGATTCTTTTGTTCATTGTTATGATGGGAATATTTTGAACAATCTTCCTATAATAAAGGATTTTACTATGATTTTGAGAGAATATTCTATACAACAAGTTGTCTTAGATCTAATAAATGAAGCAAACAATTGTGAAAGAGCCAACAATTTTGAATTTGAAACAATGGTGTCTTATGTATAGAATCCCATTGTGATTTTATCCTAGAATAAGGTATAGCATAATTGAATTAGAAACAATGGTATATGAAAAACTATTTATCCTATCTGTTATTCTACAAAAATTAACAATAGGTTAGAACATATCTATATCAACATAAAATAGTAGGTACAATTCACCTCAAACTCCACTGTGGTAATTGCTTTGTAAGGAATTTTTCACTTCTCCATGAACATTCTTTGTGCACATAGACAAAATTTAAAGTTCTTAACCAAAGCTCCAAAAATGAGTATCTCGTCATTGCATGACTCCTACTTTTGCTTTGAGTATGATAGTACCTAAGCTTCTGGTGTTCTAGATGAAACCTATAGCGGAAAAGTGTAGTCTCCATCTGAAGGAACCATCTTTAGAGCTCTTCCCTAAAATGAAGGTTGAAAACATTAGAAGAAAATCAATACCATAATTTTAAAGTAACAATTTATATCAAGCCAAATGTCAAAAAGTATAATTAAAAAGAAAAATCCTTACAATTGGACCTCAAATTGGATCAAGCTAATTTATGAGTTTATCTTTAGAATGTAGGAACTTTCTTTGTTGGATATTCATGACCTCAAATTAGACTAGCAGATTTATGATTTTATCTTTAGAATGTAGGAACTTTCTTCATTGAATATTCAGAGCAATCAATTGGGAATCTGGAGCAATCAACTAACTCCTATGATGTAATCAGGTGGGAACTAATGATTTAGTCCACCGACATTTGTATTCCTACACTTAGGTTCTGCGTCTGAATGAAAACACCTAAAAGTGTTTCACACTAGCTCAAGGTACTCTCCAACCTGGTTATGTTACTGATAGCAATCCAAGTTTTCTTGACCGTCCATACCTGAACATTGCATCACAATCTATTCTTCCTGCACATAAAAATTCCACATATTAACCCTTTCTAAATAAAACATTTAATCATCATAAAACTATAATTAATAAATTATTTCAGTTTAAGAAAGAATCCGATGTCATTTACTATCAAAACAAAAGTTGTATAAATTAAAAAAAATCCATGAAGCCTCCTAAATGTAGCTTAAAGCAATTTTATAGGATGGGTTTTAGCATAAGAAGCTTTCTACTGTAGGGTATGTGCAGGATCATCATGGAAAAAATAGGCCCTTATGTGGCAAAAAATTCAGAAAAATTAGTGTTAGGAAACTTGATGTAAAAATTTGAATAAGTTATCTATATTATTTCAAAAATATGTAAGAATAGAATCTGTAGAAAACTCAATGTAGTTTCTAAACTACTAGGTTTATTTAAAAATAAATAAAATCTATTTGGTGAAAATTTGAAATTTCAATGCAGTAGTACTTAAATTTTAGGGAAAAAATAAGTAGGTGTCTGTCTAACCACCCTAACCATAATAAAATGATAATATTTTTTCTATAAGATTTTATATATAAGTAGAGGACTCATGTCTAGATGCGATGCATATTTTTTTGTAATTTTTTTCCAAGTAAATAATTAATAATGAATTTTTTATTACAACTTTTAAAAAATATAAAAAATCGTATGTTTGACCACCTTAACTTGGTCAAATATTCATGAAATTTAATTTTTCTTTTTTTAATCCTATAGTATGTGAAGCATATAATGTGACGCATGTTTTGGATTTAAAAAATGTGATACTATTTGAAAGTTATAGATTTTTTTCTATCAGCCTATTTATCAGGACTTTAGTCATAATTCTAATAGAAAATGAATAATAATTATTTATTAAATTAAAATTAAAGCATAATTTATATTGGTGGAAAGCTGAGAATCTCCTCTAAAAACCCTTTTCATTTCATCAATTTTGGGTAAAAAAAAGGTCGTCAGCCACATACCCTACAAATACCCATAATATTGCCACTTTTTGGCTGATCATGATCCTGCACATACCCTACAACTCTCAATGAAAGTATTATAAGAAAAAAACAAAATTCTTCACACTCAAAGTAATGCAGTCAAACATTTATTCCAAAAGTATGTTATCAGGTGTTAACTAAAATTAGAATGATTTTTTGCTTGGTTTCTTTTATCAATATGCCATGCAAAAATGGAATAATCACTAATAAACCCTAACAATATAAAATGAAGTAAAGGTTCAAGAAAGGAAATTCCAATGTACTATTGTGTAATGGTGATGAAGGCACTTATATGAGCATGACTTGCTTACAAATCCATGCCATTGAATTTTTATCCATCCAAAGAGAAAATAAGCAATGTAAGGATTTGATCAATATAAGTCCAAAGGGTTATGTTGTAACAGTAATGGAATCACCATAAGAGTATAGCCAAGGAACAAATTCTTGTGATTGTAATTATGTGATCCATAACTCTATTGGTCATGTGGCATACTTGTGCTATAAAAAATACATGATGCATTCATGTGTGACCCAAGTTTACTGTGGCTACATTGTGATAGAAATGGAGGCACTCATATGAGCACAATTCATGTACAAATCACTGTCATCAAAATTAGGTGTCAATCATCATTGGGTTTATTTAGGTTGACTCAAGTTTAACAGGTTACAATGTAATGATAGCATGATGCAAGAGTGATTACCTCTTGTTGCAATAAAGAGTCCATAACTCTAGTTGATATGTAGATTGGTTGTGTTATATCAATTATGCACTGCATTCAAGCACAACCCATGTTTAATGGGCTATTTTAGAGAGTGATCAAGATTTTCTAGAACTTATGAATGTTACTTAAAATTCTGCAACTTAAAATACAGACCATGTTTATTACATACTTGAATGCAATCTTGGGTTACCACAAACTATAATAATGTGATCTGCTAATAACCATTATGGGAAGTATTAAAGCAAGACCCATGCTTGTTAGAACACAATGATCTACTAAGAGGGGGTGAATCAATAGATATTAAAACTTGTATTCCTTAAAAAAATTTGCAAATTCAACCCTAAACTCAAATGTGTAGATTGAAACATGAACAAATATAATATCCACAAGCACAAGAGAGATCAATACATAATAACAGATATACATGGAAAACCCAAGATAGGAAAAACCAAAGTGAGAAATACTACTAGGATCTACTGTCCTAATCCAGCCTCACAAGCATCAAAGTTTAGTTACAAGTTTTAAGGGCTACAACCCCAAGGAAGCTTCAACTCCCTATTCTAGAAGCAACAACTTCAAGGATGCTACAACACCCTAATCTGAGCTACAACTCAATGCAAATGGAGGATACAACCTCTTACAAATTTTTGCAATCAACTATCCATAAGATGGTTTTGTACAACCTACAATGCATCAATTCAATACATAAGCTCTCTCTCTCTCTGTTCTCTCTTACTCCACTATAACCAGCTTCATGTATTTTTAGATTTTTTTACTTTCTGTTACAATTATCTTCTTCAACTTGTAGACACCTTGTATTAACACTTCTTTTTCTCTCTCTTGATAGTTCTACATTTTTTCCTTCTTTTTAGCTCTTACATTAGGAAATCTCTGTTAGGGTTTTTCACTTGCTACCTTTTTTAGCAAGTTTCCTCTACATCAAGCCACACACCACTGTCTAGCTCATCATCAATACATCTAATAGGATTTACCAGATATCGCCATACCTTGCATCGAGCCATACATCATTAAATTCTATTTCAAATAATTTTCCAAAATTAGCTCTCTGCCAAACTTTAGAATTTGGTATGTATTCAATGCTTTCTCCTATCCATTTGATTTGATTTGATCTTGATCACCATGAATCTCAGTGTCACCTACCCATAGATCAAATCATCTCTCTTAATTATTCGCTAGAGAAAGTAAATGATTTAATTATGTTATTATGTCAGTTGTCAAATTAAAATCCTTATTCACACTATTGAGCTATTTCAAATCTCTACTTTTGAATTCTAGCCATTGATCTTCTCTCTCACACCATGATCCTATGATCCTATGTTCATCATCAAGCCTTTAAACCCTGACAGTTGAATAAGCGGTTGTTAAATCACCATCGCTAATCTTGGGGTTTCCATCTCAAAGCACATCACATGTCGCTTTCTCGAAGAGACATTCATTTCAATCTCACTGAAGTCCACTGTTCTCTTTGATGCAAACTACCTTCAAATACATGGGCCCACATTCCATCTTTCCTCCATGTCATTGCCACTTAATTTGCAACAACAATGCGAATTTTCACATCAAGCAATCGTTCTTCCCCACCTGTTAGCCTTCATCACAATTGGGTCACACTAGCTTCTTGCCTTATTGCATCATTGGAGGAACATCTTTCAAACTTCCACTAATACACCAAGGTCACATTTATGAGATAGCCATTGGGTTATCGATGAGACATCTACTCCACTCCCACTAATATAAGGCTATCACGCCAATACCATTTGCTGCTATAGACAAGTGGTCCCCATGCCATCATGCCACCATATGTCACCATTCATTATCATTTCCTTCCACGTGTCATCCTGTATTTCAATCATTACTGGGTCTTGCAGTCAGCATCATAATCTTATCGCTTATCGTTGGGACTAGCTTTGTAGTCCTAGCAATATTATATTGTCTCATCGATGGATAGGTTATCGGGTTGTTGAGGAGACATCCTTCAAGGTCTTTCTGAAACCACTCTACCTCACCAATGGGAAGATCATTGATGTATCGAGGAGACAAGCACATAGGTCTCACTAATGACCATCAGTCATGCCGATGAAGGCCATTGATGATGTCATTTGTCCACCTCATCACCATGTCACTACTCCATAATCCACAACAAGAAAGTAGATTACCATTAATTCAATCTGGTCATGCCATGTGTCATCTTTGTCATCATTGTCATCCACATCATTATGATTGGGTCCCACTTGGAGTGCTACCTTCTCATCACCAAGTCGAAGAGACATTGACAAAGGTCTCACCAATGCCATACAGTCTCACTGATAATTCTTTCTAACTCCTTGTCGCTCCATCAAGGAGACTTCTCTCATTCTCTCGTCGGCCACACATTCTCATGTCGATCTGAAGGGGATGTATAATATTAAAGCGCTAGGTAGAGGGATCGGTCACCCTTATGACTTCAATGACATAAGTTGCAACTAATGCAACTGATAACTATTGATACCATGTCAACATCAAAATAGAAATCTATTCTAAATTCCATGACTGCAAGTATCCTTAAGGTTTAACTGATAAACCCTAATACTTGAGAGAAAAAATAAACATGTTTGGGTGCTTCTCAACTTGCACAATACCTTTCTGGAAAGCTCTCGAGAAACCAAATTTGAATCTGCCATCAGATCCCCTACTCTCATACTCATCCTTTTTCATCATGCCAATGATCTCCTTTGCCATATTTTCCCTTTTGACATCAATGACAGCTATATGTCAACAATCTCCCCCTTTGGAATTGATGGAAAAACTCTAACTTCTCAACCAAGTACCACTGGCGCTCTGCACCACTTTGATTATTCACATTGTAACGCAACAAATCCCCCTATGACATACATTTCTTCTCTTCTCAACAAGAATCTATTTTGCATCACATTTCTTCCCCTTTGACATCAATGGAAAAGGGTACACTCCCCCTGAGGAAATGCTCCACTTTTGAAAAATTTGCAACCATCAATTGTTTAGAAATTTGTAAAACAATATTTTACATGATTTGATCACACTAATCTTAACCAGAGCTAAATAAATGATCAATGAAGCTCCCCTGGATATATGCCCTATCACTAATGTTTAGTGATATGTGGTGGACAAAACTACTCCCAAATTCTACCTCAAGTATTCAAACTATTCTATAGGAAGAGGCTTTGTAAATATATCAGCCACTTGTTCCTTGGTAGGAACATACTCCATGTTGACTTCCTTATGTGCAACCTTTTTTCTAATGAAGTGATAATTGATTGATATGCTTGGTTCTAGAGTGCATCACTGGATTCTTTGAGATAGTAATGGCACTTGAATTATCACAAAGAATCGAGATAGGCTTATTGTACTCTACCTTGATGTCCTTTAATGTTTGCTTCATCCATAGGACTTGAGTGCAACACGTAGCCACTACAACATATCTTTCTTCTACTATAGAAAGAGTGACAGACTCTTGATTTTTACTCATCCAAGAAACTAATCTATTTCCCAAAAAGAAATCTCCTCCACTAGTACTCTATCATCCACACTTCCTTCCCAATCTACATCTATGTATGTTGTTAAGGTGAAATCTTTGCTTTTGGGATACCATAAATCATAGTCAACAATACTTTTGATGTATCTAAAGATTCTCTTTACTGCATTGACATGTGATTCTTTAGGTTTAGCCTAAAATCTAGCTACCATACAAACCGCTTGCGTTATATCAGGCCTAAATGCAGTTAAATATAGTAGACTTCTAATCATAGATCTATATGTAGTCTGATTTGCATCAGGTGACACATCATATTTTCTTAATTTGCAACCAGTAGTCATGGGAGTATTGATTAGTCTACAATATTCGATGCCAAACTTTTTAAGCATTTCTTTTGCATACTCGGTTTGTGATATAAATATACCTTTATTAGTTAGTGCAATTTGCAAACAATGAAAAAATATGAGTTCACCTAACATGAGAATTTCAAACTCATCTTGCATACTTATAGCAAATATTTGGCACATTACATCACTACTACCACCAAATATAATATCATCTACATATACTACAACAATGATCATTTGCTTACCTTCAGATTTGAGATATAGATTGCTATCAGCATAGCCTTTCTTAAATCCTTGTTGTATATATTGATCCAATCTTGATACAGATTGCTATTAGCACAATCATATAATGATTTTCTCAATTTTCAAACATAATAATCATTCTCTAATATCTGAAAATCTTCTGGCTGCTCAATATATACTTCCTCTTCAAGGTTTCCATTTGATATACTTTAAAACCTTTATACACAAAAAATCCAAGAAACATCCTAATACCTTATAATCATGCAACTAGAGCAAATGTTTCTTCAAAATCAATACCTTCTACTTGAGCATGTCCTTTGCACACTAACCTTGCTTTTTTCCTAACCACTGCTCCATCTTCATTTAGCTTATTTTTGAATACCCATTTGGTGCCTATTCCATTCTTGATTGATGGTCTAGAAACCAATCCCCATGTTTTGTTCTTTTCAATCTGATTAAGTTCCTCTTCCATTGTTTTCATCTAACTCTCATTTGTATTGGCTTCATCAAATATTTTCAGTTCAATATGAGATAAGAGGGAAAAGTTCACTTGTTCCTTGTTCTTTGCAAGTCTTCTTCTAGTCTACACACCTTCATTCTTGTCACCAATTATTTGATCTACAAGATGATCCTTTTGCACATATTTTGTAGCACATTTAGCCTCTTGCTCTTTCTCTTTTCTTTTTCTTGTTCTTCTTCTGTTGCACCTATATCTTCATCATTTGATTCTCTTTCAAGATTGTTTCTGCTAGACTTGGCTTGACTTTCATCAACCCTGACATGTACACTCTCTATAATTTTATGCAATCTCTTGTTGTAACATTTATATGCTTTGCTTTGATTGGAATACCTCAAAAATATTCCTTCATCAAATCTTGACTCAAAACTTCCCAAATCTTCAGCTTCTCTTTTGATATGGCATTTACTACCAAATTCTTTGAAATGTTTGATTGATGCAGGCCTACCAAACCATAATTCATATGGATTTATACCACTGTTAAAACTAATAAGAGCTTTGTTTTGAATGTATGCAACAGTTTGTATTGCTTCTTTCCAAAACATATCTATCAAGTTTGCCTCATTCAACATGGCTCTAGCCATCTCCTTCACAATCTTGTTTCTTCTCTCTACCGCACCATTTTGTTGTGGTGTTTTTCGGGCTGAATACTTGTGTTTGATTCCATGATCTTCACAATATTCCATGAATTCACTTGACATAAATTCTCCACCTCTATCTGACCAAAGACATTTGATTCTTCTCCTAGTCTCATTTTCTACCAACTTCTTATAGATTTTAAACTTTTCAAATGTTTCAACCTTCTCCTTCAAAAATGTGACCGATGCCATTCTAGTATAATCATCAATCAACAACATGAAATATCTCTCCTTGAAATTCTCTTGTCCTCATTGGATGACATAGATCAGTGTGAATTATCTCCAAGGGTTTTTTAGTTGAATAGTCCTTTGTGGGAAATTCAAACCTTGTTTACTTTCTTTGCTGACATCCCTGGCAGATGATATTATCAGGCTTTGCAATCTTAGGAATATTTATATCTAATCCTTTTGAGTTTATCTTCACTAGATTGTCAAAATTCACATGTCCTAGTCTTTTATGCCATATCCAACTCTCATTTGTTTGGCTGACCAAACACGTTTAGCCTTCCACTTTACAAAGATTATAAAGATTACTACTAGTCCTTATCCCTTGAGCAATTTTTTTACCATTCTTTCTTATCTTGCAACCTTCAGAATTAAATACAAATTTGTATCCATTATCACACATTTGGCTCACATTAAGAATATTATGTTTCAGACCTTCAACATAGAGCACATTTTTAGTTTTGTTCTTCCCATCTATGCTCAAAATTCCTTTACCATGAAGCTTGACAATAGTGTTATCACCTAAGCTCACTGATCCTCCTTTTCTCATTTTAAGTTCAATAAATTTTCTTTTATCTCTAGTCATATGCTTGGAACAACCACTATCAATTACCCACAAATATTGTTCCTTTGCATGTAATGTTGTTTGGGAAATCATAGACATAGTAGAGCTCTACTCTTTCTCCTTCCAAACCTTCTTTGGTTTCTTTTCAACTTTTTCTTCCTTTTTCTCTAGGACCTTTGTTTCCTTTTCAACTATGGGAGATATATTTTTCTTCTTCTCAAATTGAGTATTTGGTCTTACAAATTTTTTTCTACAATTTCTAGCTAAATGACCAAAATTGTTGCAATTGTAACAAACTACATTCATATCAACTAGAGGAGAAAAATAATTTTTACTTACAAAATTTATATTCCTGCTTTGAATGAATTTACACTCTCTAGCTTTGTGACCAAAATTGTTACAAGTATAGCAATACCCATTAAAATACGATGAGTACCTGGTCATGGTGTTTCCTTTGACTAGATGAGGATATCTTCTTTGTCTAAGTCTCCTTGGATAGTGTACACTTGTAAAACCATCATTATTTGTCCTCATAGTATTTGGCTTCTTGTTTTCCTAACCAGGAATCAATCAGTTAACTTTCTTGTCTTCAATTGGTTCCTTTTCTTTAATAGATTTCTCAACTGCAGTTGACTTCTCTTCATCTTTAGAGGCTTCTCCTTTATCAGCTTTTTCTCCATTGAGGATTAATTTTTCTTCTACTCTAAATATTTCATAGAGCTTTGCAGAAGTATAACAAATGAACTTGTTCCTTTTTCAAGTCCTAAGCCTGATTTTTCTTTATTAGCTGACTTTTGCGTACTTAGCAATTCATCTAGAATATTAGTACCACCTTTTAACTTTAGACCTTTATTTATCTACTCATTAGCTTTCTCCAATTCTTTTCTTAAGGCAACTATTTCTACCTCAAGTTTTGAACATCTATGCATCTCATATTGCAATTTAGATTCCATGACATCTTCAACTCTTTTGATCTCTTCTACATGAAATTTTAGGCCAACTATCACCTTATTGAATTCTTCAAGTTATAGAGTTAATCTATTAGTCTCCTGAGCATTATTTTTCAGTTTCTTGTTTTCTCTCTATTGGAACTATAAAAATATGATGATTTTACAAGTTTTTCATACCCTTCAGTTACCAAAATAGTCATCACCATATGCACAAGAGTTTGTTTTCATATCATTCTACTCACATTTTGCCTATATTTTTCCCATGAAATAGAGTGAGTCATGCATTTTTCATGTTGTGGTCCATATCGACATGAGTTCATCACTGTCTCCCCGACCCATAATTTTTTTTGTGCTAACATATGTCTGTTGCAGCATTTCAGCATGACCACGAAATGTCTCGGCAACTATTTCAGTGATGATTAATAAAAATTCAAATGTTGCAGGCTGACATGAGATTTGCCCGAATGCAGCGGTAGGCTGACATGGGATCTTGTGGTAATATTATTTTCTGATACTGGTGTATAAATATCCATTCCAGATTGTAAAATCATCATGAGCTATTAGATATTCGATATATAGTGAGTAGACTAGGAATGGATACAGTAGAATAAATTCTTGGATCAGACACTATGATGCATGATTTCAAATGGAGGTATTTATGAAATTCAATTGATGTTGATGCACATTTCTAGTGTCAATTGTTTGTTGAATTTAATGAAAATACTCCTAAGTTGTCTCCAAGATTGATGCTTTCTAGTTGTTTAAATTGATATAACAAGATTATATTCAATTCATCAGTGCACATTTGTTGTATCTGTGTGGTTAATTGATTGGTTCTTTCAAACAAAGATTAAATCATTTTAGTTGATCATAGTAATCAGCGAGATTCATCTAGATTGTTAAAGTAGAGCTTAGTAGTCATAGTCTTGCATGCTTATACAAGATGTAAATAGAATATATGCCAGATGATTTGAGTTTTCTCCAGAGAAGTGTTTCTCATCTTGATTTCATTTGACTCTGCATACCCAATAAGGCACTAGTCTCTGCATTTCATTACTTGGATTCATTCAGTTTCTTTACATTTGTTAATTAAACATTTTAGGATTTAGATTAGAAGATTGCTATTACATGTACCAAGCTTGATTTCATTTGTTCACTTCCACCTGCCATTGTGGAAAAATCACTGCAAGAAGGATAATCATAAGTCAAGTCTGCTTCATTCAGATAGGTACACCCACCTAGGTTTAGCAGCACCTGAAGAGTAGAAGGTTTAATTCATTTGACCTTGCCTATTACCCTAAAACGTATCAAGAGATTGGAAGCCTCTTGAGGCATTCCACTTGTGTTTTTGAGAGCTAACAAATTGGTGACTCTGCTAGGCAAAAAATCAATTCAGAATCAAGGCCTTAATCATAGAGTCGGGAAATTTGTACAGACTCTGCTGGGAATTAGAAACATCAAGCATTTTCTCACTTTTAAGAAAGTGAGTGGCGACTCTGACATAAACATTGCATTTGTTCAAAATGAATGGAAGAAGATCTCAATACAGGGGAGGTCATACTGGAGCTCCTGCTGGTAGTAGTAAGTGGACACACAAAGATGACAAGGTTGATAAGGGAAAAGGGATAAGTGAGGACATGTGCATAATAGGAAAAGGAAAAGCATCAAGAGCACATTGTGAAGCATATGATCTCTACGATACATGGAAAGACAATTTGATCACTGAGGCTTGTACCCCAGAGGATCAAAGAAATCCTTTCTCTTTTCTTAATCCTTAGAAATAGGCTGAACTTAGAGTTGGACTTGAGGCTCAAAAAATTAGAAATCAACATGAATATGATCTGAGGATGGAGGGTAACCAAAATGAGTTTATTGATCATGAAAATCTTAAACGAAATCATGAGCTTTTAGTTCCTGAAGAAGTAAAAGCACGATTGGAGTTACAGAAGAAGGAGATGGAGGAACTCAACGCTAAATTGCTGAAAGCTCAAATTACTGCTCAGACAGCTGATTGCCCCCTAAAGTATGTGCCACCTCATAAACAAGGTAATCATAGTGCAGGGCCTTATGTTCAACTAGGGTTTCCTCACCATCAGACAGGGAATCACTATAGACAGCCAGATCATCCACCTCATATTCCCTCACAGCATACAAATATGCAGCCACCTCATGGTCACCATTATGTCCCAAAGCATAATGCACAACACAATAACCCTATGTATCCATATCAGTATCCACCTAACCCTCCCCCTCATCAGTACACAACAATGATCAGATAGTTTGATTTGGCGGGGTTTCATTTATACCCTTACCCTATGGATGGTAGTTAGAGAGGTCTAGTGCATAAGTTCACAAGGAGTAGTGCAATTTCTACTGAAGACCACTTAAGGAGTTTCAATGCCTTCATTCAGGATTTGGATGTGCCTTATGAAGATTTACATATGAGGTTATTCATGATGTCACTTACTGAAGAAGCTAGAGATTGGTTCAACAGCCTAGCAACAACCTTTATTGATTCTCTCCAAATATTTCATGCCCAATTCTTAGAGCAATATGGGAATCAAAGTACACCTGATGTTGCTCTTCATGAATTGATGCAAATTTAGAAAAATCAGAATGATCCAATTTATGATTTCAACCGAAGATTCAACAAATTGTAGACTAAAATACCTCCTGGATCAAGGTTGCCAAATTCTGTAGCATTGAGTGTTTATTTGAATGCATTTGATCCTAAAAAAGGGTATGAGATGAGAAATAGGTTCCCAATAGATTTAGTTGAAGCACAGAAGATAACACTGACAATTGAAAACAATAGGAAGGCTACTGGTATAATCAGTAAAAGAGACAACCCTAGGGCTCCTCAACAGACCAATAATTATCAGTATAACTAGGAAAATGCATATAGGAATGAAAGGCCGAGGTTGCATGACTTGCCTTATAATACAAACTGGAAGGATGGAAAACCTATAACAGCTAGGCCTAGAAACAAAGAAAATTCTGATCCATTGAGGCAGAGGGGAACCTATATGGTGAATAACAATTATTTCTATGAAGCTTGTGATAAACCACATTCCCCAAATTATTGTGTTGTAGCTCAAAGAATGAAAGAAGAAGGAATGTTGATGGGAAATAATGGAGAAGATCACATAGTGTACTTGACTTCGAATACCTTTCACCATGTTGTGGAAAGGTACTCATCTTCAGAGGATGAAGGTTATGAGTATGATGTTTCAAATCAGAGATACGATGTTCATATGGCTGAACAACAAGTCCTTTCTAATTCTGAAGAAGATTATACAGAGCCACATTCTATTGAGGTGCCTACTTAATGTAGTATGAGGAGACTCACTGAAGAGGAGATGGAGAGACTAACTATTGTTGCAGTTGAGGAAGCAAAGAGTAAATATTGGTTGAGAAATAGGATAGTAAATGAGAAGGAATGTGTCCCTAAGGGAATCTTTATGAAGGATCAAAAGGTGACACAAGGAGCTGTGAAGAAGCCAAAAAATAGACAGCATGATAAAAGCGAAGAAAAGCCTGTCCAAAAGGAGGAAGTGAAGGAATTACACAAAGAGATGCAAAATCCTGACCAGCCTTGTAAAAGAGAGAAGGAAGAGAACAAAGGAGAAATGCCAGAACATAAGAAAATCGTTAAGGTGGAGGGCTCTTCTTTTGACTTCACTCAGGCGTTATCCCAGGTAAAAATGTATGTTCCACTACTTGAGATGATAAAAATTAAGGAATACAGAGATAGTGCTATTCAATTGATAACAAATAGAAATGAAAAACATATGAATTCTGAAAATAGAGTAGCTATTAAAGCAGTCAATAGGTAGGAGAAAGTAAAAATCCCAGAAGTCTGCTTGAGTGATATGTTAACAACTCCCCCTCAAGTTGATCCTTTCTTCACTACATTACTCATAAATAACAAATTGTTGAGGAATTACATGATAGACTCTGGCGTTGCCATAAATATTATGCCAGTAGGAGTTATGAAGCAGCTTCGCATGTAGGTTGATACATATGAAGGGAAGTGCTATGCAATGGATAATAGACCTGTTCCTGTGGTAGGCATTATAAGAGATGTTGAAGTCAATTTGGCTACTTATCCATAGGTGGCTTATAATATAGATATTACAGTAATTGATACTCCTCCTCAGTTTGGGATGCTTCTATCAAGATAATGGACAAAAACAGTTGGGGGAAATGTCCAGTTTGATTTGTCTTATGCAACTATTCCAGTGAATGGTCAGGAGGTCAAATTGTATAGGGAGCCAAGAATTAACCAGCTTGTTGATTGTGTACCACAAAATCAGATCAATTTTTTTTGTGATGCTGATCTTGGAAGTTTTAAGGTAGAATCAGCCCAACCAGAATTAACCAATAGTGATCCAATTGAAAAGTACATGGCACAAAACTGCAATGAAGTGTGGAAAATGTATTTTGATGGAGCATGTAGCCAAGAAGGTAATGGAGCTGGGATTGTATTTATTTCACTTGAAGGTATTACATTTAAATATTCATTTCTGTGAGCATTTGAATGTACAAACAATGTGGTGGAGTATGAAGCCTTGCTAACAGGTCTGAATATAGTTGTGAAACACAAAATCAAATTGCTAGTTGTTCTTGGGGATTATGAGTTGGTTGTTTCACAAATTAAGTCAAAGTATGCAGCAAAGCACAAAATATTGAAACAATATAGGAATGTTGTATGGGACACAATTGAGTTGTTCGATGCCTTCTCAATTGAGTGGATTGATAGATCAAAGAACATAATGGATGATTTTTTAGCAAATGTGGCATTGAAAAGAGATGATATTACATTGGTTGGGGTATCGCAGATTGAGTTCAAGACAAGGCCTATTGTGCCTGATAACATATATAATTGGCAGGTCTTCAATGATGATACTAACCTTTTGAAATTCCTCCATTGTATAGATCAATATGAAGCCCAAGAAATTGACTTCAATTCTTTTGTTGAAGAAGTGGATGGGAAGCAAACAATTTTTGGAAAGGAGATCTTACAACTCAAAACAAATAAGCTTCCTAAGGGCTTAGTGGCATTGCAGAGGCTGTATGATGGAAATGATCGGTCCCTCATGAAGCAAACACCGGTCAGAAGGGAAGATATTGAAGAAGTCAACTTGGGGACTGAGATAGCACCAAGAAAGGTGTACATAGGAAAGAAGATAAGCCCTACAATTAGAAGAATGTTGATAGAGTTGCTGAGAAAATATAAACATGTGTTTGCTTGGTCTTATGAAGATCTAAAAGCATATAGGGAAAATTTGTTTCAGCATGAAATACCATTGAAGCCAAATGCCAAGCCATTCAGACAAAAGCAAAGACCCATAAATCCAAGACTAGAGCCTAAAATGCAAGAAGAATTGACAAAGCTCAGAGATGGGGGAATCATTAAACCAATCAGGCACTCAACGTGGGTCTCAAACTTGGTCCCTGTGAGGAAGAAAAATAGAGATATCAGACTATGTGTAGACTTCAGGAATTTGAATATGGCATCTCTCAAGGACAATTATCCTCTACCCAATGTGCAGGCTATATTGCATAAAGTAACAGGGTGCGAGTTGTTGTCTATGATGAATGGGTTTCAAGATATAACTAGGTTAAGGTCAAATAATTTGAGCAATATAAGACAACATTTACAACTCCTTGGGGAACACATGTATACATAAGAATGCATTTGGTGTCACCAATGCAGGAGCGACCTTCCTGAGAGCTATGGACATGGCATTTGCAAATTTGATCAATGCTATCATGGTGGTGTACTAGGATGACCTGACTACTTATTCGAAGAAGGCTGAAGATCATGTACAACATCTGGAGAAGGTATTTATTAAAGCCCTAGAATATGGTATTAGCCTAAACCCTAAGAAGTGTCATTTTGTAGTCACAGAAGGTAAGCTCTTAGGACATATTATTTCAAAAGAAGGGATTAGGATAGATCTTGAGAGGGTTGAAGCTATTGATGAGATTCCTATTCCCAAAACTGTTAATGCTATATAATCATTCTTTGGACAAATTAACTTTGTTAGGAGATTTGTTGCTAACTTCACTGAGACTATTAAACCCATATCAAAAATGTTGAAGAAATGACAAAAAATGGAATGGACTGCAGAGGCCTTGGAAGCTTTTATATCCATCAAAAGGGCCATCAAAGAAGCTCCTGTCCTTAAATCTCTAGATTTTACAAAGCCTTTTCAGATATTTTCATTCACTTCAATGCACACTATTGTTGTTGTTATGTTACAGAAGAATGAGGATGGTCATGAATAGCCTGTCTTTCTTCAGTAAGTCATTGCAAGGGTCAGAATTGAAGTATGATATAATGGAAAAACATGCATTTGCATTAGTGAAAGCCACAAAAGCTTTCAGGCCATATCTTGTTGGAGCAAAGGTGATTGCTTATGTCCCTCATGCAGCTGTCAAGGATATTCTGACACAATCTGAAGTTACAGGAAAAAGATGCAAATGGATTAACAAGATCCAGGAGTTTGACATGGAGATACAAATTACTAAACTAGTAAGAGGCCAAGGCTTGGCTAGGTTAATGGCAGAATAAAATATTGAAGAAAATCAAGTTTGTAATGTAGAAGAATGGACTACAATTGCAAGCATTGAGAAAACTCCTTGGTATACTGATATTATGCATTACCTTAAGTTCATGAAGTGTCCAAAGGGATTGAGTGACAACTAGAAAAGAACTTTGAAGTTGCAGGCATCTAAATATGTTTTCATGGACGAAGATCTTTTTTGGAAGAATAGGGATGGTATACTGTTGTTATGTTTGGATGAGTCTTAGGCTAGGCATGTTTTAAGTAAAATTCATGGAGTTTGTGGAGGGTATCACTCTACAAAGACAACCACACACAAAATCCTCAGGGTAGGTTACTACTGGCCTAGGTTTTTTAATGATTCTTTTACACATGTAAGAAAATGTGAAGCCTACCATAAGTTCTTTGGAAAACTAAAGTATCAGGGTGCTTTGCCACTTCGACCCTTGCAGGGTGATGCCCCTTTTCATCAATGGGGAATTGATTTCATTGGAGAGATACAAGAAAAATCAAGTGGAGGACACAAATGGATACTGGTGGCTACTGATTATTTTACCAAGTGGGTAAAAGCAATCCCAACTAAATAGGCTATCAGTAAAGTGGTGAAAAATTTCCTAATGGACAACATTATCACCAAATTTGGTACACCACTGAGGTTAATCACAGACAATGGGATGTGTTTCAGGTCAGATGAATTTAGAAGCTTATGTGACACATATGACATTACTATTTCTTATGCAACCCCTTACCATCCACAAGCTAATGGTCAAGCAGAGTCTAGCAACAAGAGTCTCTTGAAGATTATAAGGAGGATGTTAGGACGAAACAAGAAAGCTTGGGATTCATAATTAAAACTAGCTGTGTGGGATGATAGGATTACTATAAAAAAGGCAATTAGAAAGTCCCCATTTGAATTGGTGTATGGAGCACAAGCCAGGATGCCTTTGCAGAATTTGTTACTAGTCTACAAGTTTGTTCTTCAGGAAGATTTGGCTATTCCAGAGCCTATGGAGGAAAGAATGGAGCAACTAGCTGAACTTGATGAAATAAGGAGAATTTCTTAAAACCAAAACACAAAGTTAAAGACACAGATGAAGTATCTATTTGATAAAAAGGAAAAGGATAGAAAATTTGGAGAAAGTGATCTGGTACTGATGTGGAACACAAGATATCAAGAAAAGGGCAAGCATGGAAAGTTTGAAGCTTTGTGGCTAGGACCTTTTGTTGTTGTTGGAAAGAAAGGTGAAGATTCATATTATCTACAGAATATGGCTGGTGAAGATCAGGAATTTCCTATTCATGGACAATTCTTGAAGCATTTTTTCTTTTGAGTAACATAGAGGATTAAGGGTTGCCAGTGCATGGACAACTCTTGATGATCCTCTTAAATTTTTTTTTCAATGCACAGTAGTTTAGGGTTTTGTCCATCTCCATTTTGCATTCATTTTCCTTTCATTCCATCATGCTACATGTCCATTTCCATTTTTCTCTCTGCTCATCATTTTGTGTCTGGTCTACTCACCCAAAGATCTAGATCCTTGCAATGATTTTACAACCATTCATCCCTAGACGGAGCCAGTGTTGGAACTGTAAAAATATGATGATTTTACAAGTTTTTCATACCCTTGAGTTTCCAAAATAGTCATCACCATATGCACAAGAGTTTGTTTTCATATCATTCTGCTCACATTTTTCCTATATTTGTCCCATGAAATCCATCGAGTCATGCATTTTTCACGTTGTGGTCCATATCGGCATGAGTTCATCACTGTCTCCTTGACCCATAATGTTTTTTGTGCTAACATATGTCCGTTGTAGCATTTTGACATGACCACGAAATGTCTCGGCGACTGTTTCAATGATGATTAATAAAAAATCAAATGTTGCAGGCCGACATGAGATTTTCCCGAATGTAGTGGTAGGCTGACATGGGATCTTGTGGTAATATTTTTTTCTGATACTGGTGTATAAATATCCATTCTAGATAGTAAAATCATCATGAGCTATTAGATATTTGATATACAGTGAGTAGACTAGGAATGGATACAATAGAATAAATTCTTAGATGAGAGACTATAATGCATGATTTCAAATGGAGGTATTTATGAAAGTCAATTGATGTTGCTGCACATTTCTGGTGTCAATTGTCTATTGAATTTAATGAAAATACTGCTAAGCTGTCTACAAGATTGATGCTTTTTGGTTGTTTAAATTGATATAACAAGATTATATTCAATTCATCAGTGCACATTTTTTGTATCTGTGTGGTTAATTGATTGGTTCTTTCAAGCAAAGATTAAATCCTTTTAGTTGATCATAGTAATCAGAGAGATTCATCTGGATTGTTAAAGTAGAGCTTAGTAGTCATAGTCTTGCATGTTTATACAAGTTGTAATCAAAATATATGCCAGATAATTTGAGTTTTCTCTAGAGAAGTGTTGCTCATCTTGATTTCATTTGACTCTGCATACCCAATAAGGCACTATTCTCTGCATTTCATTACTTGGATTCATTCAGTTTCTTTACATCTATTAATTGAACATTTTAGGATTTAGATTAGAATATTGCTATTACATTTTGTACCAAACTTGATTTCATTTGTTTACTTCCACCTACCATTGTGGAAAAATTATTGCAAGAAGGATAATCATAAGTCATGTCTGCTTCATCCAGATAGCTACACCCGCCTAGGTTTAGCAGCACCTGAAGAGTAGAAGGTTTAATTCATTTGACCTTGTCTGTTACCCTGAAACGTATCAAGAGATTGGCAGCCTCTTGAGGCATCCCACCTGCGTTTTTGAGAGCTAACACTCTCTTAAGATCATCATATTTATCTCTTAGTTCATCAAGATCTTCAAGAGCACCGATTAATTCTCCTTCAAGGTCAACAATTGCCTCCTCTTCCTCTTCATGTGAATCCTCAATTTGTGCATCTTTATGATCCTTAGTTTCTTTAGCCATAAATAGAAATTCTCTTTTATCTTCTCTCATTACAAGGGTATGATCTTGATCCTCTTCTGAACTATCACTAGCATTAGATGCATCACTTTCTTCTTGAGTGCATAGACTCTTCTTCTTCTTTCCAAAATTCTTCCTTTTAGGGTAAAACTCTTTCTTTTACTATCTCCTTTTTTAGAGTTATCCACTTTATCATATGGACATTTAGAAGAAAAATGGCCTACTCTACCATAGTTGAAGCATTTGAAGGGAAGCTTACCTTTATATTTATCGAACCCTCTCCTTAGTCTCCTTATGAAGTTTGTTTCTTCTTCATCAATTTCTTCAATGTTTGAAACAATGACTACAACTTTGTCTTTCTTCTCCACTCCATCCTTTCCTTTCTCAACAATCTTAAATACAACTTCTCTTCTAGAAAACTCAACACCTAGTATTCTCATCTCATAAGCAGTAAATATACCATGTAACTCATCTACAGTGAGTTTTTCAATTTCTCTTCCTTCTTCAATGGAAAAAATTTCAAAATCATATTCAGTCGCCATGGACCTCAAAACCTTCAACACAACATCCTATTTTATTTCCACACCATATCCTCTGATAGCATACACTATATCATCAACTCTCAAAAGATAATCTACAATTTTTTCTTCTTCAATCATTTGCAAGATTTTGAATTTAGCTCTCAGTATTTGTAGCTTTTCCAGCTTCACCTTGGAGTCTCCTTCATAGATCTTATTTATTTTTTCCTAGACATCATAAGCAGTTTCATAATGCATAACCTTTCTATGCACATAATTAAACAAGTTGTTCATAATGGAAAACCAAGCTTTCTAATTATTCTCATAGTCCTTCTTTCCTACAACATCAGTAGGAGGAGTAGTAGGAGGAACATATTTGTTCTTAACTAAAATCCAAACATCAAGTCCAAGAGAACCTAAGTATCCTTTCATTAGAGATCTCCACTTAGCATAGTTTGTTCCTAACATGCCATTGCATTTTCTTATCCAAGATCTACCCGAGTCGATTAAGCTTCTCCTAAGGAACCTAGCGCTCTGATACCAATTGTTAGAACACAATGATCTACTGAGAGGGGGGTGAATCAATAGATATTAAAACTTTTAGTCCTTAAAAACCTTTGCAAATTCAACCTTAAACTTAGGTGTGTAGATTGAAACATGAAAAAATATAATATCCTCAAGCACAAGAGAGATCAACAAATAAGACTAGATATACATGGAAAACCCAAGATGGGAAAAACCATAGTGAGAAATGCTGCTAGGATCTACTATCCTAATCCAACCTCACAAGCATCAAAGTTCAATTACAAGTTTTAAGGGCTACAACCCCAAGGAAGCTTCAACTCCCTATTCTAGAAGTAACAACTTCAAGGATACTACAAAACCCTGATCTAAACTACAAATTGGTGCAAATGGAGGCTACAACCTCTTACAAGGTTTTTCAATCAACTATGCATAAGATGGTTCTGCACAACCTACAACGTATCAATTTAGTACATAAGCTCTCTCTCTCTCTATGTTCTCTCTTACTCCACTGTAACTAACTTCATGTATTTTCATATTTTTTAACTTTTTATTACAATTATCTAATTCAACTTGCAAACACCTTGCCTTAACACTTTTTTTTTTCTCTCTCTCGACAATTCTACATTTTTTCTTTCTTTTTAGCTCTTACATTACGAAATCTCTATTAGGGTTTTTCACTTGCTACCTTCTTCAGCAAGTTTCCTCTACATTGAGCCACACACCACGAGCTAGATCATCATTAAGATATCTAATAGGATTTACTAGATATCATCATACCTTGCATCGATCCATACAACATTAAATTCTATTTTAGAGAATTTTCCCAAATTATCTCTCTTCCAAACCTTGGGAGATCCCACAAAGTTGGTTTACAATTTCTAGGAGATTTTGATTTTTACTGAAATCACATATTTTTTAGAAAATATAATAATTTAAGCCTTGAACATTTCCATTTAAAGCATTCCAATTAAAGAGGGTTTGATCAAACTACCTTAGATCGAACCCCCTTGGTTGGAACCCCGCTAGTTTTAAACCATACCTATAATAGAGTCTACTTTACACCTATCAAAATATTGATAAAAACCCACTTTTGATTTAACTTTTGGGGGATCAAACAAATTCATTTAAAATTTATTTTTTGTAAGTATGTAGTCCTTATTATAAGCTTCCCAAAAAGTATAATTTTAAATAAATTTAATTTTATTATTATATTTATTTTTTATTTCTTGTGAATGTAGGAGTGAATGGTTGATCTAGACTTTCTCAAACATCATAAAACAACCCAATGTTAGTCAATAAGCACATCTAAACCAATCATTCGCCATGCAAATCATTTAAAATGTAATGAACAAGAAAACAAAGATAGAAATTCAAATGAAAGCTTATTGAAATCCTATTCAAAACATCCAAACCAACATCCCATGGGGGAATTGGTGCTACTTTGATATGGAAAGTAGCCCTTTCCCAATTCCTTGCAAGATTTGATAAAATTTTCCAATAAACTAGCTATGATGATGAAATGCTATGAAAACCTTGATGAACAATGGATGGACTTGCATAAAATCTGTAGATGACTTTGCATCAAGTTGTGGATCCAGATACAATAGAGAAGATCTCCATTTATAGGAAAGAATGAAAGATATGAAGAATGTGGGACTAAACATAAGCCAATGGCATTGTGCCACTTTTCAACATGCTAGTGGAGAGAGATGGAGCACATTTTGATGAATGTGCAAATAAATGCAATTAGGTGGAAATTTGAAATTTGAAAGATGGCTTGTGGAAGAAGAGAGAAAGAGGGGTTAATAACACTTGGCTCAAGAAAAAGGACATGTAAGGGGCCTTAATTCGATGTTGGAGGACAAGTCCTTTTGGGAGAGAGATTTCAAAATGGAGGAATATTCCAAAGAGATGCCTTTTTGAATGAAAATAGAAGAATTTATAAATCAATTAAATTGATTTACATGTGCAAGTTGAAAAATCTAGAGGATTTGATGGATTAGAATTAGAGTTAATTAGGATTTAATTAACTTAGATGGAGATTAGTTTGATTTGACACTTGATTTAGATATTTGGATTTATTTAAATCACATGAGAGGAATAATGGATATTATCCTTAATTAACTAAATTTTGATTCATTTAATTAAAAGGGATGTGTTAGATTTAATCAAATAAAGGTTAATTTATTTAATTAAAAGAGATGAACTTTAGGATTAATCAAATGATTTATTTAATTAAAAGAAGATAATGATTTAATAAAAAAAAGTTGATTTATTTAATTAATAAAGGAGTTATTATGAATTTAATAAAATAAAGATTATTCGATTAAATGGTTAGTAAAGAGATGATTTAGGCAAAATTGGTGTTAGTAAATCAGGATCAAGTGCACGATATCAATCAGTATAATTTGAATGTCTACATTTTCCCCCTCTTTGAAGCAATGCAACTGTTGCGTTGGTTCAAAGAATAACTCTGCTGAGATCAAAATTCAAAAAAAATTTAATTTCTTTCGGATGCCCCACTATTGCCCTAGCGAGAAGAAGTATACTAGTACATTGCCGCCTCAAGAGATTAAGAGGAAATGTTAATTTTCTGATCCAGATCATGATAAAATGTGAGAGGATTGGTTCCACTAACTAGAGGATGAAAGATAATTCTTTAGAGAGATCAGATATTTGACGTAGAATTTTTTTGATGATGTATAGATAGCTATTGACCATGGGTAGCCTCATGTATATTTTGAGATATCACACAAATTTGGATAGAAATGTTAGTAAAGATAGAAGAACAAGAAGAATAAGGTGGAAGGATTACCCTTGATTCCTAGAAGATGCAAAAGTCCAACAAGTCCATGAGTCATTAAGACTATATTAGATATGATGATGAGTGATGATGATGTATTGCTTATCAGGAATTAGGATTTTAAAAGGGCTTACATACCTTATGTTTGATAACACACATAGATATGATGCATCAAGGTATAAAGAACCAATATGGCATTGTATCTAGTGAGATGGACTTTGACTCAACAAATAGATAGGAGTATTCTTGTTCACACTTGACATATGGAAACCTTGCTAGGATGCACTTCAAAAGTTTCAAACATCTCAAACCAAAACATAGAAAGGTATAACCTATCAATGCAATAGTCAACAAGCTGGGCCCAAAACACCTTCCATACATACCTAACAAAGAAAGTATTCACCAAGTTATATTACAAGAACGTCCAACAAACACAACAAATGAAAGATAATGAACAATGCCTCATTTATTTCTCTCTAAATTGTTCATCACCAAGAGGTCATTGGAATGAACACAATAAATAAATCAAAATAAAAGATCAAGTAAACAAACAAGTCAATGTTCTTCATACCTCTAGCCAAAGGGATTTGTTTTGTTTAGGATAAGAATCCAAAGTGTTTTACTAATAGATAATTCCCATTGTAGGAAGGATGCATCCTAGGACATGTTAGTGGATGGTGGAAAGTTGATAGGTTGTTTGAAAGGTTATTGATATAAGGTCGATTGACATGTTTGTGAATGATCAAGAGTTTGATTTTGCATTTAAAATTTTGGTGTTTCAATTTTGATTCTACGATTAAAGTTTTCTTTTGCTGATTGTTGTGGTTGTTTCTATTTTTCTTGCCAAAGGGTGAGTGTGATGATTGATTTATTAGGGATGTGATTATTATGGGTGAAGCAAAATGAGACAGATGGATTTTTTCAAATATTTGGATGTTTTTGAAATGTTACGAGCTTTTTTTTTTGGATTTTCAGGTTATTTAAATGTTTTTGTGTTTTTGTGTCTCAGGGGTTGATCAAAGATTAGCCTTTCCTATGTTTAAGCTCAGAGATGATGTAGTTCAAACAACCATGCTTTTGACATTTTCTGCTTTTATGAGTGTTTTTTGGATTTTGATATGATTTGGACATTTTTGGATTTTCACATGATTTTGATGATTTGGATGTGTGATGATATCAGTGATTTGTTTTAGGATTTTGTTGAAGACCAAGTTAAGGTTGACTGATCGGATCAATGGATTGATTATGATAACATTGTTGAGGATACACGACAATGTAAGGATAGTGTTAAGCATCACAAGGGTAAGTGCACAAAGTTGAGTCCACGAAGCGTAGAAGTTTTTTCCTTAACCAAAAAATTAAAATTGGTTTTGATAAAATGGGATCCTGATTTTAATAAATGGGATCCTAATTTTTAAAAATTGAGATCCTGTTTAGCTTTGGGATCTCGAGCCTGACATGAAACGGGATCCCACTTATTAAAAATTGGGATTCCATTTCCCATAGGATCCTGAATCGATGGAAAAGGAACGAGATCCCGATTACTACGAAACTAGATCTTGTTTTGTAGAAATTGGGATCTTGTTTTGTAGAAATCGGGATCCCGTTTTGTAGAAATTGGGATCCCATTTTATATTGCTATTTATTTTTTTAAAAACAAATAGAGTTCATTACATAGCAGACAAGATCCTAAATACTAGCGACAGTGACCCCCACAAACAGCTATAGGTACCTGCCCACACCCTCTTTTTTTTTATTTTTCCATTTTTAATTGAAATTGTGAAGAAAATAAGTGAATTTGACATGTTTTTTTAAAATTTATTTCACGTTTTGAGCATTTTTTTTCCTGTTATAGTAGAAATGAGTAATTGTAAAAATAGACAAAAAAATGCAATGAAACCTAAAGGTTTTTTAATAAAAATGAAAAAAATGAACCTTGAATTGTGTTTTACAAACAAAATTTAACTTTCAAAACCTAAATTGTTCGATTAAACAAAAAAAATTGAATTTGAAAACCCTGATTGAAACAAAACAAAAAAAATGCATTTCAAAACCCTAGAAATTGAAATGAAATAAAAAATTGCATTTAGATACCCTAATCAAGCTTTTTGAAACCTTGAATTCAAATCAAACGAAAAAAATTGAATTTGAAAACCCTAGTTTGAATTGAAACGAAAAAATTGCATTAAAAACCCTAATTACTTAGAAGTTGAAACCCTAAATTGAATTGGAACAATTTTTTTTGTTAAAATCCTAAATTGAAATCAAACAAATCATTTTGATTTTGAAAACTAGGTAATTTTGAGATCAAAAAAATTCATTTGCATTGCTTAAATGTTTTAAATTTTATTTTCATTGTATGGAAAAAATGATATGTTAAACTTTAGTTTCAATGTTAAATTATAATTAGATTAGAAAACAATATGTTAAAGAATAGTTAAAATTCATAAAGTTTATCTTGATGTTTGTTTGCAAATTTAGTTAGTAAATTTGTAAATGTAAGCACGTACAATCGATTCCAATTGGCACTAACTTGCAAGTCTAAATTATGCCAAGGGCCACCCAAACTTCACCCTAAGTTTGCCAAACCCTAGACCCTGAATTGTAAAATCTAAACCCTAAACACTAAAGCATTTGAATTTTGTCTTAGGACCTTAAAATGAAATTTGGTTGCCTTACAAAACGCTCTGTTGTCACCATTTAGTAGAGATTTTTGTAATGTTTGCACTTATTTGAACACATAATATAAAACCTTTTGGTGTCTACAAGTTTATGAAGAGTGGATGATCACTCTCTATGACACTTAGACATGATCATTAGGGATCTAAATCATTGGAAGAAAAATTTAATCTATTATATCCACAAGATAGGAGAGCGGGAGTGAGAGTGCTATGGGTAAAGTTTCTTTCATTGGACATACCTAAAATTATGTAGGGTCAATGTCAAGAATGGGTCTATTTGGTAGATTTATGAAAACTATTATGAATATCTAGAATGCCATAAAAGTATAATTATATCAATTCCAATTGGAAACACTTGGGTACATATATATCATATGAAATTTAAATCTAGTAAGGTGTCTATTATATAGGAGAGTTGATGTGATCCTAGATAATAATCCACCCATCCTCAATCATAATGGATTCTTTAGCAATTAAGAGAGATTCAATAACCATAAAATTACCTATATTTTGATACTATATAGATTTGTGGAAGGATAGAAATGCATCAATAAGGAGACCAATATGGGACCATTTAACACCTAGAAGGTACACCTATTACATGGGAAAGGGAGGAGGTACATGATGATAGGTTGGAGGAAATACATTCTATTATTACAATTTAGAGATAGGAGGAGGATTCATATAAAAGAAATATAATTAAATATTTATATTATTTAATATATTATATTTAATAAATATTAATATAATATAATATTACAATTAAGGATAGGTAATGTTACAATTTACTTCGGGTTTTAATGAGGATTAGGCTTAAGATTCAATTAGGTTTGTAGTAAATAGTTAGGTTAAAATTAGGAATATATAATAAATATTAATATAATTATAATACAAATATAAATTAATTTAAATATAATATAAAATATAATATAAAATATAATATAATTTAATATAATATAATATAGGAATACATTTAAGATTATGTAAAGGTTATAATTTAATTAAGTTTCAATTAGGTTTACAATTCAATTAGGATATGGTTAGGGGTGGGGATCATTTAGCATTCTAGTATGGTTAGAGTATGGGTTACATTTAAGATTATTGTTATTTTTGTGATATGTATAGATTGATTCATTTTTAACATGATACTTTTTTTATTAGAGGGGTAAACACTTTTGACCCAAAGCTAGATGGAACCAATGAGGCTATAGTATGACTAAATTTGGACGTCACTAGACATCTAGATCCCCTTAAGCCATCCTACACCCTAAATTGTAAATCGATTTATTAAGGGGTCCCAATATGACATTTCTTAAGGGAATCAAATAAGTTCTTAAAATTTGGTGAAGTTTCCCAAGGCAACCAAATTTAACAATAATAAGATCCTGCAAGATTATAATATGAATGAGATTTCATGATCTAGGTTGGTCAGTTGAAACAAGAGTAGATCTCAATCAACTATTCCACAAGAAAATATTCTTCACTAACTTGCAAGTTCATTAAATATTCCAAGGGGAACCAAAACTTTTCCCTAAGTTTTGTAAACCATAAACCTCGAACTCTAAAATCTAAACCCTAAACACTAAACCATTCATTTTGTCCTACCTAGCACCTTAAAGTGAAATTTGGTTGTCTCAGGAAAATCCACCAGATTTCATTCCCTTATTCCATGTAATTTTGTCCTAGGATCTTACTACATGTACATCCCCTTAAGTTATCCTATTACCCTAAACCTTGAACTCTAAAGTCTAAACAATAAAGCCATCATTTTTTCTTTAAAGGATCTTAATGAAATTTGGTTGCCTTGGGAAACTTCACCAAATTTTATTCACTTGAGCCATGCCATTTTCTCCTAGGACCTCACTAGATGTAGATCCCCTTAAGCCATCATGCCACCCTAAATCGTAATTCAATTTCTTAAGGGGATCAAAGAAGTTCTTAAAATTTGGTGATCAAAGTTTCCCAAGGCAACCAAATTTAACAATAATAAGATCCTACAAGATTATAATATGAATGAGATATCATGATCTAGGTTGGTCAGTTGAAACAAGAGTAGATCTCAATCAACTATTCCACAAGAAAATGTTCTTCACTAACTTGCAAGTTCATTAAATATTCCAAGGGGCACCAAAACTTTACCCTAAGTTTGTAAACCATAAACCCTGAACTCTAAAATATAAACCCTAAACACTAAACCATTCATTTTGTCCTACCCAACACCTTAAAGTGAAATTTGGTTGTCTTAGGAAAATCCACCATATTTTTTTCCCTTATGCCATGTAATTTTGTCCTAGGATCTTACTACATGTACATCCCCTTCAGTTATCTTATTACCCTAAACCGTAAAGCCATCATTTTTTTTTAAAGGCCCTTAATGAAATTTGGTTGCCTTAGGCAACTCCACCAAATTTCATTCCCTTATTCCATGTAATTTTGTCCTAGGATATTACTACATGTAGATCCCCTTAAGCTATCCTATTACCCTAAACCCTAAAATCTAAAGTCTAAACCCTAAACCCTAAAGCCATCATTTTTTCTTTAAAGGCTCTTAATGAAATTTGGTTGCCTTGGGAAACTTCACCAAATTTTATTCACTTGAGCCATGTCATTTTATCCTAGGACCTCACTAGACATAGATCCCCTTAAGCCATCCTATCACCCTAAATCATAATTCAATTTCTTAAGGGGTCCCAATATGACATTTCTTAAGGGGATCAAAGAAGTTCTTAAAATTTGGTGATCAAAGTTGCCCAAGGCCCAACCAAATTTAACAATAATAGTATCCTGCAAGATTATAATATGTTACTAGTTAATTGTATTTTCATTCAAGTAACATGTGCCTTAGACATATAAATGAGGCTTACATATAATTTTATCATTTGTATTCAATTATTTAAGGCCATTTATATTGAATGGTTTAAAGGTATTTCCTAAACATGTATTTTACATCTTGAAATTACAAATCTAATGCAGGTTCACTCATATCTTAAAGATCACATGGATCCATTCAATAATATTCACAATCCACCTCCATGCCATCCATCTTGACAATCTTCACCTCCACCTCCAGCTCCACCCACTCCACCTCATAACCCGCCACGTCCACCACCTGAAATCAATGAACATGCTTGTTTGCAAGCACAAATCAATGCCAATGTTAGAACCATCCAAGATCAAATCAACATTATTCAAAATGAATAATGTGTTGCACCTTGTGTGAGGATGTTTGCATCTAAGATGCAAACCCATGTTGATTTTTTCAGGGCTATGGATGGGATCTTAGATGAGCATCGACAATGGCTAGAGGAGAGGAGAACTCCCGATTCTAAAAAGGAAAACACAAAGAAATGAAGATCTATGATCTTAAATAGTTATGAATTTATAAATTTGGTGAACGATGGATATTTTGTGTAAGGAATTTATAAATTTGGTTCCAAATGGATATTTTTAGTGACATGAATTTATGATTTTGGTTCTACATGGATATTTTTAGTGACATGGATTTATGACTTTGGTGGAATTTATGAACTTATAATGAATAATATATAATAGTATATATTTTATGACTATCAACTAGATCATGATTTCTCCTGTTGAAAAATTGTAATATATATGTGTGTGTGTTAGACATAAAATGAACTTTTGTGAATGTTTCAAGTTTATTGTTTAGTATGTATGTGCATGTATTAAAAAATTGTAGATATAGTTCTTAAATTTTGAAATTTGTATGTATGCACATAGTTTAGTTTAATGATTTGTACAAATGCAAATTATGCATCATATTTTTTATTTTAAATGTACATGTACATACATTTAACCCATTTTTCAAGTTTCAACGATCTTCACTCCCACTATTCAACCCATTCTGTTCTTTCACAAGCTTCCCAATCTCTTGAGATACAAAACTGGAAAAAACATGCAAGATCCCTTGTCCAAATAGTCCATGTGCTTGCTATCGCACTCCTAAATGAATGTCATTTAGTAGATCCACTGATTGTCTCACAATCAACTCTAGATAAAATGTTCTCCTCTTCCACCAACCAAAAGAATCGATGAATTGTAGAGTAATCACTCAAACTAGGTGTAGATAATCTTCTATTACACCAGTCCACAATCTCGTGTGCATCTTTAAATTTTACCGAATCCTTGATTTTTGATTGTTCTCTAGCAAGAATACTTTTGACACACGCACCAACTCCATCATGTTCTCCTTTATCATGCCCAACTTAAAAAAAACTCCATATATCCTGGACATTAAGTTCCTTATGAACCCTACTTAACCAATAGAACATTCTAGCATTTTTGAACTGCCTCGTACAATTATCTGACCATATGAGGTGTTCTTTCATATGGATTCCTCTTTCTCTTAAATTTCTATAAAATATACTAAAACAATATTAAACAAACTTTGACGAGTGTAACAAATTGTCACTCAAATAAAAATGATACTCCCTCAAAAAATTTCTATCATCCTCAGTGTTATTATCTGCATGTCTATAAACAATATGGACAAACATAGCTACTTGCACTGAATTATAATATTGAGATTAATTTCCTCTTGCGGAGTGAGAGTATAATTCTCCGCAAAATCAACCACTGAAAGTATAGTACCAATTGGAAATGTGTTTCTACATGCACAAAATTAGCCATCAAGCCATCAAGCATGTTCAGAGTGCATGACATATTTTAGTACAATTTTATTCTTAAATTCACTCATAAATGCATGTACACTAACTTTTTCTATAACTAAATCACAACACTTTCCTATTTTTCCATCTTTTAAAGAATAGTGAACATTCCTAAATCTTTTGACATCTACTAATTGTTGTCCAAAATCATGATCAACACTTTCATGCAAACAAATTCTTAAAAATGAAAGATTTCCACAATTAATGCATTGTCCAGAAATACAAGAACTTAAATAAAATAATTTATCATTAGATTTTTCACAAAACAAACCTGAAATAAACTCTCTTATTGCTTCAGGTGGCATATCAATACCACAATCTTGTATAATCATGTTAGTATGCAAGGTACAACATATATATCAAAAAACATCATAAAAATAACAAAATTGAACATGTATTTTACAACAACAAGATATTCGTTGCTTATTAATTTTTACATACCAGGGTTTACATTTTTCAAAAGACCTTTGACTTAGTTTAATATTATCAGGTAACATTAAATCGCTACAAAATTTTCTATAAAATTCAGTTTGTGTTGTATCTAATAGGTGTTTTGGGTGAGGATCGTGAACTTTGGACCCCACCCTTAATTTTAAAACATCTCTAGCATTAGATGAAACCCTAGTGTTATCATGCCAATATTTTTTGATCAAAAATTTAATTTCAACATTCAATTTTATATCAGACCTCGTAGTCGTCCACTGAAACTCCAACATTGATTGATCATTTTCTATACTTTCTCTTCTTTTTGCCACTCTTAGTAATGTTTTAGGATGTATTTTTAAAACTTCACTAATATTGCTTACCATTCTTTTATTCAAAATTGCTTTATTAACTATAGTAGTAGTTATAGCTCTTCTTGTTGCTTTTTTATCTTTAGATCGATTATTTTTCCCAATAGATTGAATGGCACTAGCAATTGATAGTTGACATAACATGTTTTAATGATTGATCTTTTCTTTTTGGTTTAACATAAAATCCTAACCTTTTCATTTACTTTCCTCATTTTTTGCATTCTCATCAATTGCATCATTAGTTGACATTGAAATGCAAATTTTTTACAATAAAAGAATTTGGTGTATATTCTATTCGCATGTTTTCTTATTTTCCTCCAAGAAATTTGACTAGGAAGATTATCAAAAACACCACTTCCAATTTGATTTTTTTTTCATTAAATTCAACATCACATTCTAGATTTTCATCTTCATTTTCATCTTCATCTACATTTTCATTTTCATTTTCATCTTCATTTTCATCAACAAAATGGTTTTCATTTTCATTTTCATCAAAAATGCAGGTTTTGTTTTCATTTTCAAGAAAATGATCATTTTGATTTTCATTTGCAACAAAAGATTTTTCTTTTTTGTTTTCAACAAATTCTATAAATTTTTCATCTCTCTGAATATAGTGAATATCAACATCATTAAGTCCAGCATCTTGTAAAACTTCTACATACAAATTTTCCATTTCACTAACATGTGGATTTGAAGACGTACCTAGATTTGTGCATATTGAAACATTCTCCATAGCATTCAAAGAGGGATTTGAAGACATAGTATGACTTGTTTGTATAATCATATTCTTCTCCAAATTGACTCCTTGCAAATTATCTTCATCTACAACCATGGTATCCTCAATGTTTCATCTTCAATAGTTGTTGAATTGGTTGCTCCACCATCATTCATTGATTTCATTCTCATTCTTCTTTCTCTTTGTCTTTGTCTCTCTTTTTCTCTATTTGCTTCAACTTCTTGGGGAGTCAATGTCTTCCTTCTCTTATTACGAGCTTTATCTCCCATTATTATAAAATTCTCAAGCACAAATGGATGTTAATAGTGAAATACTTCAAAATATTCAATCCAAATTGGAAGTTGAATACCTATTAGGACAAAATTCTTCCTCTTGTGTTCCTCAAAACAAGTAGAAAACTACCACATTTCCACTTTAAAAATTGTTTTCTTCATGCCTCCTTTAAAAAATTCAATCCTTATTGCAAATTGAAAACTTTTTTTCCTCCAAACAAGCACAAAAATAACACAATTCCACTTCAAAAATCATGTAGATGATGCCATGTTTGATAAAATCAACTAAAAAGCAAGTTCAACACCTGTAAATACAATAGCTTATGAAAAATAATTTACTTTTACTACTCTCGGCCGTACATGTGAAGTTGTAGACTTCACAGTAATTTTTTGCAATATATTTAAATAAAAGAAACGGGATCCCATTTTATTAAACTAGATCTCGCTTATAAAAACTGGGATCCCGTTTATAAGAATCGGGATCCCATTCTTTGACATTGAATGTGGGGATTGTTGGATGGGAAACGTGATCCCATTTTCTTTACAACGGTCTGAATATTATAGAATAGGGAACAGGATCCCGATTATAAGATGGGATCTTGTTTATCAATAAATGGGATCCCGTTTTTTAAAATTTGATTTTTTGTTTGCTTTGTGGTCGGGTTTTTGCCTAGGTTTTGGTTTGGGAAAAGCATTGGAAATATGAACCTAGGCCTTCATGTAATTCCCCACCGTGTGAATCCCAAAGGACAACAAAACACCAATTTTAGTTTATTTGTTTGAAAGTGAAACATTATATAAGATGGAAATGTACAATCTTAAAATGAAAAGCAATTATGCACTTGCAAAGTTATCTACGTCCTCTGGGGTACATGGAATGGTCATTACAAACACTAAACTTTTATCCAAAGGAAATCGAAAGAGAAACATAAGGATAACATACATTCATCCATAATTATAAGAGAGATACAATATTTTATTGTGATTCAATTCATAGTTTCATGTTACAATTGTGGAGCATATTTTCACATATACAACACATCATAGATACAATAGTACATTAAATAGAGCTTCCCTTATATTATCGGGAAGAATATATTGAGTACAAAAATGAGGTTTATGGTACAAAATGAAGGAAATTCTTCATCCAAGCGAAGCTTTGGAACTCTGCATCTGCATCTGTATTGTGAACACATCTTGGGAACCCAATGGGTGCATTGCATGTTCCACCCGACCACGTGGACCCGAAGGTCCACCCCCCTTGCTAGGAAATGACAAGAAAGGGTCCACATCCAACCAAGATCAAGCAAACAAGACTAACATCAACACTGTCAAAGAACAACTTAACAAAGTACATCATCAAGTACATCAACAAGTACATCAACACTTTGAGAGGCTACCAAACAAAGAAAAGTAGACAGATATTGTGGGAGAGTGTCATCGCATGACCTTACATGGATTATCCAGGCAACCTATCACAAGGTACCGTCTCCATCTATGGTTATCCAGGCAGCCTATCTCAAAGCACCGCTCCATAGGGTGACTCATGCAGGACCACTTACCTTTCATGAGGACAAGGCAGTGATCTTACCAACCGGGTCTTCTCATCCCATCCTTAGTATGTGAAAGCACTAATGGTATGGGTGAGGCACATCATTAATATTGTTTAATGTTTATGTACCCAAACCCACTAGTTTAATAATTATATTATCATTTGTTTAGGAAACTCTTCCATGGGTTATCCTAATAGCCCCTTTGTGCACCGGCCCCCATGAAGAGCCACCCTCACCAACAGTTCCACAACAAATCTCACAACCACAAGGGGTGTACCAAGCATAAAAATCATAAAATGAAAACACATGCAAGGCATGTACCATCTCGCTCATAATCACAACCAAAATGCAAAGAAATCATGGAACAAGGTATAGCCACAAGTTCAAAATAGAATTGCAATCAATGGAATCCAAAGGTCCATTCATGAGAATATTCAACACACATAAAAGATTCCCATCACCTCTGGAAGTCTAACAACCTATCACCCATGGCTTATCAAAAATGAAATAACTTAAACATTTGGGTTCCCATCATAACCAAAATATATCTACACATAAAATTTCCTCAAAAGTGAAATAAAACAAGAGGGAAATATGATCAACAAGGAATCACTAGTATGCATAAAAAAAATCAATTCTAAAGAGTATTCAGGGTAAACAAATAACTATCTAACATATTCATGATAAACTTTAAATGTCCATTCACTTAAATGTACACACAATCCAACCCTACTAAAGGTAATGCAGAGAATAATTAATTAATTATCTGTAATTAAATTTATTTCCACCATAAATTCCTTTGATCAAATAAGCACTATGAAACTCTACATATGAGAGCTGTCAAATTTCTCTTAATTTAAAATTCTCAACTTGAACATTTGTTTACTTCAAAATAATTAAAATTTAATATATATAACCTAAATTTATATTTGTTAAAATAATAAATTTAATTCAAATGTAACATATTTGTTTTAAACAAATAAATTTAAGCTAAATCACAAATCTATTAGTAAAGGAAAATAAACTTAACTTTAACTAACTTATAGTTAGATCTAAATTTTTTTTATTTTATTTTTTAAATCTAATTTTAATTTTACTTTATTTTATATATATATATATATATATATATATTTAACAAATAAATTTAAAATAGATATAACTTTTACACAAATCACAAATCTATTAGTAAATAAATTTGTAAACAATTTTAACTTTAAATAACTTGCAAATAAAACTAATTTTAAATGCACTAGCCCAATATTCACAACACTCATTTTAACTTCCAACCATATCCATATTTACACATAACCTAACTTGGTAAGAACATGCATTTATTTCATGAGTTAATTAACTCTACAAAAAATTTAATTATATATACATAAAATATATAAAAAAAAATTAATTAAAAGAAAGATTGGCATTGTGTTCTAACCAATTTTACCAATTAAACAAGATATTTCAAATAGCCTACTCCACATTAAATAATATTTATATTCATTTATAAATCACAACATGGATAAAATAAATTTGATATTTAGCTTCCTAGTGACACTTTAATCTAAAGAAACTTGAGATAAAGTTACAATCTAACAAATGAAAACTCATGATGATAATTTACCTTGAGAATTTCAAAAGAGTGGATAAAATATTTACTTATTTACTTTAATTGTGAATAATAACTACCTATTAAACTCAAATGATCATATGTTTATTTTTAAATCAAAATTTAAAATTATCAATATAGATATTAATATTCAGTGATTTACAAATTCAATTTAACAAAGGATATGATAGGGTAACATTCTTTTTCCAATATAAGCTAATAAATTCATTTATCTATGTTGAATATTAATATAAATAACTTAAGTGAATATAAGGAATTCAATTTTGCTATAGAAATTCTTTACTAGCTCATCCCCAAAAATAAGAATAAAATTACTAAGTTATATTACCTAATTATTTGCCTATCAACTACTTCTATTATAAAACAGAATTACATCAAGGTTCCATAATTATATTTTCATTCACAAAGATAGACATACACATATATACATGTATATGAGTGACATAGACATACATATACATACATATATATGAGCTTACATAAAAAAGAACACATACAATTAACTTTAATCTTAACATTGAGAATATTTTAACAAATATACATTTATATCAACATGAATATTATATGTAACAATATATATATATATAGTCCCTCCGCTTACTCTTAAAATTTTACTTAATAAAATACTTTTAAATATACTTAAATTTCTCCTTATATCTCCTTAACTCTTAATTCGATAAACTGTCTTTTATTAAATCCTCATCTTTCATTTACTCTATCCTTTTTAAGAGTAGAGGTTTTTTTTTTAATAAAAAACTTATAACGTGAATGCATGGATTTTTTTTTAAGAAATGAATGATTTCCATTAAATATGGAAAGGAGGATAAAAAGAAATATCTACACTGTGCAAAAGAACAATTTTGGTAGACAATAAGCGTAGCAAGGCGAAGCACATTAACTACTGGCATAATGCCTCAAAGAAGTGTGATCTCACATAATGCAATGATTTCAGGATAAGTGCAAGAGCCTCAAGTAATAAAGGGCTTGCAGCCAAAAAAAAAAGTCTAAATTAAAATGGTGCCTGAAGTGTAAAAGAAAGAAATCTCCTTCACCCTTGTGGCGTTTCTTTAAATTAATTTGCAAGATAAATAAATAGAAATGTCTAAAAGGATATACATTGACCATATTTTATTCTCAAGTGTTGCTATTGCAATGGATTGTCAATAAATCAAGGAGGTTATTTAAACTAACTTCCTATTTCTTTAAGTGTTACAGTAATCTCCATGAATTTGTAACCTAAACAAGACCATTTATATTTAAATATTGTACAAAGATTGGAAAAGTATATTGATAAATTCATAAAATGCAGCCAAGTCAAAAGTAACAATTTATTCTCATTTTCTCTTTTTTTTAAATTCCAGAACATTCTTTCCAATCTCGATAAGCAAGTTACAGGTATCAACACAGTTTTCAATTTTACACCCAACACCTAATATCTACCTTGTTTAACACTTGGAGGAATTTAGTAAATCAAGAAATCTACCTCTCTAATCTTGATTACCATTATGAAACAATTTCATCCCCTTTTTAATTTGTTATTTTAACTCATACCACATCATACTTCATTAACTCCAAAATAAATAAAACTTCTTAGGGAGGGTGAATTTTTCTATTATTTAAATATCCATATATATACACATAATTATTATTTATTATTTATTATTTTATTAAAACTCTACTTTAGATTGATATTTCATTACATCCCTTTAAATAGTTTAAATTAAATTTATAATTTATCAAATGATTAAATTTAAAATTTAAACATTAAATATCCATCATTCTAAAATAAAAATTTGTATTTCATTAGTGTTTCCTTATAATTATAACCATAACATTAATTTAATCTTTTAACTATCAAGATTCCCTTAGAAGTTTGATAATTTAATTTATTACTATAATTAAATCCATATTATAAAAATGAACTATGAAGCTCAAGACAATGCCTAAATGAACATAAACAACAACTATACTTGATTTTTGGACACATTAAGGAACCAATTACCAAAAGTTATATGCATCCAAATAACACAATGAACACATCAAGACTTATGACTTGAAACAATCAACATGAAACAATATAATACCATAATAGGACAGAGTACTGACAGATGACAAACATGGACGGGGACACTCCCTTATCAAATCCTTAAACCACTTCTTATCCATTGGGTATGTTGGGCACACTCAGACTCAACGGTGCAGGTGAAGTCAGTGCCTAATACCTACAGTCCTGCATAAAAATAAGTGTTGAAACAACATATACATCTAATGTGAAATAGATTGTTAGAGAGAATTGTAGTGTGGCAGGTCGCTCACATATGAGCAATGCAACATGATCCCCCTCACCCAAACCTCAAACATCAACACAACAACATACATAGCATGAAATGAGTATTAAACAATTTACATAGCCACACAATATAGCATAATCAGGAAAGATGGTACCATGCATCATTATATTATCAAGATCATATATTAGTATCATGTGCATCCAAGTAAAAAACATAAGCCCAATAGGAAAAAAAATCACCAATGTAATCTCAAGCATGCAACAAATGTAAATAGTATCCACATAGTAATAAAAGGGAACAATATCATGAGGGGCACTACATCCTCCCCCCTAGAACTAGGCTTACTCCAGGAAGCTAGAAAACAAAAAAGGAAAATACTCTCGGATGCAGGAGGCATCCTCCCATGACGTTGATGACTCATCATTAGGATCCCATTGGACCTGCACCTACTCAATCTCTTTGCCACTGAGAATGAGTCTCCTGTGCTGCGGCATGACGATAGGCTCGAGCACCAACTGCCTGTCCTCGACCTACAATGCATTCCAATCAAGCACATGAGAAACATCTGGATGATAGGGTCTAAGTATAGAAACATGAAACACATTGTGAATGCGTGATAGACTGGGTGGCAATGCTAGGCGATAAGCAACAGGGCCAATTCTCTTCAACACCTTGAATGGTCCCACAAAACGAGGTGCGAGCTTAGAGCCTTTTCTGTAACGAATTGGACTCTTTCGTAGACGCACTCACAAGAAAACCTGATCTCCAATTGAAAACTAATGGTAAACCCTATGAGCATCAACATACTTCTTTAGTCTATCCTGAGCTGCTACTAAGTGCTCTCTGATGCGGGTAACCTGATGTTCCATCTCCTAAAGAATTTTAGGTCTCAATAGGACTCGATCCTCAAGATGATCCCAACTCAACAGGGTCCGACAAGGGCAGCCATATAATGCCTGAAAGGGAGCCATGCCAATCGAGCTATGATAACCATTATTATAAGCAAACTCTACTAGATGCAAATAATCCTCCCAAGGAGACTGCTGATCCATTACGTATATACGAAGAATGTCCTTAAGAACCTGGTTGATTCTCTCAGTGTGACCATTTGTTTCAAGATGGTAGGCAGAACTAAAGTTCAATTGGGTTCCTAAGGAATGTTGCAATGATGTCCACAATGCAGAAGTGAACACTTGATCTCGATAAGAAATGATTTTTTGTGGAATCCTGTGCAGTCGGACAATATCCTCCATGAAAATTTTAGCTACAAAGGAAGCCATATAGGAGGATTGAACAAGAGAGAAGTGTGCCACCTTGGTCAACCTATCAACCATGACCATGATAGCATCATGCCAATGAGAAGACATTGGTAAACCAACAATAAAGTCCACTGAGATGATATCCCACTTCCATTCAGGAACAAGATGAGGCTGTAAAAGTCCTGTAGGATGATGATGTTCTTCCTTAACTCTCTGAAATTCAAGACATCTCACCACAAATTCTGCAATATATCTCTTCATTCCAACACAAAAGTATAGTGAATGAAGATTTGCATACATCTTCTTGACTCCCGGATGAGCAGAGTAGGGAGCCCAATGTGCTTCAGTCATGATTAGGATGCAAAGACCCTCTGCAGGAGGTACATACATACATCCCAAAAATCACAAAAGCTCATCAGATTCCAAAACATAGCTATAAAACTTTCCCTCTAGAACCCTATCTGACTCAATTTCTGCCTTCACTTCCTGATACCACCTATTTGTGGGAAGTGATGTGCGAATTTGGGTCCTCAAATCCACACCAAGAGTTATTGCAGATATCTCATGTCTCCGTTGACTCAAAGTATCTGCCACTCCATTTTCCTTTCCCTAGATGTACTTAACCTAAAAATCATATTCACAAAGAAACTCCATCCATCTCCTCTACTTGGCATTTAGGTTCAACTGAGTAAAAATGTACTACAAGCTACGATGATTGCTATGAAGTTCAAAATGATGCCCTAGTAAAAGTGCCTCCATCGCACAAGGGCATGGACAACCGCGGCTAACTCTAAATCATGCGTAGGGTAATTTAGCTCATGGTCCTTGAGCTTGCGGGACTCAAAATCAATCAAACAACCTTCTTGCATTAAAATGGCTCCCAAACCTTCTAAGGAAGCATCTATACATAGTACAAATTCCCTAGTAGGATCAGGAACTGCTAGAATTGGTGCATTGGCCAACTTATCCTTTAGGGTCTGAAAAGCTAACTAACACTGTTCGGACCAAACAAACTTCTTTCCTTTTGTCTGCAGGGTAGTAATGGGATGTGTAATCCTCGAAAAACCCTTCATGAATCCCCTATAGTAGCTTGCCAAACCCATAAAACTATGAATCTCTGGAACATTTGCTGGTGCAGGCCAATCAACGATGGCTAGGATCTTTGAATGATCTACAAAAATACCTTAACCAAAGATTACGTGACCGAAGTAGTTAACTTTGGTCTTAAAGAATTCACACTTTGATAGATTAGTATACAACTGGTTGTCTTTGAGGCACTACAACACTTGTCTCAAGTGTTCTTCATGCTCCTTAATGATTTTTGAGTATATTAGAATATCATCAAGGAACACTAGAACAAATTTTTCCAAGTAGGTATGGAAGACTCCATTCATTAGGCACATGAAAACTGATGGTGCATTCATCAACCCAAATGGCATAACAGTGAATTCATAATGCTTGTATTAGTGTGAAAGGTTGTTTTGTGAATATCGGCTTTGGCTATCTGCAATTGATGGTATCCTAACTTAAGATCTATTTTATAAAATGCCTAAGCCCCTTTTATCTGATCAAATAGGTCATCAATTCTTGGAAAAGGATACTGAATATTCACTATCACCTTGTTAAGTTGCCTATAATCGATGCACAAATGGAGGGAACCATCCTTCTTCTTTACGAATATAATTGGTGCTCCCCACGGGGAAACACTAGGATGAATGAACCCTTTTTCCAAAAGTTCCTCTAACTGCAAATGAATCTCCTAAAGCTCCCGAGTTGTCATTCGATATGGAGCCCAAGATATAGGCTCAGCCCCAGGTACAAGGTCAATCCGAAAGTCAATGTCACACTTTGGTGGCATTCCCAAGATGATGAGGGATTGATTGGATTTGATTGATAGAGATTGATGATAACATTGTTGAGGATACACAACAATGCAAGGATAGTGTTAAAATCAATATAAGGACTTAAATGATGACGGATTGAGTGGATTCAATTGATCAAGATTGTGAAGCTTGGTTTAGAACAATAGTGTTTTGAATGATTTGATGTGACAATGAAGTGTAAATTAGATTTGGCTAATACTGATTGATTGGATCGATGTTCGATGAAAGATAATGCTTGATAAGGAACATCTTGTCAAAATATGCCATGGGCTAGTGATTTGAATTTTTTCTCCCAAATGCTTCACCAATTTGATTTTATGTTTGCCAATGTTTGGATCACCACATAATTTGGAGGATATATAGATCAAGATTTATTCCTGAAGCAAGATGTAAATATCTACTCCCAGTGTCTAGCAATGTATGGAAATCCATGGATGGATGCTTGGATAGGTGTATGGATAGATGGATATGGTAAGTATGCAATGGATGCCAAGGATTATCTTGTGAAAAGATAAGGTGTTTGAAGAGAGGAATGATTCATTGGATAATGCTTCATGGATTAGATAACGTTGGGTAGAATAGGATCAATTAAAATGACCCATGTCAAGATGTTTACCATAAGCAAGTGCAAAGTGTGCACCAAACTTTTACCAAGATCAAGATAATTTGGACTATGGATGTAGATGGTTGATAATGGATTGGATAAATGGTTAATGGATGAATGAATTTATTATGGATGAGATGGATGGAATGTTGGATTTATTATGGATGAGATAAGATGCTTCCACCTAAAATGGCACAAGTAGATTCTTGATTCTACACATGACACCTGTTTTTCAGGTTTTCATCATGGTACCTGCCCAAAGTGCCACCATAGTGGTTTTCACTGGAGGACAATTTTTTTCTTCACTATTTTCAATCTTTCTTTTTTTTGGTTTTTTATATTTTTTTTATATTTTTTGTATTTTTCTATGAAATATTTTGAAGCTCATGATAAATCACTTGATGGCATTGATGTATATGCTTCTGTCATAATGTTCCATTGATATCTTACTTGAAGAAGCTCCTTTTCCAAGATGCATGCACTTGAATGCAACATTTGAGATTCTTGATTTGCTTTGTTGATACCGGAGTTAACATTGTCTTTGTGCGCACATCATGATAGAGTTCCTTTTGCATCCTTATGATGAAGGGTGGCTTCCAATACATGGTCAATGTGAGAATTGGATATCATGCATGGAGTCATGGACAGAGTGTGTTTAGGAATAAAAGATGAATTGGTTGATAGTTTGGAACCTTTGACTCTCCAAACTTGGGAAGATGGGCAATAATGGGTGGATACGGAAGTGTGTATAGAATAAGGACCAACCATTTGATATACTTTTTACTTCGCTTGGGAAGCCTAATTTTTCCTTTGTGGACATCTTTGATGGATACTTTTACCATTTTTATTTTGTTCCCATTTTTATTTTGCCCCATAGTTTCTTTAACTGATTGAGTTTGATAGGGCTAATATTTCTTTGTATTCTTGGGTATCCATGTGTATTTGATTTGTCCATTATTCTTCCCAACTTATTTTTCTTTGATAATGTTCTTTGTACTTTGATTCACATCCTTCTTTTGATGTTGGTCCCAAATTGTGGATGGTGTGATGGGTGGATGAAGATTCGTGACATGGTTGGTTATAGTATTGGCTTGGTTTCATCATAAGGATTCTTCATGCTCCCCATTTTCTTGAGACATAGTTTCCCCCTTTAGCACCTTTGTTCTTTGATTCTACCTATTTGAGATGTCTTGATAAGCATGATAAATGACCACTACAGATGACGTAATTTTAATTTGTTGCTCTGCTGACTCTGAAATATCCTATTTTTTTGACCTATTTCCTTGAGTGGATAATGATGGATATCTTCATACATGATGTCCTTAGTTTTAATTTTGGATATATTTGATCCTGATGTTGACAACTCAGTTTGACCATAGGAATCAATAACCTACTATTTTTGTGTAATAATGTCAGGAGTAAAGGAATCATATTCTAAATGAAGATCATCTACGTGTCCATCCAAAGAAAGCATCTCATGGGTATATGGAGGAGTGTGTGCTATGAGGATGTTATAATCATTTGCGACATCTTGTATAGATAGGAGAGTGTCCATTAGGTCATTGTTGTATCTTGGAGATACAAATTCTTGATCTTGATTAATTTTGGAATTGCTTTTGACATACTTTGGATCAAGTTCTTGACATGGGTCAGTTTCAAAGGATGGATTGCTTACAAAGGGTTCTTGGATGTCTTCATTAGGCATGGGAAATGGCTCAATATCCTGTTGATATTTGAGTGGACTTGGATCGAATGTTGAGTTGAGGATCCCTTTAGTATCTATAACCATGAGGTCAAAGGATGTCAATATGTCTTGGAAAGGACCATTGCTAGACTTTGGTGAAAGATGTTGATCATGATTTGGAATGAATTCTTGAGATATGGTCTCTAACTCATTAGGTGATGTAGAGACATTTTCAACATGATCATTGGTTAATGGATTGTGGATTATGTCAATAGGATCAAAGAATTCTAACACTCCTTGAAATAGATCATTGTCAAGTATTGTTGAGTTTTGATTATGACTATAAAGTGATTCTTGATGTATGTTGAGTTGATCGTCAGATGAGGTAGAAACATCTTCAAGGTGTTCATTGATGGATAGATCTTGATCACTGTTTTCAACAATTGTGGTAGGGAGATTGTCAATGCTATCACTAGTGGTTTAATCTTCAACATTGTCCTCAATAGTTATTATTTTTTTATCATTAAGGTCTTGGATGATATTTTTGAGTCGAATACAATTTGATGTTGTGTGTCCCTTTATTTTGTGAAAATAACAAAGATGCTTCTCATTATACCCTGGTGGTTTAACTTGAGGCTCTTGATAATTTTCATAAAGGGGGATTTTGATGAGATTTTCTTGTACCAACTATTGCATGACTAATTCGATTGTTTCCCCAAGTGGTGTGTATTTTTGTTTGTTACTGTTAAACTATTCATATGTGCTTGTATATAATCAAGTTTGATTCCATAGGTTATATGTTGTGCATTTGGATTATTTTACTATTTTAGTTGTGAAGACGTTCTTTTCCTTCAAAGATGGTGATACAGTCAAGCCTTCATATAAATTATTTATGTGGTTAAACTATTCAGATTTAGTTGTGTGAATAGGATTATTGAAGTGTAATTGTGAAACAAGTTGCATGCAACACCATCATTTAGGTGCATCATCGAGGTTTTAGTTTTAGTTCATGCATTTAGTTTAATCCCTCTTACCCTTTTCTCAAAGAAAATCATTCAAGTACCTAATTGATATCATATAGGAACCAACCTAGAATCTTTAGGTCTATCTTCGCCATAGGAATACCCATAGCCTAAAGATAGTTCCCATGCTTTAATAGATTGTTGAATTTAGTCATTCATGCATTCGGGTGCAATCTTTTTGATAATAGTTACCTTGTGATATTTTTACTTTAAATTGACCTTGTGGTGATTGATCTTTGAGATGTGGAGGTTGGGTTTTTTGTTTATGTTGTTGATCTTGATATCTAACCTCTTGAAATTTGAGATATTGTTCTTGATGTGGTTGTGGACACAAATCAATGCTTTGATGACATGGTTTAACCAATGAAAGAGTGTATTGATTTTGTGATGTAGTTGTCTCTTGGTGCAATGAATCAACTATTTTGGTAAGTGTAGCAATTTGATCTCACAAAATTTGATCTTGAAATCCTTGATATAGTTTATTTTGTTTTTGTTCAAGAAAATTTGGAATGCCTACTTGTGGTGTTTGCATGGGATCATGGAAAAATTGATTTTGGAAAATGTTTTGATTTGGGATGATGTTCATATTTGGCCTTATAGGTTGAAATTGAACATTTTTGTGGTTGGGAATCACATTGCCTTGATTTAGGAAACTTTGATTTTTCATGGAGTTACCTTGACTTGGATGAATACATGGAGTTGTTAACATATTGTTTGGACTTTGAACAAAATTTGTATGATTCAGAAACATATCTATCCCAAAGTTTACCAAGTGAGGATTTGAAATGTTCATGCTTGGTAAACTTGTACTTAGTATATTCACATTTGGCATGTATGGATTTAGTGGGAAAATGTTTGTTTGAAGACTCATGCATTGATTGTTTGGTCGATAGATTTGTAGGTTTGGGCTTTGATTTAAATATACCATAGGGAAAGGTGTTCCAAAATTCAGATTGGGAAAACTCACATTTTTCGTATCATTGAGGTTTGTAGGAGATAATGATCCCATGTATGGATTGTATAAATGTAGGTTTTGATAATCAATTGGCATTGTAAGGCTTTGATAATTTGGTTGATTTAGACCACTCATGATGTATGATTCAAGTTTATATTCCATTTTTTCTTGTTTTTTGACCTTGTTTAGCTCTAAGGAATTTAGGACCAATGATGGGATGAAGATGAAAGGGGGGAGTGATATGGGTGTTGAACTTTTAGGAACCTTGGAGGAAATACTAGAATTTAGGACTTTTGGATTTTTGATTTGGATTTGATTTGATTTTGGATTTGATTTGGATTTGATTTGGATTTGATTTTGATTTGATAATGAAATCATAAACTTCAAGAGGTTGGATGTTGTCTTGGAATAAATTTTTCCACAAGATGATTATTTAACTAAGTGTATGAAGAAAGACTCACCTACACACACCTAGTCAAACAAGATGATTTTGATTTGATTTAGAGGATTTTGCCAAAATTTTAGTATGAATGATTTTTTCAAGATTCTAAGAGTTGTTTGTGAGATGGGATTTGATTGATGTTTGAGATGGATGAAATGATTGGTTGATTTGATCCTAAATGAACCTAAGAGGGACTTGTTTACAAGACCAAGGTTTTGAAGAATATGCATTTCCATAAGAGTACTTCAAACCAAAAGATCAATTTTTTCTCAACAGAAAATAAGACAAAAGATAAACATGCACATGTGTGGGGTTCAATTGATTTCATCTCAATTAATGAATTTATTTGACCACATCCAATGTCTTGCTTATGTTTTTTAAACTAAATGTCTAATGTCCCAATTTATTTTCATCCCACAAAGTCCATTATGTGGAAATGAAGGAAATTAAGGCAATAGTTCCCTAATGTTGACTTTAGTAAGAGAAAATTGAGATATAAATCCAAATACATTAGAAGCCTCTAAGGATGGAATCCGTAGGGCAAGCAATAGCACTTGGATTTTTCAAAGGTATTTTCTCCCCCTAAAGGCTTTGAAATTCTCATGATTTTGTTGAATGTTTGTTTTCCAATGTTTAAGATCCAAGCAAAGTGTTTTGATTCCAAAATTATGCACAACCCTAGGATAGAAAGAGACAATATTTATTGAATTCCCACTTGGATAAATCTAGTTGTGCTTATTCAAAGTGGATGACTAGAAGCTTGAAAACACTGGCTCCCGTCAATGACACACTTCTTGGGTTAGCCAAGCTTCAGTTCTCATGAATCTCCCATGACGAACTTTTCATATCTACCAAAAACCGCAAAAATGTGGGACGACTTTAGAATGATAGTTCTTGCACCAACAAATAGTAAGGATTTTGACCTCTAAAAAAATTGGTTCTTAGCCAGGGTGATCAAGGACATGGCATCTTGCGAGCATCCAACAAGCCACTACAGGATTTAATTAATCCTACTAGGGGCGCTTATAATTTTTAAGGTAGTACCCCATTCTGAAAGACACTGTACAACTAAGGCCTACATACCATGAGGACTTGACAGTTTAGTCTTATCCATTTGTATACTAACCCAAGTGAAAAACCGGTTAGATTCACCTTTGAATTGGTCTTAGGCAGCCCCTCTAAAGGTAAACAAAAGTGAGCAAGTACATCCGTAGTTTGATCAATCTTTATTTACGTGAAAAAAGAGAGAACACACACAATGTATCTACTCACTCTAGCAAGCTTTGTTCAATTTTAAGATCCCAAATTGAAGTATGGAGGTAATCTCTTATACAACTTAATATCACCAAAAGACTTTTGATTTTCAAGATTGTCATGGAGCGTGAGAGAAGTGCATACACCTTTTAAATGGTATTATTTTTTAAAAAATATTACAAAGAAGAAAAACACATGTTCATTTTAGACCTCAAAGCAATAATTGTATTCTTTTTATAGCACCAAGATGAAGTGTGAAGTTTTCTTGTTCAATTCTTAATTGCTTGTTCAATTCTTAAATCCAAAACTAGCTCTAGTAAGTTCCTAAGGTTCTTTTTAAACCTTTGATTGTTCTTTTTAAAACCCAAACAAAATTTATTTGAGTCCTAAAAACTAAAGATAACAATGTCCTTAAAAATGGGATTATAAATGCTCCCAAAGTGTTTAAAAACACTTGTTACAATCATGAGATAGAGTCATGGGAAGCTCTTGTTGTTTTCTTCTTTTCCTAGACAATGGATATCAAATGTTTTTTCTTTCACTTCAATGCTCCATGATCCTCTTAAAACATAAAATACATACTAAAAATGTTAGATGATATCAAGAAACAAGAAGATATGAGTGTTAGATGAATGATTAAGCATAAAAACCCTAAAACTTGGACCGTGTTACAAGGTGTTTTAACTTTAGGTGTACAATTGAAAATTTAACTTTGCAAAAATTTAAAAAAAAATAATATTGCATAGCTTATGAAATTCTACCCCATTTCAAAAAAAACAATCTTTGAAAAGACCTTCGTATGACCAAGATATGGTCATTTTAAGATTGACTATAAAAATGCCTAAACAGAGAGCATATGTGCTAAAACAAAGACCAAATGCACTAAAATAGAGACCAGATGCACTAAAACTTAGACCAGATATGCTAAAACTTAGACCAAATGCCCTAAAACTCATACGAGATGCACTAAAACTCAAACCAAATGTGCTAAAATAGGAGGTAAATGCGTTGGAAGATGTCACGTATGCATAGTTATAATAGAGCTTGGATGCACCAAAGTCACCACCTATGCATTAAAAGAAGCCATGGGTGTGCTACATTGAGATTCAAAACTAAACTTGTTCACAAAAAATTTTCAGAAAATCTTAAAAATGGGGCTACGCCCCATAGTTGGCACCAAAATGTGAATGGTTGATCTAGACTTGCTCAAACATCATCAAAAAACCTAATCTTAGTCAATAAGCACATCTAAAACAATCAGTCCCCATGCACAATTCATTTAAATGCAATGAACAAGAAAAAAAGATAGAAATTCAAATGAAAGCTTATGGAAATCTGATTCAAAACATCCAAACCAGCATCCCATGAGGGAATTGGTACTAATTTGATGTGGAAAGTAGCCCTTTCCCAATTCCTTGCAAGCTTTGATGATCTTTGATGATGGTTGTGTGCTCCTTTGATGAAATTTTCCAATAACCTAGCTATGGTGATGAAATGCTATGAAAAACTTGATGAACAATGGATGAAATTGCATAAAATTTGTAGTTAATGACTTTGCATCAAGTTGTGGATTCAAATACATTAGAGAAGATCTCTATTCAGAATGATGGAGGAATGAAAGATATGAAGAATGTGAGACTAAACATAAGCCAATGGAATTGTGCCACTTGTCAACATGATAGTGGAGAGAGATGGAGCACATTTTGATGAATGTGCAAGTAAATGCAATTAGGTAGAAATTTGAAATTTGAAAGATGGCTTGTGGAAGAAGAGAGAAAGAGGAGTTAATGCCACTTGGCTCAAGGAAAAGGACATGTAAGAGGCTCTAATGTGATGTTGGAGGACAAGTTCTTTTGGGAGAGAGATTTCAAAATGGAGGAATATTCCAAAGAGATGCCTTTTTGAATGAAAAGAGAAGAATTTATAAATCAATTAAATTGATTTATGTAATGCCCCGTCTTAATAACCTAAGAACATTGCAATTGTGTTATAAAGGTGTAATAAATTTATTTTTAAAGTATTAATATTAAGTTAATTAATTGCATACATTCTTAGGTTAAGCGACGTTACACTACTTTGAGTTTTCCATAAGTGACTAAAGTATTTCGCATTGCACATTTAATTAATAACATAAAGATAAACATTGCATAATAATAAATTTCCATTCATGATAACATAATAAAGTACATACATGTTTTTCCATACATTGCATTTGATAGGATATACAATACTCATCCATCTGATGAGGTAGTTCAATAATGATTACATTTTACAAATGATCACCTCACAACATTGAGGGATGTTTTTACATTACAAGTTTACAATATACAATGCTGAAAGTACAGAAGAAATCCATGTGCGAGCTCTCCAACCATGAAGTTCTCGATGCCATGATCACAAATTGGGGACCCAACGGAGTAAGGTGCACGTTCCACCCAACCATGTGGTACCCGTAGGTCCACCCCCCGTGCTAGGAGATAGTAATAAGGTTACCTAGACCTAATCTACTAACCCTAGACACTAGTACTAACAATCTAATGGTTACATTGCTTCCAGATTTTGACAATTGATTATACCACAAACATAGGGTTAACTGTTATTCTAGGTGGAGTGTCATCACAACGATGCAAAGGTTACCCTGGTGTTTCTTCCTAGGTTCCGGCCCCCAATCCTTGGGTTACCCTGGTAACCTCTCACGAAACCCGGCCCCTATTGCAAACTGTTGCGGAATCATGTGTCTCTTAAGGAAACGAGACATCGATTTGCCATTCCAGGCCTTCTCAACTTATACTCATGACTGTATTAGCTCATGTGTCATAAGCGAGGCATGCACATCTTGTTAAAAGTTTTAAATCTAACTACTATGTCATTTAATTATCACTGACTTAGTTAACTATTTGTAAGTTACCCTGACACCACTTTGTGTGTCGGCCCTTACAAATAGCCACTCCCCTAAACATAACATGGGAATCTAAGTTAACAAGGCTAGGGTTTACAAAGTGCACAAAAGATTAACACATAACTGCCAAAATCACCACAATAAAGGTCTCAAAATCATTTACAAAATTCGGTGCACTACCCTTGTTTGTTCAATCACAAGAAACCATAGTTTATTTTACTTCCCAAGAAAAGAATACATCTAGAAGACTTTTAATAACACATTAAAACAAATCCCCAGTAACCCAATACAAAGTTTAAACCAATAAAATAAATACACACCTACCAATTGGATATTCTAAATCCATATGCATCTTCTTGAAAACAATATGTTTATAATTCAACTTATTAAAATAACTATTTTAACATCAATACATTCAAAAGTAATTGTTTCATTTATTTCACTTCTCTATTTCTTAAAAAAAAAATAACTTCATAATAATCATTTTCTATACTTCCGCATTTTCAAAATTCTCATACAATATTGAAATAATGAAATTTATATTTTCTAATTTTAATAAATACACAAATTATATGAATATTTATATTTAAACAAATTCTCTGGTTTTAAATATAAATATTAATATAAAAGAGATACTATATTTAATTCCAATAAATAAATATATAAATATATATATGTATATATATATATATATATAGATATATTCATTAAATTTTAAAACAAACCAAATTAATGAATTTATATTCATTATATTTATAAACCATTGATAAAATCCGTATAAAATCATAATCTAAAAAAAAAGTAACAAAGTTTAATTTTAAGACAGATTCACAGCCCTTTTCATGGCCGCGCCGAGGGTTTCAACCAGTATCGGCCGCAGCCGAACCATACGGGTAAAGGCGGAGGCGGTGGGAGTTTCTCCCATCATCGCCACCCTTGGGGGCAGTGGCTGTGGGAGCAGCCACAGCCATCCCCCACCGTCGCCTCCCTTTGGGGCGGCGACTGTGGGGAAAACCCCCACGGCCCCTCAAATATACTTCTTATATTTTCAAATTAAAACTTTCAGCGAAATAAAAATTGCATTCTGCGAATTTTGAAAAATGAATACATTACTTTTTGATGAATTAATTCAATATATATATGTGTATATATGTATTGGTATATGTATGTATATACATTCATTACTGGTATATATACATATATGAATACATATATACATATATAAAATTCATATTAACAATTTAACAGTGAAACTGGGTAGTATTGTTCTACAAGAAATTCAAAATAAAATTTACAAACCCTTCAATAAATTTAGCAATCTTGCCTCTGTAATATAAATCCCTGTTTTATCCCTTTTTTAAAAATTTCTTTAAAGTTCCTGGTTTTCACAGTTTTCACAAAGATTTGAAACATAACAACAGAAAATTCTTCTTTTCAATCTCAATCAAAAATTCATCACAGATCCTTCTACTGTTTAAATAATTTTTTTTTTAGAAATTCCCGAGAAAACACAACACAGGAAAAATTCATCCAATATTCTCTTCAACATTCTTTTCAAAAGAAATTAAATTATACAAGAAGAATACCTATAGCTTGTGATTTGTCTCTAGAAAATATCCTCTTGCCTGTAACGCACAAATCCCCAAAATCTTCTTCACAAAAAATCTTCAAATCCAAGAAAGCTTATCCAACCACCAAGAAGATCTTCCACAAAGATTCACAACCCAATACCAGAGAGATAACAACTTCTAAGAAAATATTGAAATTTGCACAGTAAGGAAATTCTTTTGCCAATACTCAGAAAATTTCCCCGTGAGGAAATTGAATAACCCTTCTGCAATTTCCTGAGATCCACAATAACCTCCAATAACAAATTTTCTCAACAACCTCATAAAAGCACTGGCACACTTGTCGAGAAGTGGTTATGAGAAATATCTTCTCCTCTTCTCGGCAATTTTGCCAATTCAAATTTTTGCATGCAATTTAATTAATTAATTTAAATTTAAATCTTAAAAATCAAATTTTCAAACCACATGCAATTTATTTTATTTTATTTTCTAATTTTCTAATTCTTTTAAATACAATATAATTTACACACTTAATAATTTAACTTAATTAATTAATTTATTTAATTAAAATAGTTTAATCTTTTTAAGACCAACTATTTAACCAAATAAGCTAACTAATATATTAAATTATCAAGTAAGTAGATTTCAATCATATTTAAATATTAATTAAATAACAATAATTAAAACACAATAACTAACATTAAAATTAACCAATATTTACCTTTTCAAAATGATTTAACCAACAGAAAATACAATACAACCTATGACTCAAAACTGAAAACTGACAATGTACTAAGACCAAGGTTAAAGACTAGACTAGGATAAACCTAATTACTATCTCCCGTTCAAAATTTCCGTTGAGTCTTGACACGCTCATACCTGATTACACAGGTGGATTCGGTATCATGTACTTGCAAATCCTGCAACCAAGCAAATAACGTGCATACATATATATATATATATAAAGCATTAAACAGGCACACCGTGCGGAGAAAATCACAGATATCGCAGGGCACTCACAAACGAGTGATGCGATTCCGTTCTCCACACCAATACACTCACAGCAAACTGACAAAATAAATATTGTCAGTCCATCATAAGCATGTACATATCAATAAACAACAGAAAGTAAACATCTATGCTAAATCATATCATATCTGAAAACAATAATCACCAAACAAGTAACATCATGTCACAGAATAATCCACCATCACTCAAAACCAGTGATCAAAGTATCCAACAAAACATCATAGGTCTAACAATATGAAAAAGTATCAACAAAAAGCATAAGCATAAACGGAGGGGTACTACAATTTATGTGTGAAAGTTGCAAAATCTAGAGGATTTGATGGATTAGAATTAGAGTTAATTAGGATTTAATTAACTTAGATGGAGATTAGTTTGATTTGACACTTGATTTATATTTTTGGATTTATTTAAATCAAATGAGAGGAATAATGGATATTAGCCTTAATTAAATAAAGTTTGATTCATTTAATTAAAAGGGATGATATTAGATTCAATCAAATATAGGTTAATTTATTTAATTAAAAGAGATGAATTTTAGGATTAATCAAATGATTTATTTAATTAAAAGAAGATAATGATTTAATAAAAAAAGTTGATTTATTTAATTAACAAAGGAATTATGATGAATTTAATAAAATAAATATTATTTGATTAAATGGTTAGTAAAGAGATGATTTAGGTAGAATTGGTGTTAGTAAATCAGGATCAAGTGCACGATATCAATCAGTATAATTTAAATGTGTATAGTAGGTTTTTCAACTAAAATCAAGCTCTATGTCCTGCACATGTGGAAAAATAGAAGATTATAAAAAAATTTGAAAAATATGAGTGCATTAGATATTGAAGTCCTTGATCCAACAAAAAAAATTGAATTTCGATACATACAAAAAGGGTTGTGTTATACAGTTCGCCTATGTCTGAATTGTAATTGGTTTGACTTCGAAACTTGATTAAGGAAAAAAATAAAATAAAACTCTATGAAACCAATTGGAAGCACTAGATATCATAGTTACAAATCTAAATTTGAAAAAAATATAATTTTATCCTTCATGGAAAAAAAGTTGTGTTATACAATGCCTGCCACTCCTTAAAAATGGTGTTTACTAAAAAAAACTAGTTTTCACAGGAGATGGAAAAAGAAGTGCAATCCGATTCCAAAATTTTTGAAAAAAATATATTTAGAATCTACAAATAAAATGTAGCAAATCACTAATTTGCATCATCTTCAAATTCCTCATGGTTTAGCCACTATAGGTGCCTGAAAGTGAAGATTTAGTTAGAAAAAATTAGTTCAGTGTCCAATTTGGCCAAAAATAGTAAATAAGTATTGTGGGATCACCCCCTTAGAGTTTGGTATGCATTCAATACTTTATTCTATCCATTTGATCTGATTTGATTTTGATCACTATGAATCTTTGTGCTGCCGATCTATAGATTAGATCACCTCTCTTAATTGTTGACTAGATCAGCTGAACAATTTAATTTCATTCTTATGTCAGTTGTCAGATTGAAATCGTTATTCACACTATTGAGCTTTTTCAAATCTCTACTTTTGAAGTCTGGCCATCAATCTTCTCTCTCGCGGCATGATCCTAGATCCTTTATTCATCATCAATATTTTAAACCCTGACCATTGACTAAGCATCCATTTAAATCACCATCGTCGATCTTGGGGTTTCTATCTCAAAGCACATCACATCGTTTTGTTGAAGAGACATTCATTTCAGTCTCATCGAAGTCCACCATTCTCTTCAATGTGAACTACCTTTGAATACATGGGCCCACATACCATCCTTCCTCCATGTCATTGCCACTTAATTCACAACAGTGATGCTAGTTTGCACATTGAACAATCTGTCTTCACCACCTGTTAGCCTTCGTCACAATCGGGTCCCACTAGCTTCTCACCTTATCACACCATCAGAGGGACATATTTCAGACTCCTACTGATACATCAAGGTCATACCAATGAGATAGCCATCAGGTTATCAATGAGACATCTACTCCACTCCCATTGATATAAGGTTGTCACACTGATACCATTCGCTGCTATAGAGAAGTGGTCCCCACACCATCGTGTCACCATATGTCACCATTTCCTTCCATGTGTCATCCTACACGTCAATCATTATTGGGTCCTGTTGATGCTCCAAGTGGCTCAACAACATTTAAACAAAATATTGCTATTTTGTTTCTCTTGAAAGAGAAAGACAACACATGGATATCTTAGCTCCCAAGGTCTTTGTAGTTGGTTCTCAACTGTGTTGATGTTGCTCAATGGTCAATGTAACAGTAATATTCAAGGGGCCTATTGGTGTTGAGCTTTTGGATTGTTCTAAGATCAAACATAAACTTAAACCTACTTTAACCATGGTTTTTAAAGAAATAGAAAAACATAAATCAGGGCTTTAGAACTGAAAAGAATGAAAATTCATCTAACTTAACCAAACTTGTTATCTTTCAAGGAATTTGTTAACTAAAACTGCAGAAAAAAATTAACTTGTGATTAACACACAACTTCCTTCATTCACAGTGCTAATTCAAATATCATATTGCAAGTTACCATCTAAACAGAGCATGAAATAATACTTGAATCCTTGAAATCTTGTCAAATCAAATGATTAACTCAAGACAAACACCATTTTGGAACACAACATGACGTAGATTTAAATCTGATTGCTTCTACTATTAGTAAAAAAGATAAGCAATATTTACAAAGCTGGCACAATCACTAGTGTACAAAAAATCTATGTCTTCAGACTATTTCCATCTATACTAAGAGAACTTGAGAAATACATTACAGTCTATGCTGAATCTAACTCCTAACCAAGAAGACAAAAGCAACTCCCATCACAAAGAATCAAGTTGTAGCTTTGTCTCCTCTATCCTTTAGAAAATTCCTACTCTTGAAAATCTATATCTAGAACTGTCTACTCTATTGTCTTTTTAACTTCTGACTTCTTAACTTCTAACCCTTTACAAAGAGGCCAGAATGCCATATATATAGAGTGTACCAAAAGGAATGCACTATCCCCTGCCTTAGGGTTTACAAAATATCTTCTTTCAGGAGGGTTGACTCTCAAATCTTTCTGAAGATAGTTAATGTTGCCTTTAATGGCATCCCCGTTGTCCATGTTGGTGAAAGATTTTCATCCTCAGGAGAAGTCTTTAGATCTTTTATTACTGCAACATTTACTCCATGTCTTTGTGTCTATCTTCCAAATCCTTCAAAGGGCTACCTTGAATACTCCAAAGCATTGTCATCAATGTGAGTCTAGTTCTGCCAATAAACCTCATAGCTGTCCCTGTGACTCATAGCTTCTTCCTCTTTTCTTCCTTTCTCCCCGCTCCAGATCCTTCTGCTCATTGACCATCCTTGGAAGTAGCATTGGGCCTCCCTTTAGACCTGAACATTATCAACCTAGCCGATCCATCATCTTTTGATCTTAGAATGAGTTCATGTCATTTGCATTATGTCGATCTCCTTCATAGAGGTAGTCAGTTAGTCAACGGGTCAATGGACCACTCCTTTAGCTTCTTCTGATTGGTGGAACATAGGCCATGCAAGATTCTCGGGCAGTCAAAGGTCATTTGGATGGAATCGCATATTGGTGAGACACTAATCGTGTCTCCTTAATGCGATTATACCTTATAGCAGCCATCGGCGTAGCATATGACAGTCAATGAGACCTTTTAGCAAGCTATAGAAGTCATTTAGATACCACAAAAACTATCGGCAAGACAGTTGTTATTGGCCAGAAGTCATGGCGAGCTCCATTGGTTACACTGATATCCTTTTCCCATTTGTAAATCCATCGCTATCGGCAAGATTGCACTCCCTCGGCAAGACCTCTCAGCGAGCCTTTCTTTATTTGGCGAGCACACCTAGGTTGGTGAGACTCCTTCATGTCAGGGAGACCTCACCCCGAGCTCACGCCCTGTCACCGAGACCCCCTACATTTCGCTGAGACCTTTCATCAATCACATTCCTTTACGCCGAAGGGAGGAAACATGTCAGCAAGACCACCGCTAGTCGGTGAAACATTCTACTGAGACCCATATCCTTTGGCGAGCTCATTCTGTCGGCAAGACTCTTTGGGATGGGGAGACCTTTCACTGAATTTATTCATTCTCCCTGGGCTCATTTCATTTCAGTGAGACTCTACTAGGTCGGTGAGACGTCTTGTCAAGTGGCAAGAGTTATGGTGATATCCTCTCTATCAGTGAGACAATCCCACATCGACAGGACATCCCCTTGAGCTTACAATGTTACATCGATATCATGCCATATTGACAAGACTTATGCTAATCAACTAGACCTCTTGCCGAAGGAAAAATCACTTGCTGAGCTCAAAAATTATGGTGGGACCTCCTTCTATCAGTAGGACACTATGCTGAAAGCAAACCACTCTCCCTGAGCTCGAGCTTCTTTCGGTGAGACCCTACTGAGTTGACGAGACCTTTCATCAAGCCTTAAATCCTCCAGCGAGCTTATCTCATGTCGGTGGGATTCCATCCAGTAGGCAAGACTCTGCAGGGTCTGGGAGACCTTTCGCCGAGAGTAAACCACCTTCCCCAAACACAAATCCTTTTGTCGAGATCAACAACCATCGACGAGACGTTTCGTCGAAGACACTTTCTTTCACTGAGATATCTCGTAGTCGCCCAGACATCACATCGAAGGGAGAACCTTTAGTGAGACCTCATTGTATCAGTAGGACCTCATAGCGAGGATACCTCCCCTCACCAACACTATTTCATTCTATCTCGAGGAGACTTTTCATAGTCAGCAAGACATTTCGCCGAAAGCACAACTCTCCCCCCGAAGGTACTTTTGTCATCGAGACCACATTTCTTTGGCCAGACATCATGCTGAAGGTTTTATCTTTCAGTGACGCTAACCCCGTGTGCAATCTATTGATGGGACTTCAGCATGTCGGGGAGACATATGAAAACCTTCGGCGATTAAAATTGTCTAGCCAACTAGGCATTTCAAAGTGAATAGAACCACTACTAGTCAGCAAGACATCTGGAAGGTCTTGCTAACTCTTGCCTTAGAGGACCTCTATGGCGAACTGGTTTGGGGGATGCTTTCCAACTAAGCTCCCTGACAAATATCATTGTGTGTGTGATTTAATCCTGCAAAACAAAGTCTCCACTAGTCCTCAGACTCACATAAGATATATAAAATACATTATCATAAAATACACTATTGATTATGATTATTTTATTGAATACTTAGCAAGAAGAAAACCAAGTCAAGCTGAGACAAAACCAAAATTAAATCGGACAGAACAAAAGACAACGTTAGGAGGAAAACAAAAGAAACCCAAAGGTCAAAGAAAATAACAGAGGCAAAGAAACCAAAAAAAAATAGAAGGGGGGACCCATTTTGTTCTAGAATGAAATGGGGTTGTTATGCAAGGCATAAAAAATGGTGACTTGGTTGGGAAAATGGTTTGACCATTTTCATGAAACTGAAAGATTCAGCTACCCAGAACTCTGGTTTATGAATATCACAATTCCAGTTGGGTCAGTTTTAACAAGCAAGGTTGAGCTAGGATCTCAAATGTAAATCAATCAATGGCTAGCCCTGAATCTATGTGTGTGCTTGATGGTGCATCATCCTTTCATAAAGTTTTCTTCATCTTTTGGAAAACAATGTGCAAGATTTGAACTACATAAGTTGATTCCCTATAGCTGTCATGCAATGATATCCTGGGTATTGCTCCGCTTCCAGTCAGGCATCCCTAGCCCCAATGAAGATACCTCTAGTTTTCTCGCAGCATTGCTCTACTTCCAACCATGCATTCATAGCCCCGGTAGAGATAATGGAATCACCCATTCATATAGAGTCCTCTTCTCTTATTAAATAATTATCTCTTTTCTCTCTCTTTTTTTATGGAGTTTTAGATATTTTAGAGAATTTTTTTTTCAATATGTTAGATGCTTAACATCTATTCTAGGTTGAAAAATACCATGGACCTCATAACAGCACTTGGGAGATCCAATTTTTAACTCAAATCTTACAACACTATCACCCTATGACAAATATACCAATACAAAGGAGATGATCTTAATGATTTGTGAAGGATTCAGAGCGAGCTAATGAAGGTTGTTTACTTTGCACCTTGATTTCAAGAATTTCCACAACCTTTATTGACAATGAGCATGAACAAAGAGTTTAGAAAAAAATCACCCAATCAGAAAGCCTAAAAATACCTGAACCACTTCTCTCCTAATGGCCAAAGTACGCCTTGAATAACAACCCACTATTTGAGGGTGGAAAGAACAAATAAACCCCAAAGAACACAACAAGACAGAAACCAAACAACAAAGGAAACAAAAAGGACAGAAGGAATGATCAAACAAACAACAGCAAAACTATTTACACATAGGAAAATAAACTATTTACAAATAGAAAACAGATTATTCGCATAAAGAGATTATTTACAAGCAGAAACATAGAAACTATTTACACAAATGCAAATCATTTACAAACAAGAGACAAAAAAATTATTTACATAAAGAACAAAAAATTACTTACATGCAGAACAAAAAATTAACAAGCTTTATGGCTCAAAATAATGCTTAAGAAACTGCCCATTGACAGGAAAGGGAAGAGGTTCTCAGCAACTTGGTAAGGACCTAGCTAGAGTTTGTCAAACTTCTAGTGACTACCCTTCTTTTTACTGGCTTTATCCCATAACAACACAAGATCATATATTATGAAAGCTTTGATTTTGGCTCTTTTGTCAAACCAATGTTTGACAATAGCCTAGTGCCTAAAGAATTGTTGCAAGGCGGCATCTCTCTGCTCTTCTAATTTCAACAAGGTAGCTAATCTTACTTCTATCCTATTGTCACTAGAATAGAAATTCTGCATGAACTCAAGGATAGGTATTTGCAGATAGATAGGGAACATAGGCTCTTGGCCATATACTAGCTTGAATGGTGAAGTTTCAAAGAAGCCTTGATCCTAGTCCTATCTGCCCATAACACGAATCTCAGCTGGGTATGCCAGTCCCTAGGGTTGTTTTCTAACAATTTTTTATTACCCCTAAGATATTCTTATTGGTTGATTCTGTAACTCCATTGCCTTGTGGGTAATAATTTGAAGAATACTTTAAGACAATTTTATGATTGTAAGCCCATGAAATGAATTCAGTAGAAGAAAAGGAAGAGCCATTGTCACATACCAATGTGAAGGGTACCCCAAACCTAGTTGTGATGCATTCGGTGAGGAACTTAATCACTACCTTTGTTGTGTTGTTCTTGTAGGGCATAGCCTCTTTCCACCTTGTGCAGTAATCAGTGGCAGTCAAGATAAATTTGTGTGCTACAAAAAAAATTCTGTTAATTACTCCAATAAAATCCAGTGCCCATTGGGTGAATGGCCTCACCTCATAGACAAGCTACAATGGCATGGTTGAATGTCATTCTTTTGATGCAAAAATATAACATATGTGACATGTTCTCACATGATGATGGGAATCTTTGAACACACAAGGCCAGTAATAACTAGATCTGAGGATCTAGTGTGCCAATGAGTCTACAGAACCATGACATGTGCCGTGTTTCCCATGAAATTCAATGATCACATGCTTAGCCTCTCATTGATCAAGGCATCACAGATATACTGCCTTGAAATTATTTCTTTATAGCAACCCTCCTTTGAACATATAATGGGAAATATTCATTCTTAGCGCTCTCCTTTGAGTTGCATTCATTCCCTCTAGACATTGATTGCTAAGAATAAAACTGATGATATCAGCATACCAAGGGTCGTTGGAGAAGGACTGGATTGTGTATTGCTGACAAATGATGTTGTCAAAAGTATTCGCCATGGACTTAGACAAGCCTATACCTCTGACAAGTCTCATAGGGCGTATCTCCAGGTTGAACTCTTGCAAAATGGCCATCAATTTCCCTCTCCGTTCTCCCAGCTTGCTCTACATGAGTAGGGACTTCATAGCTGCATCAGGGACTACAATAATAATATGACTTCGGAGAATGTAGTGCTTGAACTTCTTGATAGCTCTGACCAACGCAAAAGCTTGCTTCTCGAGAGGCAGGTATTTGATCTCAACATTCTTGAATGGAGAGCTCATGAAGGCGATTGGCCTCTCTTCTCCCTCTCCTCTTCATTGAGTTAAGACAACTGCATAGGAGTGTTCAGAGGCAAAAGAATAGATATAAAATGGTCTCAAGTATTCAGGGCTGGTGAGAATGAGCGCTTCCGAAATGGATCGCTTGAATTATGAAAATGCGACCTTTGCCTCATCAGTCCACTCTATCTTGTCATCCTTTTTCATCATTTCATTTAGTGGTTTAACAATTTCTGCAAAGCTTGTAATAAACTTTCTCACGAAATTGATCTTCCCAAAGAAGGATCTCATCTCTTTCTTGCTTCCTGGTCTGGTGATCTTCAGAATGGACTCAACTCGATCTAGATCGATTGATATTCCTCTTTCTGAGATTATGTGTCCCAAAATTTTCCCTTCAGAAACTCCAAATACACAATTTTTGGGATTTAGGGAGATGCCATACTGGATACATCTTTGAAGAACTTTGGCCAAGTTGGTAGCATGTTTTAGTCTATCCATGGAGAACAATATCAGGTCATCCATGTAAATGATAATGCATTTTCCAATCTGATCCTTGAATGCTATGTCCATGGTGCATTGAAAAGTCGCTCCAGCGTTTATCAGACCGAATGGCATCCTTCTGTATGCAAATGTTCCCCACTTTGTAGTGAAGGTTTTCTTCATTCTATCTTCACAGTTAACCATTACCTGATTATATCCAGAATAACCATCTAAGAATGATATCATCTGAGATCCATTGATAGCTTGCAATACTTCATCCAGAGAAGGGAGTGGGTAGTTATCTTTTTCTAAAGCTCTATTCAGATTTCTGAAGTCGACACATAGCCTAATCTATCTATTTTTCTTATGGACTAGAACTAAGTTGGCCACCCATGTTGAATGGCGTACAGGGAATATTATCATTGTAGAAAGAAATTTTTGGACTTCTTTAAAGAGCAATGGTTCAATTAAGGCATTGACAGGACATTGCTTCTGTCGAAATGGTTTAACTTCAGGCTTCAAAGGAATAGTATGAGTCATTACAAAAGCATCAAATGTCTTTAGGTCTTCATATCCCAGGCTATTGCAGCAATATCTTTCTTAAGTGCCATCAATATGTTTTTTCTAATTGCTTAGGGTAGGCTTTCCCTATGTAGATGTTCCTTTCAGGGCCAGAACCAGCCAAGTTAACAATTTCATATTCGCCCCCTTTATCTTTAGCTGATATCTTTTCTCGAGCCCTAGGGTCTAAATCAAAAATTATTACTAAGGCCACCATTCCCTTGGGAATGTTGTTACCTTTTAAATTGAGGACCCCTTATGTATCAGAATCATCAGGGTTCCAATCTCCTTTGTCCCTATTGGACTCATCAATGATCTGTCTTTCAAAAATATCTGAGCTTGCTAGGAAAGAAATAATATGTCGATCATCATCGAAAACCTGAAAGTTCCTGACATTATCTAGAATAGCAGGGGTGGAAATCAGTTCTACTGAGAATCTCTTAAGCTTGGAGCCTTGCATGGGTTCTAGGCTACTTGCCTCAATAGCTAACGAATCAGCTATTTGATTTTCTTCTCTAGGGATTAAGCTAATCCCAAAATCATCAAAGTAATCAATCAGGTTCAATACCCAGTTTTGATAGGCTGCCAACCTCTTATTGTGGCATGTGTATTGGCTGGGCACTTGCTTGATAACTATTTCTGAATCTCCTTTGACCACCAACACAGTGACCTTCTTATGTGTGAACATCAACCCCCAAGCTAATGCCTTATATTTTGCTACATTGTTAGTGCACCCAAACTACAACCTATAAGAAGCAAAGAAGGCCTTCCCTTTTGGGCTAGTTAATTCAATCCCAACACCACAACCTGTTGTGGACTTGGATCCATCAAACGTGAGGGTCCAAAACTGGTCATGAGTTTGGGTTGATCCTTTTGACGTTGTTGTGGGCACTTGGATTAAATGAGCCATAGGTGTGGCTACTTGATCTTTCGCATCAAATGTTAGTAAAAAGTGTTCAATGGGTTCTTCGGGTGTAATTTCCAATTCCTGCTCAGACATATCATATAATCTGTGGCTATCCTTCTGACAGTTACTTGGGCCTTCAATTAACCCTTTGTGCTTTGGTATACTCATGAGTGCAAGGGTGTCAGACAAACCTTAGGGTTGCTCCTCATCAATATGCTGGTTTGGAAATGTATTTGGGGTAGGTTCAATTTGAGAAGGAACTTCCTTTGAAATTTTCTTATCCCTGGTTAACATTAGTGCATCTTTGACTTCAAATGAGAAGTGATTTGCAACGGTCTCAAGGTGACTAAGACTAGCTTCCTCAGTTTGGGAAACATGATTTAGAATGCTGATGCAGGGTTGGCAGGTCAATTTAGAATGATTTTGGTAATGCACCATGCACCAATTAGGGAGTAGAAGACTTTGCAAATCTACATCTTCCCCTAAGACCAGATGATCCTGTTGCAACTTCTTGATCAATGCCTATTGATTTTCATTAGTCATGGAATTAGGGAACTCTTGTATTGACATGTCTTTAGAATCAAGGATTGAAAGGGTTAAAATTACCTCTCTTTTATAAACCCCTATCTCGGTTTCGAAATAAGCTACCTCATTGGGGCAATCATATTCAGTGATGACATGCTTGAGGTGAGGCTCACTTTCAATCCTAATCTGTGTAGGAATTCCTCTCCATGGTAGCCACATATGTGAAAATTCAAGGGAGAGATACCCCCTATACCTTTCATCAAATCTCTGCTCAATAGCACACCATAAGTCTCAGGAATGTCTGCCACTTGAACATCTATATTGGTTTGAATCCTAGTGTTTGACCCTACTTGCACATGTATGTTTCTCAATTCTCCCACTACATTAACCTCTATTTTGTCAAGTTGGATGACCTTCTTATTTGTTTGGAGAGGGTTCAATCCCAATTTCTTGCATATAGAAAATGGAATAACATTGCTTGAAGCCCCTGAATCTAACAAACAATTACGCAGATTCTTCCCACAAATTATTAAGCTTAAGAGAAATGGTGGAGTGCCTACCTTGTTTCTGTAAAAGGCTGTGTTCATTTCTACAACAGGTACCACCTTGTTCTAAAGCTTTTAGCACTATCTCTCATTGGGCCCGGCACCACTTTAGGATGATGAAGTATGACAAAAAGGTTTTTTGTTTCTGCATCTCAGAAACAAGATCAAATTCTATGTCATAGCTTATATTGCTTTTAAAAACACTAGATGAATTACCTTTGTTATGGGAGTCAGGCGGACCCTTTGGTGGAGGAAGGTTATTGTCAACACTTTGATTTAGAGGCACCATGTGATTAGGTGGTGTTGATGTAGTGAATGGACCCTTGTTCTGATTCCTTAGGAAGTGTCCTCCCTTTGTCTGAAAAACTTGGATATCATACATATCTTCCTCTGGTTCATTCTCACTCTGCATTGGGAATGAAGGTTACTCTTCAAAGAGCTCATAAGTCATTGTTGTATCTATTGAGATGCCTTCTTTGTGAGGATTCCCTTGGAATGTTTGGGCATCTGCCTATGCCATCTTGACAACTGTCTCCATTTTAGGGAAGTTTACCTTAGAATGAGTTGTAGTATCATGCAGTCTGTACCAGTTAGTCATAAAATTAAGGTCAACCACATTTGCAGTATGTGACCTCTCCTCATTAACTTGACAATTGTGAGGAACTCCACCATTGTTGGGCCCTGTATTCCATTATTAGTTGTTATTTGGTCTCTGGTTGTATCCTCTATTCTGATTTTGATAGCCTTGGTTAGAAGAGTTTTGGCCTTGATAACCCCTTTGGTTATAATTGTTATGATTCTGATAATTACCTTGATTGTTATTGTTCTGATTAGGATAATTACCTTGGTTTAGAGAGGGGTTTAGTCTAAGCTGAGCCATGTCATTTGTAACTTGAGACAGTGTTTTCTTTAAGGTTTCTAGCTTGTTTGTGAGTTGAACTGTCTTTTCACTTTCAATAACCTTAGTAATAAGTGGTTGACCACCATGATTTGGTGTTCCAGTTTGGTTATGATGACCATGGGGACTTTGAAGAACTGATGATTGTTGAAAGAAGTCAAAAGTTCCATTAGCAAAGAATGAACAAGAGGTTGAGTTTGGAATTCAGATATAGGTCCATAATGGGAAGGAGACATTCCTAGGACAATATTGAACAACGAAATTGGACTAGGCATCTAATACCCCATTAAAGGAAAACCTCCTCCCAAACTTCCTTGTTGAGAGCTAATTTGTTGTTGCAGCTTGATAGCCAAATGATAAACTTTAGATAAAGAATCAATATTAGCTGGTTGATAAGTCCTTTTCAGGAGAAAACCTAGCAAAGGGTCTATAACTCTAAAGTAGGCTTGACTGGCACTATTCTCAGCGACCAGATAGGGGTCTTGCAATCTCCTATACATTCATTGGAACCTAGTATTAAACAAGGGAAAAGGTTCACCTGGCTCCTTCCTAATAGTAGAAAATTGGTGGAACAAAATGGAAGGGTCCACATAAATTCTAAACTAATTGATGAAAGCATTTTCCAAGTCTGTCTAGCTCAGAATAGAATGCTGAGGAAGATTTAGGTACCAGTTGTATACCATATCCTCTAAGGAATAAGGAAAAAACCTACAAACTACATCATGGTGAGCTATCTAAGCTCTGGTACAAGCATCCTTAAAAGCTTGTATGTGCTCTTCAACACTCCTTGATTCACCATGAATGTATTTGGAGTAGAATTTCTCAGGATTCTTAGGCATATCATGAAAACCTCCAGGAATAGTCCCCAATTGAGAGGGATTATTTTGAAAAAATGCCATTGGTAGCAGTGGTGGTGGTTGAGCTAGCTATTGTATGGGTTGAACCAGCTGTGATGATAATTGAAGTGGATTCAGTCATGGGTTGATGGAAACCCACTCGGGTATTGGTGAAAAACTTGGTGGGGTGAGTGGAGTTGACAAGGGTGGTATAATGGTTGCCCCAGTCTTGTGACTCTTGTGCCTTATTGGGGTCTTGAGTTCTGTCAAGGGTGGTGGGTTTTTAGTTGACCAAAGAACTCTGTGGGACCTTTCTAAGGAGGTTGACCCAACTTTATCTAGCTTGCTCTCCTAGGCCCTCCTTCTAGCACCAGTCTCTATTGATACTCCAAGTGGCTCAACAACATTTAAACATAATATTGCTATTCTATTTCTCTTGAAAGAGAAAGACAACACATGGATATTTTAGCTCCCAAGGTCTTTGTAGTTGGTTTTCAATTGTGCTGATGTTGCTCAATTGTCAATGTAACAGTAATATTCAAGGGGCCTACTGGTGTTGAGCTTCTGGATTGTTCTAAGATCAAATATAAAATTAAACCTAATTTAACCATGGTTTTTAAAGAAACAACAAAAGATAAACCAAGGCTTTGGAACTGAAAAGAATGATAATTCATCTAACTTAACTAGACTTGTTATCTTTCGAGGAATTTGTTAACTAAAACTGTAGAACAAAATTAACTTGTGATTAACACACAACTTCCTTCATTCACAGTGCTAATTCAAATATCATATTGCAAGTTACCATCTAAACAGAGCATGAAATAAGACTTAAATCCTTGAAATCTTGTCAAATCAAATGATTAACTCAAGACAAACACCATTCTGGAACACAAAATGAAGTAGATTTAAATCTGATTGCTTCTACTGTTAGTAAAACAGATAAGCAATATTCACAAAACTGGCACAATCACTAGTATACAAAAAATCTATGTCTTCAGTCTATTTCCATCTATACTAAGAGAAATTGAGAAATACATTAAAGTCTATGCTGAATCTAACTCCTAACCAAGAAGACAAAAGAAACTCCCATCACAAAGAATCAGGATGTAGCTCTGTCTCCTCTATCCTTCAGAAAATTCCTACTCTTGAAAATCTATATCTAGAACTGTCTACTCTATTGTCTTTCTAACTTCTGACTTCTTAAATTCTAACCCTTTACAAAGAGGCCAGAATACCATATATACAGAGTGTACCAAAAGGATTGCGATGTCCCCTGCCTTAGGGTTTACAAAATATCTACTTTCAGGAGGGTCAACTCTCAGATCTTTTTGAAGAGAGTTAATGTTCCCTTTAATGGCATCCTCGCTGTCCATGTTGGTGAAAGATTTTTGTCCTCAGGAGAACTCTTTAGATATTTTATTACTACGACATTTACTCCATGTCTCCATGTCTATCTTCCAACTCCTTCAAAGGGATGCCTTGAATGCTCCAAAGCATCATCATCAATGTGGGTCTGCTTCCGCTAGTAAACCTCATAGCTGTCCCTGTGACTCATAGCTTCTTCCTCTTTTTTTCCTTTCTCCCTGCTCTAGATCCTTCTGCTCATTGACCATCCCTAGAAGCAGCATAGGGCCTCCCTTTAGACCCGAACATTATCACCTGATCTGATCCATCATCTTTTGATCTCGGAATGAGTTCATGTCATTTGTATTATGTCAATCTCCTTCATAGAGTTAGTCAGTTAGTCAACAGGCCAATGGGCCACTCCTTTAGCTTCTTCTGATTTGTGGAACATAGGCAATGTAAGATTCCCGGGCAGTCAAAGGTCATTTGGATGGAATCACATATCAGTGAGACACTAATTGTGTCTCCTCGATGTGATTATACCTTATAGCAACCATTGGCATAGCATATGATAGTCCACGAGACCTTTTAGTGAGCTACAAAAGTCATGTCGATACCACAAAAACTATCAGCAAGACAATCATTATCGACTAGAAGTCATGGCGAGCTCCATTGGTTACACCGATATCCTTTTCCCATTTGCAAATCCATCACTATCAACAAGACTGCACTCCCTCGGCAAGACCTCTTAGCGAGCCTTTCTTTCTTTGGTGAGCACACCCAGGTCGGGGAGACTCCTTCATGTCAGGGAGACCTCACCTCAAGCTCACACCCTGTTGCAGAGACCCCATGCATTTTGCTGAGACCTTTTATTGATCGCATTCCTTTACCCCGAAGGGAGGAAACATGTCAGCGAGACCACCGCTAGTCAGTGAAACATTCTACTGAGACCCAGATCCTTCAGCGAGCTCATTCTGTCGGCAAGACTCTCTGGGATCAGGGAGACCTTTCGCCAAGTTTATTCATTCTCCTCGGGCTCATTTCATTTTAGTGAGACTTTGCTGGGTTGGTGAGACATCTTGTTGGGGGAAAGAGTTATAGCGATATCCTCTTTTTCGGTGAGACAATCCCACATCAACAAGACAACCCCTCGAGCTCACTATGTTACACCGATATCATGCCATATTGACAAGACTTATGCTAATTGGCCAGACTTGGTGCCAAAGGAAAAATAGCTAGCCAAGCTCAAAAATTTTGGTGGGACCTCCTTCTGTCGGTAGGACACTATGCCGAAAGCAAACCACTATCCCCAAGCTCAAGCTTCTTTTGGCGAGACCCTACTAAGTCGGCGAGACCTTTCGTCGAGCCTTAAATCCTTCGGCGAGCTTATCTCATGTAGGTGGGATTCCTTCTTGTTGGAAAGACTCTTCGGGTTCGGGGAGACCTTTCACCGAGAGTAAACCACCTTCCCCAAACACAAATCCTTTCACCGAGATCAGCAACCATTGGCAAGACCTTTTGCCGAAGACACTTTCTTTCACCAAGATATCTTGTAGTCGCCCAGACATCACGTTGAAGGTAGAACCTTCGGCGAGACCTCATTGTATCAGTAGGACCTCATAGCGAGGAAACCTCCCCTCGCAAATTCTGTTTCATTCTATCTCGGGGAGACCTTTCATAGTTGGCAAGACATTCTGCCAAAAGCACAACTCTCCCCCCGAAGGCACTTTTGTTGCTGAGACCACGTTTCTTCGGCCAGACATCATGCTGAAGGTTTTATATTTCGGTGACACTAACCACATGTACAATCTATTTGCAGGACTTCAACATGTCAAGGAGACATATGAAAACCTTTGGCGATTAAAACTGTTTGACCGACCAGGGAATTTCAAAGTAAATAGAACCACTACTAGTCGACAAGACATCTGGAAGGTCTTGCCGACTCTTGCCTTAGAGGACTTCTATGTCGAATTGGATTGGGGGATGCTTTCCAACTGAGCTCCCTGACAAATATCATCATGTGAGTGATTTAATCCTGCAAAACAAAGTCTCCACTAGTCCTCAGATGCACATAAGATATCTAAAATACATTATCATAAAATACACTATTGCTTATGATTATTTTATTGAATACTTAGCAAGAAGAAAACCAAGTCAAGCTGAGACAAAACCAAAATTAAATTAGACAGAATAAAAGACAAGTTTAGGAGGAAAACAAAAGAAACCCAAAGGTCAAAGCAAATAACAGAGGCAAAGAAACCAAAAAAAGAGAACGGGAGACCCATTTTGTTCTAGAATGAAATGGGGTGGTTATGCAAGGCATAACAGGTCCCACAATCAGCATCATACTCCTATCACCGTATTGTTGGAACTAGTTCCATAGTCCTTGTGATATCATATTTTCTCATTGATGGATAGGTCATCGAGTTATCAAGGAGACATCCTTCAAGGTCCTATCGACACCACTTTGTCTCACTGATGGGAAGATCATTGCTATATTGAGGAGACAAGCACACAAGTCTCACCGATGACCACCAATCATGCCAATGAAGGTCATTGATTACATCACCTGTCCACCTCATCACCATGTCATTGCTCCATAATTTAGAACAAGGATGTGGATTACCGTTCATTCAATCCAGTTATGCCATGTGTCATCTTCATCATGACTATCACCCACATCATTATGACTAGGTCCCACTTGGAGCACTACCTTCTCATTGCCAAGTCGAAGAGACATTGACAAAGGTCTCACCGATGCCATACAGTCTCACTGATAATGCTTCCAAAATCCTTGTCGCTCCATCGAGGAGACTTTTCCCATTCTCTCACTGACCATGCATTGTCATGTGGATTTGAAGGGGATGTATAACATTAAAGTGCTAGGTAGAGGGGATGGTCACCCTTATGACTTTAATGATATAAGTTGCAATTAATGCAACCAATAACTGTCAATACCAAGTCAACATAAAAAATAGAAATCTATTATGAATGCCATGACTACAAGTATCCTTAGGGTTTAATTGATAAACCCTAATACTCGAGAGAAGAAATAAACATTTCTGGGCACATCATTCACTTTCTCAACTTGCACAATACACTTTTGGAAAGCTCTTGAGAAACCCAATTCAAATTTTCCAACAGATCCACTATTCTCATACTCATCCTTTGTCATCATTCCAATGATCTCCTTTGCCAGATTTTACCTTTCGACATCAATGACAACTATATTCCAACAATGCTATATAAGATACATTTCTCTTATCAAGTTTACATACCTTAATGATCAAACACAAGCTTCCCACACACTCTAGGATACAATCCACGATCATAGAACACCCTGTCAAGACAAATAATTCTCTGACCCAAGATTTAAGGTTTTTTTTAATACCAACAAAAGCATTCGTAAGAGCATGACTAGGATACAAACCCTAGGCCACCGTAGAAACATAAACCATAACTCTAGTGGATTAGTGAGGTTACAATACCAAAAATATTGAGACATTGTCCATTTGTTAGAATAATTTTAACTCGACAACGAAAAAAATACCCAATGCCAGTTTTTTTATTTAAATACCCATATAAAGAAAATGCCCAACATCATTTTCTTAAATACCAAGATAGTCAATAACAAAGGGTTCACCAAACATCAATTTTTTTTAATGCTTGGGAAAAATGATAACAAAATAAAAATTTAGAAAACTATATATGTAATACTATAAAAGGTTGAGACCAAGTTTCTTTCTCAAAAACACATTATCTCGATAGCGAAAAACATCTAGTACCATTTTTTTTAAATACCCATTTCAAGCAAAAACTAAACATCGAAATACCCAAACAACCAATAAAAAAATATCGAGCATCAGTTTTTAAACATACCCAGCTATCGGGTAACAAAACAACTAGCATAAAAAAATTCAAATAGCCAAATAGTACTTCACAAAAACACCCAATATCAAATTTTTCAAATACCCAATAGGTACAACGTATACATACAACTTTAAAAAAAAAAAGAATAATTTTCTTACCTCTGAGATGATCCACAACAAAAAGCTCAAAATCCTCAAGAAATACTTCCAGGTGGGGAGTTGTATGATAGAAGGATAGATTTGGCCACATTCTAGACCCATAATTTGAAGCACTTATGGCAAGAGATTCCTCCATTGCGAAAGCCCTTTGATTACTACTCAATATCTCTATCTTCAAAACCCTTCAACCTCTGCTTGTTTTCCTAGACTATTTCTTCTAACTAAGCAATAGTTAAAAACCACGAGAAAATGGTGGTCTTAATTATATCGTTTGATTTTTGTTATGCATTTATAAAACATATATATAAATTTGTATGCATAATTGTCAAATAAAGTGTGCTAAATTAATGGCTAGGAAGATTTTCTCTCAGAAAATAGAGTTTGGTGCAAAAAATTAGTCATTTATAGTTGTGTTGCAAAAAATGAGTAGAATTTAGTCAATTTTAGTTGTCATGACTAGAAATTTTAGTCACATAGTCATTTATGTGCCAAATTCTACTAGTGTACACCAACTCAAAACCTGCTTTACCACCAAATCCAACTACTTGCTATCTCCTTCCAGTTTCTGGCCATTTAGCATATCAACAACATTTTGTGAATCAGAATCCCTCTTTCCACAACCTGAAGAATAACCAAGGCCTCCATACAATTATTGGTTTGCTGCCCTTTATACATAGAGAAGAGAAAAACCACACCACCACTACTATCTATGCCAATACCACAAATTCTTGCATGTCCATGGTTCCCCATTGAGGACCCATCAGTATTTACTTTTAGGATGCCTCTAGGCGAGGGTGACCACCTACTCTCCCACTGAATCTTCTTCTTAACAAGATGAGGTCCTCTACCAATAGGGAGACCCAACCCACCAACTTACAACTTCAAGTTCCTTATCATACTCACATCACTCGGATCCACCCTATTGAACAAGTCATATTTCACAACAATGGTCTCTTGAACCCTACTAAGGATCTTTTTCCATAACTGGATTTCCGCTATCTGCACACCCTAAAATATCCTATGATTCCTTTCAAACCATAAATTCTAGATAATCAAAGTAGGACCAATAATCCAGGAAATCTTAAGAAAAGAGGTTTGCATAGGAGGTCTACCCAAACTAGCCCAAAAATCAACCAAGGAAGAGGCATGAACACAAGCATGGTTCCAAACCTCCCACCAAAGATTCCAAATCTCTCGAGCAAAAGGGCACTAGAAGAATAGGTGAGGGGAATATTCCTCACTACTCTTGCAGAGAACATAGATAGAAGAGCCCTAAAACTCTCTCCTCCAAAAATTATCCCAAGTAAGGCATCTATTTTTAACCACTAGCCAGAAGAAAAAAATTGCACTTAGGCCAAGAAAATTTGTTCCAAACCTATTTCCACCAAGCAATGCTAACTCTCTAGTAAGTCTGCCTATCAAGCTCCAAGTAACTTGAGGCAACAAAAAAGAGTCTGTTTAGATCTAAGACCCAAGCCAAAATGTCCCTACTAGGAAAGGAATTACACAATATGTTAGAAAAAATCTTAGCAAGCTTCTGATGAGAATCCTCTATGTCACCTTGTAGTCATTATTGTGGGACCTTACAATGCATCACCTCTATCTAGCCCAAAGCTCGAGAGGTTTTAAATTCCTCCACCTTGCTCCAACCAACAACAAGTAAACTTTGACAAAGAGGCTATAAATGAGGATAAGTAGACAAGATGGGGGTATGTCCATCCTATGAGTCATGCTAAAAGAGAGCATTAGAGCCCTTGTTGCAAATCCAAAAGAGACCCTGCTCAATCAAATTTTCCCCTCTTTTGAGGGTCTTCCAAATCATGAAACCATTCCCTAAAAGATCATACCGAGGAACATCCAAAAAAATCACCCTTAGAAGATACTTGAGGGTGAGAAGACAAGCCCAATCTTGATCTTAACAATTACACCAATGCCAATATAATTTGGTAGCCAAGGCTTGACCACTCAAACCTACAGGTTTGAGACCCAGAACACCCTCTTTCTTTGGTTTGCACACTGAGCTCCATTTCACAAGGCTCCATTTCGAAGAAGACAAGTTTCCAACCCATATAAATTAGCGAGCAAGGATATCAAACTCCTTAAGAAAACATGTGGGAGAAACCTAAATAGAACATCTGTAAATAAGAAGTGCTTGAACAACTGACTTCAAAAGAGTCACACGACCAGCTGTCAAAAGCCACTGACAAGTCTAGTGGAAAACCTTGTTTCGAAACTTATCCAAAATGTCATGCCAAAGGTCTTGAAGATGAGACTCCATGGAAATGGGGATCCCAAGATAAAGTAATGGTAGAGAACAAATCTAAAATTGAAGAATTTGAGTATTAATCCTATTTTGAATAGGAGGAGGAGTATTAAAAAAGAAAATAGAGGACTTACCCTCATTAATATATTTTCCAAAAGAAACCAAATAAATGTTCAGAGTCTTAAAATAACTACCTCCTGAATGCTATCCATCCCCAACCAAGTAGTATCATCTACAAACTGCAAGTGAGAATGAGGAAATACCTTACCCTCCTAGTTCTAACCTTGAATCAAGCCTTGATTAACCCGATATTTGATAAACCTTCTCAGTCCCTCAGCTATAATGATGAATAAATAGAGAGAAATATGGTCCCCTTGGTGAAGACCGCTGGAAACACTAAACAACTCTGAAGGCTCACCATTAATAAGGACAAAAAAGGAGGCAGAAGTGATGTAACTCATGACCCAATCAATCCACTTTCCACCAAAACCAAAGGCTTGAAGAAAATTCCACAAGAAGACCCATCTATCCTTGTCATAAGCCTTAGCCATATCAAGCTTGATGAACATGGCTTTCTCCTTAGAGTTCACCATAGAATGAATAGCCTCAGAGGCAATCACAAACCCATTCGGGATTTTCCTACCAACAACATAACCACCCTATTCTTCAAAAATCAAAGAGTGAAGCCAAGACCTAAGTCACTCTGCAATAAATTTGGTGATAATTTTGTAGATCACATTACAAAGAGAAATGGGTCTAAAGTGATCCAAACAATTAGCTCCCTCCCGCTTGGGAATAAGAGCCAAAATGGTAGAGTTCAAAGCACACAACATTTTCTTATTATAGTATGACTCCTGAACCACTTCAAGAAGGTCAAGTTTGATAATCTTCCAAAACTCCTGAAAGAATTCAATAGGAAAGCCATTAGGACCTATGGCTTTACCTTTAATTTTTTCATTTGGAACACAACCCCTTCCAATTCATATAGACAAATAGGGTGCATGAGATCCTCATTCATCTCATCAAAGATGAAGGAGAGAATGTAATCCAAAATAAGATTCTCCTCATCAAAGGTTGGGAGAGAGTCCTCAGTGAACAACTTAGAAAACAAGTGAAAAGTCTCCTTATAAATCTCACCCCTGGAAGCAAGTTGCACCCCCTTTGGCAACACCAGGGATGGAATAATATTTCCAATCCTTATAGCCTTAATAGAATTATAAAAAATGAAGTATTGCAATCTCCTTCCTGAATAAAATCAACACAAGAATTCTATTTCCAAAGGATTTCCTCCTGCAACTCCCATTCCTCAAGCTCCTTGACAGCAACAGCCTCCTTCCTAACCAACTCCTCAATAAGACCCTAATCCCAGATTTGATGATTAATGGTGTCCAAACCAACTTAGGTCGGTAGTTTGTTAACATGAAGATTACCAAAGCATTGCCTGTTCTACTTTCTGAGTCTATACTTCACATACTAAAGCCTCTTCGCAAAGGAATACATAGCCCTATCATGATCCAAATTTTCTTGCAACCACTAACCACTCATAAGATCATAAAAGAAGGGATCACAAAGCCACATTAACTAAAATTTAAAAGAAGAGTTCTTAGAAGGCTTGAGTGCAACAACAAAAAGCTTGATTAGCTAGTGGTCCAACCCTTTCCAATCTAGAATCTTAGTGTAGGTAGTCCACCTCTCCGCAACCCAAAAGCAGGAAAAAAGAAATCTGTCAAGCCTTTTAGAAATAGCATTAACACCACACCATCTGTTATTCCAAGTGAAGATACCATTAGTCGGCTTCACATCAACTAGATATAGGATATCAATGTTATCCCTAAGGAGGCAGGAAAATGGATCAAGCCTGGCAATCCCACCACATTTCTCCTCAAGACAAGGAATTGTATGAAAGTCCCCAATAACAATCCATAGGAGCAAGGGAGCCAAAGACCAAATGTATTTGATATGAGACCATAAATGAAATTTTCTAGAGAGATCAGAAAGAACATACACATTAGTTTAAAGGTAGGTTTCACTTGAATCCAAACTAGAAGCAATCACTAACAATGAAGAGTAGCATGATATCCACTAGAGAGGAACAATCTTCCTTGGATCCCAAAAACAATCAAGACCCCCAGAATTCCCATGAGCCCCAACACATTGAAACAAGCCATGAGAACAAATGCGGGAGGCACGATTCATCATACAATCCATAGATAACTTGGTCTCCTAGAGGAAAACCATATCAGGACAATGAACACTAACTGACTAACAAATAGCCTATTGTCAAGGGATGTTGTTCATACCCTTTACATTCCATGAAATAAAAGTCATTTCTATGAGTGGGAAAAGTGGGATTAAATGGTCTTCACTAATGCTGATTCCACCAAATTATCACCAATTAATTTAACCTTCTCTAGATCCTTCTTGCTCCCTACCTTAAAAGCCTTCTCCAAAGGCCCTTTTTTAGATACTTCGACTGCAAACCTAGAACTTGCATAGTCCCACTACTCTTTCTAGAAGCTAGAGTCTTCCATGGTTGAGAAGGAATAGTATTTTTCAAGGTTTCCACCTCCTACATGACCAATGGCCCACACGGTTCAAGCTCAACTGAAGTCAGTGATGGCACATCTATAACCATACACTCATCATGCACATCCTTTCCGAGCACATTCAAAAGATCATTTCCATTATCCTTTGAATATTTCACTCCCAAAAGATCAACCCCAACTAATGAATCAATTGGAATTCCTTCCTCTTTGGCTAAGTCCTCTAAAGCATCAAACCGATTAAATAGTCCATCATATTGCTTGTCCTTCAGAGTTCTCTTTTGACCCTTTTTGCAAGGCTTGATAGGGGTGAAGCCCTCCTTATCTACCCCATCAAAAACCATAGGAGTCTTCCCCTTATCATTCTTAGGATCTGAAATGGGGATTGAGTTAACTATCCTAGCTGCTTGATTGAATTGAGGACATTTTCTTTCCAGCTGCCCATACTTGTGGCAAAAATGACATCTAAATGACAGTTTCATAATCTAACTATTAAAATCCAAGAATCAGATCTAAGGCATAATTCTAGAGAATTTGGTAGAGGGTTATTTAAATCTATCTCAACACAAACATGAGCATAAGTGATTACCTTTTGATCTAGTGTTTGTTGAGTTGAGCCAACTGGTTTACCAAGAAGTAATGCAATCATGTGCAAGATATTGCTTCGCCAGAACTCTCAAGGGGGTTGAGGAAGTTGAATCCAGACAAGAACATGCATGGAAAGCTCCTCAGTCTAGTTGAAACCCACATGCTAGGGCTTCATGAACAAACCAATTTGATTAAAAAATAGGGCCTGCCCTCAAAAACCATGTTTCGATCTGATATACAAGGAAACACAACAATAAAATAAATTTTGGCAGCCAACTTTATCTCCATATCTCCGTATAGGTTCTAAACCTTTTGTGCCCAAGATTCTAAGATGGGAAATGATAGATGAATCTCCATGAATTTACAAATCAATGCATGGTTGATCAAGTAAGAAATGTCTTCCACAATAGACTCCAGTTGGATCACGAAAATTGGGTGTTCTTGGCTTCTCTCCAAGCATCCATTCACTTTCTTGTTTCTCAGAAAACCCTTCTACGAAGAGGAATCTTCAACAATCAAGGGAATATTTGAGTTCATCATAGGTTTTTCATGCATGGAGGTTTCAAAGAGATCCATACCTCCAAAGAAACCAAGAGCCAAAGTAGATATTTCAAATAGAAAAATGACAATAAGAGAAACAACAAAGCAGAATAAAGAAAAGACACAAAAAAAAGGCACAACCCTCCCCTGAATGCAAGAAAGAACCCCGCCCCCCCACCCCCCAATGATTCAAAATGCTACAACACCTCATACAAACCTCCTACACACACATTCAAAGAAGAAAAGTCACAAGTAGGTTGCAGACCTACAAACCCTCACTCAGTGAGTGTAACATGCCTTCCCCTCCTAAAATCCCCTAATATGTTATTATTATTAAATATAGTGTTAGCATAGATTATATTTTATAGCTAAATATTTCATATATTATTATGTGACTATGATATTTTACTAATTTTATTAATTTTGTTAGAGTATTATATTAGTATTTTTCTATTACTAAGAAAAGTTATGTATTATATTCATATTATATTCTAATATGTATAATGAATATATGGTTTTTTGTGATATCTTAATAATAGTTAATTAAATTTGTTTAACTTATTTTGTATGATTATATTAGGTATATATTTTTGTTTGTGTCGTATGATTATGATTGGTATATTGTTTAAAAAATTATCATGGATAATAAATTTTCTTATATTATCTTAATGATATATGGATATATTATTGTTGTATAAATATCATGCTATTATGATTATAATGATGTGCAATAGAATCTTGTTATGACTATTGTATTGTAATATGTAGTATATTATTATTGGTGAGTTCTATATTATTAATGGAGTAAATAATCATGAAAAATGATAATTAATGATTTAACCAATTAGTTTGTTATTATACATGATTGCATAATATACTATTGTTCTTAATGAGTTGTATAAAGAGTAAAATTAAGCATAAAAGGTTGTAGATTCATTGCAAATTTTTGGAAGAAAACATAAAGAGAATTATGTTATTTGTAATAACATTGTATGGAGAAATCAATATTTCAAAGAATTGTCATAGAAGTGAAAACAAGAGAACAAAATTTTGTTGATAACTTGCAATTTTTTTTTTAAAGCAAGGTTTAAATGCATGTATTTTCACAATACAAAATAGTATCTGCAACTTTCAAATCAAACATGTATTTTATAATGCTATTTTTTTTACAAACCATGATAAACCTAAACTCTAGTTATCGAAACTAATAAAAACCTTGTTTTCAGATGAATAATCAAATTTATTTGTTTTGGTGACTGTGCAATTAATTCTCGGTTTATCATTATAAGTCTCTTCTTTCACATGAAGCAAGAAGACACATTTCTTGAAAAATGTTTTTTGTATCGTTTCTATAAGCTAGATTTCATCTTCTTCTTCATGCTTCGATATGTTTAATTCATTTGTTGTAATACTAATAATTTATTTTGTAATGCTTCCACTTTGCATTGCCGTAGATATCTATAATCATAATAAGGGGAAGTCTTTTCACATTTTTTGAAAATACCAATTACCATTTCCAGTATTGTTCACCTTTTTCTTGCATTTCTTACCATCAACCTCCAAGGGGAAAGCCGTGTAATAAAAATTGTCAAGCTTTATGAAAGATAATGTAGCTTTTACAAAACTCCATTGGCCTTTATTAGATATACCAACTTCTTGAGTGGTTATTTCAGCCATAATTTTTAATGTTGGATCTTGTCTAACAAATGAGTTGTCCTTTGTAATAGATTGAGAATTGAGATTCTTTCCTTTGTCATCAAAACAAGATTTCAATTGTTCAAACTTAGTAAGAGTCAAATTTATTATTAGTTGAGTTGTGGGGATTATGCTTGCAAATTTCTCACCATAGTCACTAATTTGTGTAGCCTTTGTGACAAGAATTGGAAAAGTCCCTACACTACATAGTTGTTGAAGTTGATGGCCTTCATTGTTGTAGAAATGATCCCACATTGTGAAGTCAATTATGAAAGCTAGCATGTCTTTAATTTGAAGAATTTCTTTTTTATTTTGTGTGGCATTTTTTCTGAAGATTGTATTAAATTGACTAATGGATATAAGAGTACCAATGATATCAACAATGAAATTTTTTTCATGTGCTTAAGTTCACTTATTGGTTTGAAATTGAAGTAAAGCTTCGATATCAATGTATCCTCCTCTAAAGACAAATCAACTACAAAATTATTCTTGTCTAACAAATATTTGTCCTTTGTAATAGATGGAGAAGTGTGATTATTTCCTTTGTCACCAAAATAGGATTTTAATTGCTTAGACTCAGGAATAGTTGAATTTCTTAGTAGTTGAGTCATGGGGATTGTGCCTACATATTTCCCACCATAATCAAGTGTAATTTGTGCAGCCTTTGCAACAAGAATTGGAAAAGTCCCTATTGTTGAAGTTGATGGCCTTCGTTGTTGTAGAAATGACCCCACATTGTGAGGTCAATTATGCAAGATGACATGTCCTTCATTTGAGGATTTTGTTTTTGAGTTTGTGTGGCATACTTTTTGAGGATTGTATTAGATTGATTCACAGATATAGAAAACCAATGCTATCAACAATATAATTGTTTTTCATGTCCTTAAGTTCACTGATTGATTTTAAATTGAAGTGAAGCTTTGGTATCAATGTATCCTCTAAAAACAACTCAACTATGGAATTATTCTCTAAGAGAGTTTCCCAATCATTATATAAATTATTGATTTTTTTTTACAGGTTTGAGGGTTCCATTCGAAATTATAAACACTTTCCCATTCTCTATATGATAATAAAAATGATTTACAATGACATTAAAAAATGTTTCTCTTATTTCATCACCATCATAGTCAAGAAGGCCAAAACTTAACACATTTCCATCTCCATTTTCATTTTTGAAATGATGAAGTTGTTTTGTTGTCAAGTTCTAGCCTTTTATTGTCTATCATTTTTGGTAAGGATTCAATACTCTTATAGGAAAAAGTCTTGTTGACCCTTCATTTCTTGCAAAAAATTGGTGATGATCTATATTATTTGGAATATTAATCCCTATGCCATAATAATGTATGCAAAATAGTCAGGGTGTGTGCAAGAAGTTGAGTCCACTTTTTGGCCAAAAATTGGAAGTGTTTTCCTTGATTTTTAGAATTTTTCTCATTTGACCTAAAAATTTGAAGCACTTAAAGATTGAACCGTAACAAAACTTAGTAATATGAAATGTAGTACTCCAAGTCTAGTTTCCAAATATGTAATTTATTTTAATACCTTGATGATACAAATTGATTTTCAATAGGCATGTCTAAAAACCACTATTAAAAGTCACTTTTTTACCATACCATGCATGTGTACATCATCCATATTTTGACCTAAATAATTGTATTTTTTGAATCTTTTTGGGAAAAGATCTATAACACACTGTAGAATGTGCATAATAGTTTTTTGTAATTTTTTTTGAATTTTTTTTAAAATTTTTTATTGGCCATAATTGTTGTTTTGAAAATTCCTCATGTATGTCACACATAAGATGACCTAAACTTATCATATTTTTTTTCAAATTGAAAAGCATTGTCTGAAAAATGTGCATGTATAAATTGTTTTTCAAAAAATATTTTAATAAAAATTTATTAAAATACTTAAAAACCCTAATATTTCAAGTTTATGGACCATTTTCATCAAAAAAATATTTGAAAAATAGAAAAACTAATATAATTGTAAGAAAATTATATATTTGGAATCTACACATTCTCATCTATAATAGGTTTTAATTTCGTCAAGAAATTATACAAAAACTTTCTTCAGACATATGTCCAAAGTCACTCTTTTCTAGTGACACTGACATGACCTTCAAGTTGCAGGTCAAAGTAGGTCCAAAGCTAACATTCAGGTCCCCAAGCATATTTTCGAACTGAAACCCATAACAAAAATCAAATTGAAATTTGATTTTTTTTTAGAAATGGGATCCCGCTTGTTTTTGTAAAAAAATTTAAGCCTTTATGAAACAAGATTTTGTTTCTACAAAAGAGTATCCCATTTCTAAAAAATGGGATCCCGTTTTCTAAAAAATGGGTATCCCATTTCTAAAAAATGGGATCCCATTTCTAAAAAATGGGATCCCATTTTTGGCTCAAGGTCGCCAAGTGAAATAGGATCCTGTTTGCTAAATAATAGGATCGCATTTCGTTTTTCCTGATTTTGAGTTTTTTTCTAAGTCTAAAACTTCCACTAGAAGTGGACTCATCTTCTTGCATTTACCCTCATCAAATTAATACCATTAAGATATAACTAATTTTGTAACGTGTAATTTTTTTCATAGTAAATACATAAAAAAAATCATTTGGCACATTTCATGTTATTTATGAATTTAATATAGTTAAATATGATAAGTGTTACATTGTACAATTGTCATATGATTTTATATATGATGAAAAAACATTACATTATGAGAGGATAAATAATATACGAGGATGTAATTGCAACTCATTGATTTTTTTAATTGAAATAGAAATTTATTTTAGTTTATATGTCTACTTGTAATTTTTTATTATTTTGATTAGACTATTATCGTATCATGAAGGAAACAAATATTTAGTTTACTCAAAAGCAGTAACAATATAATTTAATAGTCGTATTTTATAACTAATGCACAATTATTTAATTCCTATCTTATCAAATGGAAATTTCATATGCCACAGATCTAATGTTTGTTTGCAATACTTAATCACAACTTTCATTGAGAAACTTGAATTTGTGTAATCAAAATTTGTGTCCAATCCTTAATCAAGAGGAAAATATTGCAAAAAATTCAAACATACCAATATAATTGGAGACCACCATTGAGAAAAGGAAAAGAGAGTATACTATTGAATTTTGAATCATGGTTGATTAGTTCAAGATATAACCAAAGCAAAGAAGGGCTAGAACCTTATCCACCATCATTATAGATTCCCAAAGCACAAAGAGCAAGGAGTATTATAGATTCCCAAAGAGAAAGAAGTGTAAATATATCCATCCCTTTGTGTGACAAAGAAGAAAAACACATGCAAGTTAATGATTATCAAATTCAAAAGGTTAACCTAGGGCACCAAATCCAAAAAGACAAACAATCATTGCAAGTAACAATCTCTGCCATTTAAGATGGATGAACACAGATGAACAAACAAAAGAACTTGAAACCCAAGTTGGTGAACTATTTACCTATTTGGAATATCTTGTGGGGCCTATGGACTCAAATGCACCTGCTTCCACACTTCTTGCAAAATTGGACACAATTTGTAGACAAGAGGAGAAATGGGAGGAGTAGTTAAGGCTTTGGGGTGTGGAGAGAGATGTTGCAGTCCCAAGGTAAGAAATTGATCAAGAGTGCTATTATATGCTATCATGAAATCAAGGTATGTGCAGGATCATGATGGGCCAAAAAGTGGCAATATGATGGGTATTTGTAGGGTATGTGGTGAAGACCTTTTTAACCCAAAATTAATGAAATGAAAAGGGTTTTAAAGGATATTCTCAGCTTTCCACCAATATAAATTATACTTTACTTTGAATTTAATAAATAATTATTATTCATTTTCTATTTGAATTATGACTAAAGTCCTAATTTATAGGTTAATTGAAAAACATCTATAGCTTTCAAAGCGTATCACATTTTTTGAATTCAAAACATGCATCACATTCTATGTTTCATATACTATAGGATTAAAAAAGGAAAAATGAATTTCATGAAGTTTTGACCAAGTTAAGGTGGTTAGACGACAAGTTTTTATATTTTTTAAAAGTTGTAATAAAAAAATCATAATTAATTATTTACTTGGAAATAAATTACAAAAAAATATGCATCACATGGGACATGAGTCCTACTTATATCTAAAATATTATAAAAAAATATTATCATTTTATTGTGGTTAGGGTGGTCAGGAACCTACTTCTTATTTTTTCCCTGAAATTTAAGTACTCTTGCATTAAAATTTCAATTTTTCACCAAATAAATTTTGAATTTAAAAAATAAACCTAGTATTTTAGAAAGTACATTCAATTTTCTACAAATTTTATTCTTACATATTTTTGAAATAACAAAAGATAAAATATTCAAATTTTTACTCCAAGTTGCCTAACTTTGATTTTTCTAAATTTCTGCCTTAAGGGCTTGTTTTTTCCATGATGATCCACATACACCATCAGATGAATTAGTGAGACAATAGAGTTTAAAGAAAACACCAATGACGAGTTGATTATCTTGGATGATAATTTACCTTGGTTAAACATGATGTGAGAAATTCAATTTCCTACCTTGGTGGCCAAAGAAATAATTTACATAGAATAATTATGGTAAACAACATAAAAATACAAATAAGTTGATTATATAGGATAATAAATGCAAATAAAGTTAGGTAAGTGGACCTAACTTTACACAAGTGTGTGCTACTAATCATCATATACAATTAGAAAGATATCTTATCAAAATATACACAAAACAAAATAAAAAACATTGAGATGTATTTTTTATCATTACAACTATGAATATTATAACTATTATCTATTATTTGTTATAATTGACAATTATCTAAAATATTCATTATTAATTTCACTTTGTTGATATAAAACTTTATGCTATATTATATAAATACTTTATATAAATTATATACTAATATATTATACAAATGATTAATATCTATATTTATATATTTCATAATATTTATAACATAAATTTAATAATATAATTATAACTCTAATTATATTAGATTAATCGATATAACAATACCAATGATATCAACAACAAAATTGTTTGCCATGTCTCTAAGTTCAGGTTCATAATCATAACAAAGAAAATAAATAAGTTGATTGTATGCAATAATAAAAGAAAATAAAGTCATGTTAGTGGACCTAACTTTACACAAGTGTGTGTAATTGACATCATATACGACTAGCAATTGCACCTCCGTGTGCAATGGGTATGTCAAAGACATAATAGTTATTTTTGTGTTAAATTTGTTTAAATTATTAAATGGGAAAAGCATTTGATGTCCATAAGCTACAAATCCTCTTTTTGAATTGGAAAAAAGGTAAGCAGGTATGAAGTTCTCCAAAATGAAGAAAGAATTAAAGATAAAATAGATGTTACACTCATCTGATTGTTGCACATGAACCTTTTGACAAAACACATGCATATTGTGGAGAGGCAGAGCAAGCACATGAATTATTCAATACAATATCTTAGAATTTATTATAAAAGGCAAGAAAAATATTAAGCATAAAAAATATTTAATCGCATTACACTTAGAAAGATGAATATTAAAGATATAATAGAAAAGAAAAAAAAAATAATGAATGAAAGTTAAGCAATTTCCTTACTCTTATTTTCTCTATAACACAATACAGTCCATATTCTCCTTTGTACAATTATTTTTAACATGGCCAAAAGTATTTTACCGTGAGAAACAACTAAAATAAATAGATGGAGCTTGTTAGATTTAATAATAAAGAATCAACATAAACTAAAATAGAACAAGTACATGATTAAGTGCTTGCATTGTGGTAGAAGTAACATAAACTGAAATAAGCAAGCAATGAATCAACCAAAACAAAAAAATCCACATGATCACAAGAATCACCCTGTAGAAAACTTGATATGGGAAAAAATGCGAAGAGAGTGAGACTGTACTTCCTCATCTCCACCCTTAAAACCTCAAAATTCCCATGCTCATATTTCCTCTTTGTAAGTTTTTTTGGACTTCACTCTAAAAAAATTCCAAGCTTTGTTCTATAGTATTCTCTACCAAGATGTTTGGTTGTAGCATCAAACATATTTCAAACACTTTTGTAGTCTTTTGTACCAAGATGTTTGATTGTAGCATCAATTTAGATTTCTCTGTAAACTTTCCCAATTCCAAATACACAGAAATTCAAGTGTCTTGTAAGCTATCAACATTGACATTGTGTATATTTATTGTTTTGTTAATTGGTAGAACTAAATATTAATTCTGTAAATTCCTTTAGTGGATGACATAAAATGTACCTACATATAAAGGGAAGAAATAAAGGTGTTTAGTAATTGCATGTTTATGTGCTTTATAGATGTAATAAAAACCAACTACCTATGAAGCCATTAAAACTAGAAAAGCTCAATATGTGAGCAAGGTTTTGAATCATTAAAATTATTCTTTAAAAAGCTGGAATATTACTAAATGTATGAAGTGTAGTTCAAAATTTGAACAAATATAAACAAAAAACAAAACATTTCTCAATGAGAACATAAACATAAATTATTGGAAAGGTTGCTAATCATGATCTCAAAAAAATTATGGTAAAATAAATCTACTTTCAAAATCATGGGAATGCAAGGATGATAAATGGATGATGCTCATTGTATTGCAGGCAATTAATTGATCTTAGTTGGGCATGCCTTCAAAACAACTAAGTAGTTGTATTCAAAATTTTAAATATGTAGTAGAAATCATGAATATTATTTTAAATAAATATAAACTTGCAAATATTAGGGATACAAAAGAACAATCATTGCTTCCTTATATATTTCACAGTTTTCCAAAACATGTAAATTTCTTGTTTATCAGTACATACCTTAGAGTAGCAGCCAAAAAACCAAGCGGTAACATGAACTCCCACCCATTGATGCTCATACTACAAAATGCACATCAAGGTTTAAGAATATATCTTTTACACCATTATACGAATTCTTGTGTTTCTTGTAAATAAATATTGTAGGAAAATTGGTTTTTTACCAGATAGAAAGAGAATCAAATGCAACTATTGAATTTGGCAAATTTCCTATTTAGACGACCAGTATTCTGTAATACCAATTTTGTAAACTATTTACAAGATGAAATTATGTTAGAAGTAGGACCATTGGGAACACTTGGATTCACTCACACCTACATACATTTTATATCTTATATAAAAAAAGTGGCAACTAACCATAGCATGACAGTGGATGTAGCAAAAATCTTGAAAAAAGGCCACAAGTCTAAGAAAAATGGGAAATTAAAGTTAGATATGAGGAAGGTATAACACAACATTAAAGCTCAAGTGAAGAGAGCACAATATATAGGTGCCAAAATATTTGTAAATATGTAAGGATTTACCGTTGTGAACAAAATTAACAAGGCAGAACTTCATTACAAACAATAGCTTCAGCAAAATATGATGGAACTTTCTATTTTTTTGTATAGTCCAGTCAAATGTTCATGGAAGACCACATGTATTTCAATTGAGTTGTGTCTTAACAAATAACTCTCTATAGGATGAAATATGCTTGTGTATATAAACTCCATCCATATTATAGAATACTTGGAAAAGAAAGCTGCAAGTTTGTAGCAAACCTTTTGTAGTTGGGACATGGCTAAAAGAGTTGATCTTGATAGTTATGTAGCTTAGAAGGAAGGCCTACAAATCAAATGTGGAAAGAAAGGAAGAGATTGGATACTTGTAATATGAACAATTGTGTATGTAGTCAACAATGTAGTCGTTGAAAGAGAAAGGAATAAGGAATTATTGAAAAAACCTGCATTTTTTTTCATTGAATTTTTTTTAATCATTTCAAGTGATTGATGTTGATAGTGTTGATAGTTGAGCTTCCTCTTTGATCCTATGTGCAAAATAAGGGCTTTGTTGCATGTGTGTATCTTTCAAATTTGAATGCAAGGTGGATATGAAGGCTGCTAAACCAAGTGACTCTTGAAATTACTATGAATTTCAAGCCATATTAGTCAATGTTGTCGATATCAATGGTGGCTATTTCAAGTGTAAGTCCCTATGATTTGTGGATGGTTAAGGTCCATGCCATTTTAAGTGGAATTTGGCATCAACCACCATAACTCAATGGGTTAATAGGGACATCTTTGGGATTGTTTGGATCCTAGGAAAGCCCAATGTAATTCTTGAATCAAACAATAACAAACAAGGGGAGCTGGGGTGGTTTTTTGCTCTACTTGTACACATTTTTTTTTACTATGCCAAGAGTTCCATTGATAAGGCCCATATCAGTCCACAGATTACAAGATAGCTTAACCTTTTGGTAAACACATAGTAGAATCTTAGATCGGAGTTGCTCATCATCTAGATGTAAGTTGAAGGAGCTCCCTATTTTCTCTATAGTGGCTACGATAGCAAGCTGCACTAAAGACAACATCATATGCTTATTATGGAGTGAGACCTTTTCATTGGTTGCAAAAAGATGTATGGACAATAAGAAAGCAATTTTTTCTATAGATGTTAGTGTTGAGCTTGACCTTGACATTAACAATTTCCAATATGCAATAGTAGGTTCAACCTTCCTTAAATTGCACAAGAGATCACAAAATAGAATTTGAGTGGGATCCTCTCTGGCTTGATGAAATATTTTGTTTATTCTAATTTTTTTTTGAAATCTCTGCCATAGTGTCCCTCCGTAGGAAGTAGAAGAGTACATAGGAATGTCTTTGACTGGTGATAGTTGGTCGAGGTCTCCAAAGAGTAGGATTGAGCGGCCTCCAAATGGGTTGTGATTGTGTTCTGGGAAAGCTTCATGCAAGTGATAGTCAATGAGTTCTTGAGCAACTTTGAACCGATGAAGCTCATTTCATCTATCAAAATGTAGCGAACAAAGTACATTTTCTCTTGGAAGCTTGCTAGTGTTTGGCTTTGCAAGGGAGCCATCTCTTTGATGGATATGCGAAGTGCGGAATGAATAGTTGATGCTCCAATGTTGAATGTTTCAACACTTGTTGGTGCAAAAATTAATAGCAATGTTTGACTATTTAGAGCCGAACAATTGAGTGCAAAATTGATTTTTTTATTATGTGTGACTTTTTGGTTCTTGTAGTTCCTTGAATAATTATTTTGAGTGGTGGATGGTAGGTGGTGGAGGATAGGTGCAACAACACTAAATCCATTATTTTATTTTATTCCAATGAAAGGTCATGTTGGGTATTTAAAATGGGCGGGAGAGGGACTTGATATGTTGTACAGTTTGAGTCTACAAAGTTGGATGTTGTAGTGTGTTCTATTGGATTTATGGATGGAGTATACTAGTCATGGTTAAGGTCTATTTCACAGTTGCCTAGCATGTCAAGTGCATCCAGTTGGAGTGGTTGGATTGGGTGTACACCTGGCAACACTTTCCATTTAGGTTGGTTGCATTGATGTGGGGATTTCATGTTATTCAAAGGAGAGTTGTGGTCTGGATTGGAGGTCATAATTGGTTGACTCCATCACACATGCCATGGATGGTAAGTGCATGCCATCCTCTCCCATTGTGCCATAATTTTAGTGATGGACAAACCAAAGTCAACTGCAATGTTATGAAATAGTTTTTAGAGAACCAATTAACTCCAGTAGAAGTTGTGAAAACTTGGGTCATCCTTTGAAGGAATGCTTGTGAAATGTAGGGAGACTCGAACAATTGCTTTAGAGGAATGCTCTTTCCATTGGTTTGCTTTACAAGATGTTTTGAAGCTCCATTTTTTAGTGACATCAATCAGTGCCAATGTCTCCAAAAAAATAGGATGGGCCATGTATGCATCAATGTAGTTTATGTCTAATGATGTGAATGTGGGTGAGAGTTGAATGCGTTGATAGTGTTTTTGGTTTACATTTAAAGAAACAAATGTTCGACTAGACAAGCAGAGCAATAGTTTTAATAAAAGGTGGCAACTTTCTTGGGCACTAATATCATGGTCCACAAGGTTGTCAATAAGCATTTTTCTAAAAGAAATTAGGGTTGGCTTATCGAGATCAAAACTATTCAAAATAAGAGAAAGCATTGCATGATATGTTTCTGATATGGTTTCTTCTTTAGTTGCATATTTTGCTATATATTTGAGCACTACATCTATTGAGAGAATGGGTTGGCAATCTACATTTGCTTTCCAAATACAGAGGATAGTGGGGTTGTGAAGATTCAATTGGTCATCATTATGAGTAGGGGTGTGCTTTGGCTAGCCACTCTCATTTGAAAGGCTTGAATTTCCGTGCATGGTCCAAGGGGCTTTATAGCGGCATTCAACTATGGCTCCTTTTCTTTGGAAACATGTGTGAAAGGTACAATGTGTATGGCGTTGAAAAAAATTGAGTAGTTCATTGTAGTCATGTGAAGGGTTGGACAACATAAACATTCATGTATCCATTAAGCAAGGGTTGTCAAAGCATACCGTGGAACTCTTTCATTTGAGCTTTGTTAGGGATGCAGGTTCCAAAAGGAGACATATTTGTCAATGTATTTGATTGAATTTTATACTCATGAAATATTATTCCATTGTAGTGCATGGAAATATCAAGTGTGTCTTTGAGCCAGAGGAAACCATGGACATGTGTAGAGCCTTGATGTTTCCATTCATACCTGAATACAGTAGATGTTATTAAGCAAATGGTGTATGAAAGAAGTAAATATAAATGATGTGAAATATGTTTACCTATACTAGTAGTCATTTGTATAGAGAATCTTCTCCAAAACCTCTTCACAAAATGCAGTAAATATGTGATGCATGTAAAGTGTAGAGAGGTGTGGGTTTTGCACTATATTTTGTATCCTCCATTGAGCAATAGTAGTAGGATTTTTTGGTGTGGTAGATGGCATGGCATTGTGTAAGTCTAGTCACTTAATATTTGTTGCACTAAGGGTGAAGAATAGAGTTGGGCAACCAACCTGAATAACCATGTTAGATAGCTCCCCCTACGGTGAGTCCAGAAGGGGCATGTACCAAGAATTTTTCAGCCAAACTACATAACTTGGTCCGCAAGATGTTCATCGAAAAAGTCCTTGATTCTTTGTAGCACTGAGGCAAGTATTGCTGTTGGTAGTCTACTTTCCAAGTGTTTTTGAACAAAAGCAGAAGCTGCAACCTGGCTACAATGACACATAAGAATATTAAGTATGAAGTATCTAAGCTGTGGGTGCTAACCGAATAGGTATTATCATGGTATCTAAGAAGATGGAGATCATATTCATGTAGCTTGACCTCTTTCATATTTTGTTGATTGAATGCAACTTTTCCCTTTGGGAACAATGTTGGGAATTCCATAACAAATAATTCTTCAGTGGTGTATTCATTGATGGGCATAAGAGAAACTGGTGTCCAATCAATAGTGGGAGTTGGGCATCCTTCCCCTAACTGCAACAAGGTTCACAATTGTTGCACTTTTGTACATGCATGGGGTAGGTTTTCCACAAATGACATTGTTGCTTACACATTCTCTTGCAATTGTTCTTCGACTATATTATCTGTATTATCTATTTCCATGAAACTTGCATTAGGGGATCTAAAGTTGAGCTTGTTACATTTAGAAGGTTAGAGATATTAGTGGAGGAAATAGGAAAGAATAAGAGAGTGTCCCCATCTAATTATACATCTTTGTAGTAAGGGTCATTATAGGCCTTATATTGCAAAGCCTCGTGAACATGTGCTATGAAAACATAGAAACTATATTGTTGGAAATCAACATTTTTTTGCTAACTGAGTATATCTAGGTCATGTATATGACATGGCAAGTAATTTTCAATTATTGTAATATCCTGAGGAAAACAAATAGTGTGGCCACTATATTTTAGCTGGCCCCCTCTTGCATGAGTAACTTGGAGGATAGGGAGAACTCTTCCTATAAGCATCTCTTTGATTTGAGATAGGCATTGCAAACAAGCAAGTTGCTCACTAGGGTCCATGTTGTTCCACTTTGAGAAGCGATTGCCATTTTTTTTTGGAAATGAATCTTGAACAAGCACTACTACCATTTAATTGCCTATTTTTTATTCCTGGATATTGTTCCTTGCATACTTGGCATGTTGAAATGTTTGATAGGTTGTCCAAATTTGAATGGAAGGAATTCCTAGAAGTGTAATAGTTTGCAGGAAATAGTGGAGGATGGTGGTTTTGGGAGGATGAACAATGGTGTAATGTAGACTGCATTTGAGGTGTGGGTGATTGCAATGGGGAGGGGCTATTGGAAAGAGAGGGAACTTGGGATGTGGAGGATCTTGCAAGGTGGTCATGATGGTTTTCTCTTCTTTGTCTATTAATAGAATCCTTATTTGCATGGTACCGTATAAAACGTTGCAATTGATTACAATGAGAACACTTTGCTTCCATACTTTCAACTTGGGTTTCCATGATAGGGGTTGCTGAGGAACAAAGTAATGCAATATTAATTTGTAGTAGTTCAAGAAAAAGTAGAAATAACACTTATAAGTGTTTATAGGATTTTGTAGGAGATAACTTAGTTGTGTGAAATTAGTTTATCCCATAGAAAAATAACAAAATACTTGAAAAAATAGTATGCGTGTCTAAGTTTGGTAGTGTCTAAACATTGTGTTGCGTGTAGAATTTGTTGTACATAATATAGTGACTTTTATATACTTTGAAAAACCATAACGCTTGAAGTAAAAATCCTTTGTATTGACTCAACTTTAATTGGAATACATAGCTTGTAAAAATAAGAAATCATATTTTGAAACAAGTGAAAAAGATAATCATAGCTACTTCATCTTCAAAATATGATGGGTCATAACATGTAGGTTCATGGCATGCTACTATGTTGTTATTACCTTTCTCATTGTGTTCTTCTTTGCAAATATTTACATTGATTTAATGATTCGCAAAAAAAAAAATCACTTGCTAATGTTGTGTGAGGCACATCTTCTTTCTTTCTCATGTTAAATATAAATTTTTAATCCATCTTTAGGATATTTGTTATGCTTGTTGTGAAGATTTTGAAACTGTTGTGGTCTTCAAGTTTAGATGAAAACAGGGGAAAAATGCATTTTCTAAAACCGAAATAGGCAGCTTGTTCAGAGTAGGCATCTTTCTATATAGATCATAAGGTATGGATAAGGTATAGCAAGGATATTCATACTATGTGTGCCATATTGCATTCACAACTACTTAGAAAAACACAAAAGTGATTTATTTGAGATGGAACTCTAAAAACTATACAAAGTTATTTGCAACATCATTGGCAGCTAAACCACTAAGTAGTGACAGCAAGCTATTTCAAATAACAAAAGGTTTTTGAGTAGAAATAACCAGGAAAGTGGAGTATTCTTGCAGTAAAAAATATGAGAGCAAGGGTTACTCAAACAACAAAAAAGATGGGGTTCTTTCAATTCTCTGCTCCATTTCTAGTAGCAGCTCCTTTTAGTTAAATATCTTATTCAATGGAATTCTGACACATCATAACCTTTGGAAGGTGGCTCAGAATCTAGTAAGTACAAAACACTTTGGGAAGAAATTTATTTCTCACATTTGTCTTTGAAATTTGCATTAAAGAAATAGGTTACCAAAAAGTTATCATTCATTACAAATACCATTTGTATTTTGAACATACAATTATGCTCTCTTAGGTTGAGTGTTGTTGTAGTTGGAAAAAGTTGATATATTTATACATTATATAGATTCTAATCTAATAAATATATTTTCAAGACCTAGTTGGCTCTGGAGCTTTGGTCATGAAGTTGAAACTTTAGGGATACAAAATTTGCACAGTATATAAGGTAAAGTGAAAGAGGAGACCAATTACTCTTTCTTGTGAATCTATTTATAAAGAGTATAAACATGAAGAAGCAAATAGGGATTGAACACTATGTATTACAGTAATATCACATATGAAAATAGCCATAGATAAAACCACGAAACCAATGTCATTCTTTTAATAGATAACAACAAAATTGTTTAGAATGGAATAAAACACAACAGAAAATGATCCGACGGTGTACATATTCAAAATAAAAAATTTCTGAAACCACATTGGTAAGTGACTTACGTCAAGATTTTGCACAAATTGTGTTGTGCTATCAACAATGCCAATGAGAATAAATGGGCAGAGTTTGCAAGAAGCCCTGCCAAAGTAGAAATTGCTTAAAACTTCTCATCGACAACACCCCTTCCTCTACGTCAACCATTGAAATTGCTTTTAAGAGAAGACAAAATCCTTGTGCTCAAATTTGATTGGACAATCGCTTCTGCTAACGAATCTACCCAAGCTCTCAATCTTTATTGTCCTTTTTCAAGAGGAGCATCCATAGGCTCTGGACCAAGGAGGGATTATAGGCAAGATGGATTTGGATACGTCTCTATCAGAATCATACATTTCATAAGGTGATATATTGATGAGGAATTCTATTAAATGGTTAAAGGCACCTTATCTGCACTTTGTTCGTGCTACTGTTAAGAGTTGTAATGCTAGATGGAAAGATGAAGAACTTAATAAAATATCATGGTAGTTATATTAACCGCTTTATAGAGTTTTACTTGCAGCAGGACAATAGTACTCCTATCTACTCCTACAGTATAGATATGCACAAACTAATTGGTTATCAATATAAATGTTCTTTTCTATTTCTCTTACATTAATTAGGATGTACTGATCAAAGGAAGAAGAAGAAAACAAAAGGTATACATGTTAACAGAATTTTTAAAAATAATACAGATTCATCAACGAAACACTACTCTTACTGGAACTGTTTGAGCAACTGAGAGATGTTTGAGCAACAAATTTCTGTGTAGGAAAATATGTCAGCCACTTTCCATAGGAACATTGCCTTAATATATGTAATCATTGGGCCACACTTGAATGTACCCCAACCATGAGTCATTTTATCGCAGTGAGTTATGGGGAAGGTGGTGATTTGAACCTTTGTCTTGCCCTTAGAAGTGTTGCACATTACTAGTACACCGCAACCCCTTGGGTAGTCGCCTGAACTTTATACTTTATACACTTTGAAAGAGTTGTAGTGCTATTATTTCTGCAAACTTGCAATCTCTCTCTTTGTTAAGGGAAACAGATAATATCACTGGGCCTAGACTAGTTTTTGGAGGAACAGGCCCCAACATTGGATGTGCTATTTCCAGACTACGTGTCCTCAAAGTTATAGGTCCCCCAATGGCAGTATAGTAATTTTGGTAATGAGGTTGTAGGTTAAGGCTTTTGGCAGTTTTGATGGTAGTGGCTATTACTTGCCTTTATACTATTTTAATTATAGTATTTTAAATTTAATAAAAATAAATGTAAATTTTGTTAATGTGAATAAAATTAATTGTTAATTTTGTTAATTATAGTATTAACATAATATTTAAAAATATCACATTAATGTTAATTTTTATTAAAATTATATTAATATTAGTAATTATTAATTTTATCTTAATTATATTATATAAAAATTAATTATATATTAAAATTTTAAATATTATAGATATTAAAAAATATTTAAAAAATCAAATGATGATAGTATAATATAATTAAAAGAAAAAAATGATAATTATATAAATATAAGATTTATCTAATTCTGTTATATAATAATATGTATAATACACTATAAATTTATTATATTATATTAAATAATATTTATTGGTTATATAAAAAAAATTATGTTCAGTGACGACTGGACATTATTGTAAAGCATTTGACAACAGTAAATTTAGCACAAGTTTATGAATGCCTATTAGAGCTTTAGGACCTTGATTGTTGTTAATTTGGATATATCATAGCATGTAAGTTTGGAATACAGTTGGATCCATACTTGAATATGTCTAGGGTAACCTTTTTATGTTTTGGAAGGAGAATATATTTTTGTACTTATGTCCTTGGCATTGTATAATGATCTTAAAATATTGCCTGCTTCTATATTGTGTTCTATCACTTCCATGGGATGGACGATGCATTCTAGATGTTTTGGGTATGACTGTATCTGGAATTTGGAATTTTATCTGGGTTTGGAAGTAAAATTTGCTGAGGCTGTTATATATTTAAAACTGTGAAGTGGTCCCAAAACTTTTATTTGCATGTTTCTTGTAGAAGAAGGGTCTTTGGCATTGTCAAGTTATAGAAACCTCTGTAGTAGATTGTTCTCTACCAAAACAGAGTAAAATTATACTTTAAAAGTTCAAAAAGGCTCTAAATTAGGTTAAGTTTCAAACAATAGACCCTTGTTTGGTACTTTGGTTTGGCCTGACCTCTTTCTCATAAGAGGAGTCTCTTTTGATTGGCTTGAATTGGGTTTTGTTTCTCTTATCAGTAGTTGAAGTTGAATATTATATATGATTATTATCACTCACGTTGTTGTGTGTATGGGACTATACAAGTTTATCATATTGTTATTTAACATAGGTGTTAAGATTTCATAAATAATGCTATTTCAGTATTGATCATTGACAGCGAGCTAAGCAATATTGTTGATTGGTTTAAAATTTAGTGAAATTACTTGTTCAAGTTTTACAATCATTTTTGCCATAACACTTCTTATTTCTTTTGGAAAAAAATAAAATAAAAAAAAACAACAATGAATTAAAATCCATAGGAAAAATAAGAATTCTAAATTGCAGTGGTAGTGTCCTTCATTGCACAACTCTATAAGACAAATTTTGATGCAAAATTCCTATTTTTCAAGCATATAATTGAGAGTGCAAATAATCCCCCACTTATTATAGTTCATTCTATACTTCATTCTATACTTACAATATATACTTCAAACTTAATAACTTATGGCACCAACCCAACAGAATGCCACGAAATAGTTTTCTTTCTTTATTTAAATATACACAAATGAGGAAATAACGAATTAAAAGAATTAGTTCAAAATTATTAGACCTAAAATTTTATCATTAAGAGAACTAATTAAAAAAAATATATTTAATTTTTTTTATTAGTAAAATATATTTATTATTATTAATTTATAAGGTGAAAATACAAAAATTATGAATAATTGTTCTTGAAAGGCTAAAACCAACCTAGCCATGAAGCAGTTGTCAACCCACCAAACCTACCACCCCATCCTAGAAGTTTACAAACACCAAGCGAGTGCATGAACCCACAAAGCAAAAAACTACTACAAACTACATCCCGAAACCCACATGGCAAATCCCAAAATTTATAGTATCTTCATGAAAGCATACAAACAAAACCTGAACTAGTAAAAGGAGCAATAGAAAAGAAAAAAAGGGTACTGAGCTACCCCACTTCAACCTCTGCGACCACACCCACGACCGAAACCACAACCACGACCACAAACCCTACCACTATCTCTTGCCTCCCCACGATGCCTCCCACATGAACCACCACAACCATGAGTCTTCCTCTACAATTCCATTTCCAACCATGCACCAGACAACTTGAAATAGAATAATTCTAGATTCATTTTCTCTCTGGGAATCCCAGCCATAATTTCCAATTCCCAATCATGCGCAAAGTCCAAGATGAAAGCCCAATATTTTTTAGCCTTTGCCTTCCTTTCTAGAGTATCGCCAAGAGCCTTGTGCAGGAGAAAAGGGTGCCATTGGTGAGGCACCCCTGAGAAACCAATCCAATCACCATCAACAACAATGAACCCTCACCCTAGCACTACACAAGCCAAAATATCCTCCAGACTACCCCACCATTCCACTTTGACATAACGTTCCATCACCCTTCGAACCTCCTCTTGTGAGCTGAAATGGAGGCCCCAGGAACATAACAGAGAAGAAATATATGTGTTTGTATGGTTTTGAAATTTGAACACCAAGAAGTCCATTCCCAAGAGTGCCTGAACCAGACTGAGGAAGAACGGGTCACTTGTGGTGAAAATGTTCTTCGATATTTTGTCTGTGATGGGCCCTCAAAATGCCATCTGTTGTTCTGAAGTGTTGAGAGAAAAATTCGCTTCCATTTTCTTGCAAGCATCAACCTTTGGCATGTACCAATGAAACCTACAAGCAACAAAATGAATGAACATCAAGAATTTTAAGGAGTAAATATGCCTCAAACTCTTCCAACATTGAAAGCACATGTACCAACACAAAATGAAGTGATGCCACACCACATCACCAGCCGCTTCATTAATGAGGTTGACAATAGCCACCACCTTTTATCCCTCCTGCCAAATCTCCTCTATATTTGAACCGAATTCCTCTACTATTTTCACCGCCATTTTAGATAGTTGATCAACCAAAGTATTACCTTTGCGATATATGTGAGAAATTTTGAAATTACGAAAATTATTGAGCTTGGTTCGGATTATATTAATAATTTTGTCGAGTTTCCAAACTTGAGCTTTTCCTTTAGCAATCACATTGACAATCACAGATGAGCCCTCGAAGACCCATTAACAGGCAAAATTTATATTTAATTTTATTCACAACAATAAAACTTACATTTAATTTTTTCAACCCTACAAAACTATAATTACAATACTATAAAGACAAGTAAATATACACAAATGAGGAAATAATGGATTAAAAGAATTAGTTCAAAATTACAAGACCCAAAATTCCATGATTAAAAGAACTAATTAACAAAATTTATATTTAATTTTATTCACAATAATAAAACTTACATTTATAATTTAATTTTAACTTATAAAACATGCCCAAAAAACTGCAAAATAATGGGAAATGAAAATATGATATTTCCTTTCTTAGTGATTTGCTATGAAAATGCATATTTACAATTTTCTCTTTTATGTTTGTTTTTTATATATGTGATTCTTAAGATTAATTTGTAATAAAAATGAATATTTAGAATTTGTAGCTTAAAATTTAAAGTACATAGCCTTCAACCTGAAACTTTATCTTTTAGTGGATTTCACATTTTCTACCTATCTGCTCTTTGTACAATGTAAATAACATATTTTGTTATGAATATATAGAAAAAATATTTATCCGAAAATTAGGAATAATATAGTAAGTTTGTTATGGTATATATCCTCATTTTTTTATAAAAATAGAGTAAACATTGCTTTGCATCCATGGACATTATACAGTCTATAATAACTATACAAAATTTTTAGCTTTACTAATTTCTTTGGACTATTGATAATTAAATTCTATAATTATATTAACTTTCTCACAATTACAAAAAATACAACCATACAAAACTCTAATAATTACAATACTACAAAGGCAAGTACTAGCCACTACATGGCACTTGTTCCTTATTTTATTAGGTTAGCTTTACTTTCATGTTTCAACACACATTTTTATTGTTTTAGGAGTGTGATTGGGGATTGTTGCCACCATGAATTAGGAAAAACCCGAACAAATTTTTGGGGAAGAAATAGCATTCACTTTGAAATATGTTTTGTTTCTCTCCCAATTTCATTACAAGATCATTCCTTGGAGTTGTCGTGGAGTTTCCAGACATAGTTTATTTACAATTTAAAATGGGGGTACTCAAGCCTATCTTGGTTTTAGCTACTATGTTAGTTACTTATATTTCAAAATATTTTTTGGTAGAATTTAATTGTGCCAAAAATTTTAGTTTCATGGGTTGATAGTGGATATGGGTGCTTGGTTTCATTGGGTGTAAGGTTTTTAACAAATATTTTCTTGGAAGTTATGGTCTCTTCTTAAGTTTAATGTCCTTTGTCCGTTCAATCATGAAAATAATTTTTGGTGTAGAATGGGAGCAAGAAATTCTATAGGGTTTGATTTGTTTCATCTAGGGTTTGCAACTTGATTGTATGTTATCATCTCTGCTATAAGTGAAAGTGCTCCTAGCCTTACCACTAGCAATGTCATTGTGCAAGACATGTAGACTGAATAACACTGCACATTTTTTGTGCTCCAATTACAATCATAAAATTTCATTGAAATCCACTACTCATCTCAATCTCACAACACTATGTTTAAGGAGGTGTTGCACACACACGAACCCCCTAAAGACTTCTCTACATATCTTCGATTATTGCATACCTGTATTCCCACCAATTCACTTTCACAAGGGGAAAAATGTCTATTCTTTCATTGCTTTGTAATGTCCCCATTTTTGTGAGCATAAGTTTGTAGAAGGTTTAGCCTATTCCTAACTCTCATAGACTAAGAAGCTTGATTAGAGGGTCTTTGTGGTATTTACCTAGTGGGAGGATGGCTTCTTTCCACTACTAGAATTTAGAAAATAAATGACTAATTTGGTCATTTATAAGTGACTAATTTGGTCATCAGGTAAAATCACAACTAAATGACTAAATAAATGAATAATATCAGACAAATAAAAATGACTAAATGACTAATATCAAACAAATAAAAATAACTAAATAAATGTGCTCATTATTAAAATCTTGGCCATAATTTTTATTTTAATAAACATAATCTAAAACCATTGTCAATATCTTATTTTCAATTGTAGCCTGCCATAATTAATAATAAAATATTACAAATAAAATTACTAATAAATATTTTTTGTGGAGTAAATTTTTTTTTTTGTGGTGTCATCATATGAACACCAAAGTTTCTTCTAAATTGAATGCCCAACTCCTCAAAGGGCCCAACTATGTAGTGTGGAAGATAAATATGCATACAATTCTCAAATATATACTAAGCTACTTATAAGTTTACACACTCTAAATTTACTAGAGGAAAATAATGATATTACAAATGGTTTAAAAGTATGATTATATAAATTAGTTAAATTATAATAGAAGAGATAAAGATGGAGATAAAGAAAATAAAGAGATAGAGACAAAGAAATATAGAGGTAGAGAGATAAAGAGGAATAGAGATATAGATGGAGAGAAAGATTGAAAGAGAAAGGAAGAAAAAAAAGAGAGATAATACTAGAGAGATAAAAATATAAGAGATAGAAAGGGAAAGAGAGATAGAGAAAAGAAAAAATAAATTTTTATTACTTGTTTCATGCCAAAAATCCAAGAATGGTATGTGTCCTTGGGGATTTATAATCAAGGTAGCATGACGTTTGATATAGACAGACAAACATATAGAGAGAGAAAGACATAAAAGAGAGAGGGAGATAGAGATAAGATATAGAGAGAGAAAGAAATAAAATGGAGAGGGAGATATAGATAAGATATAGAGAGGTGGATAGAGAAAAAATAAACTGAACTCCTATAATAAATTTACTATTACAAATATATAATTTTGTCTAATGAAAAAATATATTTAAAATATATATGTATTGAGTGAATGCTAATTGAGACCTTTGTTACATAAACAACATCATTTGATAAATTACCTACCAATTGACCTCATGTACTACACATATGTTTGAAAAAATAGAACAAAATTTTCTCTAATTGACCTTTCATACCTCTTCAGCGTACCTATTGCACACCAAGGTTCAATTGCTAGTAATATATATATATATATATATATATTTAACATATCAAAATGTTAATGATATCAAGTTTCCACAATACATATCAATTAATCTTGCATACGTTTCTGGATTAGATTGTGTTAGAGTTTTTGCATCAATGTTTCATATCACACTCTATGATCTATCATCAGGATGAAAGGGCTGAAGGAGAAAAGTATTTTGTTGCAAACCAAGAACAACCTAAATAGGTAAACCAGAGGGGAAGGAGAAAGGAGGGAGAAGGGAAAGCTGCACAAAGACCAAAGAAGACAAGATAAATAATATTTAAAATTTGAGATAAATAAAGAACAACAGGGAGACAAAGAAGTAAAAAATTAATGAAACCAATTAAAAGGAAGAAAAACAAGGACATAGAAAATACAACACAACATAAGAAAAAACGGGGAAGAAAAGACAATAGATAAGAAAAGAGAGAAAAAAAAGAATAAAAACTAGGTTGAATAAATTTAAGCCAATTGCAAAATATTAAAGCAAAGGATAAAAATTATAAATTTGAAAATTTAAATTTAACAAGACTATACAATAAAAGGAATTAAAGAATTGAAAAATAGCACTTGCGTTTATGTTATAATTTAATTATAAAAAATTAGACTATAACATAAATGTTAAGGAGAAGGAAAAATTAAAAATCAAAATGTGCTCATTATTAAAATCTTGGCCATAATTTTCATTTTAATAAACATACTCTAAAACCTTTGTCAAGACAGGCATGGCCCGCTAAAATGGAGAAGTGAAAGTCGAAACCTTATTTTGAAGGTAGCCTGCTAAAATTTCCAATTTAATAAACATACTCTAATTTACCTTCATTAGATAGGCATAGCCCGCTAAAATGGAGAAGTGAAATTTGAAACCTTATTTTCAAGGTAGCTCGCCAAAATGGATAACAGATAATCTATGAACACTTGCATTCTTCAGATATGATAACAGATAATCTATGAACACTAGATTGGAGGTGCTTGATGTCTCAGGTTGTAATGACTTGATGTTGGGGTTCTGAATGCATTATTTATCATGTGTTGAGTCAGATCAAACCTTGTTTAAATATGCTCTTAACTACCTAAAGACTTCTGATTCCCCTATTTTTATAGGAGAGGATTGGGTGATTCAACTTGAAAGGGAATCTAGTAGTCTTCCAAGAGAGGTAAATCATGTTATGTATACTTACATGGTACAATAAGCAATATTTTCTTCTCATAGCCTATGTTGAGTTTTGTCTTTAATGTTGTATATTGGGATCATGGATTCCATGATTGTTGTAGTTGCTTAATTAGAGCTCTCTATTTATCATTCAGGTTATTGGGAATTTTCCTCACATTACAAATTACAAGGTTCTTAAATTGCCAGCTGGTCTCGATGTGAAAGAGCTTGTCAAATCTCAATTAGCAATTGCTTGCATTGATGGTAAAGATAAGTATCTCTCAGGCTTTTTTCTTTGCATTTTTTTACACTTTGAGTACATTAAGAAGCCAAAGTATGAATGCCAATAAGAAAAGAAGAAAAATACATCAGGGTTTATCAACAATAAGTTAGGGCAACCAGACCACTGATTATATCAATTTATAATATAATTTTAGAGAGGAGTGCTTAGCACATCAAGGTTTAAAAAATTAATAGATCATGATAAGTGTACATTGATACAACTTCATCTATGTAATAATATTTCATCTATACATTGAATGGATATGGAATGAGGGATGGGATATAATGACACCTTTCCATTCTTGCTTGACAAGTGTTTCACTTTCAAATGGAGTAGAAGGCTAGGAAAAGTATATCAAAACCAAAGCTATTAGAATTAGACTAATATATTTGGGATGAAAGAAGTGATCCAATAAGAGAAAATGAAAGATAATTATGAAAGAAACAATATTTAATTCATTTTAATTTGTTGGCTGACTAGGAATGGTGAAGCTCATATTGCATACCTTAGGATTTCAAGAGTTAATGTTGGTTGTATATAGGATTTCCCTGAGAATATCCCTTTTCTTGACCTCTAGAGTGTAATGATTCTTTCTTAGATACATTTTTCTCTAGTCAACTGATAGAGATTGTAAAAATAGAGATATAGGCAATAGAAAGTTTGAGGAAAAAAGAGAAGATTGAAGAGTGAAGACAACAAAAATTGGTAACTTCTAATAGAAAAGAGATATTCTATTGAATTGCATTAATTATCCTCTGGATGAACACTAAGTGATTAAAAAAAGAAAGTAAAAATGAGAAGAATTGAAAATGAGAGGATATTTGATCACTGAGAGAGAGACTAAACTAGGAACTTGATCAAATACACATGATCTAAAGTTTAGATCAAGAAATCCTTGATACAAAGAATTTGACTTAAAAAATTTGACTTGGATTGCATTCCTATTGTCCATCTCTATAGTTTAAGAAGAAATCTGAGGCTGTTGTGGTTTGTCATGGCATATGAAGTTTGGGATCAATGGTTATGGAATAGTAGTATTAAAAATGAAGGAAATCCTTGAAAATGTCACAACCACCCTTATGATTAGCCCTATGTGATATTAAGACATTTTTATCTCATTGAGGTAACTTGGCTTGAAGAAGAAACAATATTTATCACCACATAAGTCATCATTGCTTAAGCTTGCATAGATGAGCAAAAAATGCTTGAGTGCAACTTATGATGCATTGTATTCAAAGTAGGCCCATACCTAAAATTTGTGTCCTAGAAGTAGAGGCATAGAATAACAATTAGGACCTCCTTGACTCAGTCCTGGGAGAATTATACTGTGTGAATCATACTAGGGAGATATTTAGAGTTATATAATCCTCAAATTTGAGGAATTTAAGTATGGGAGTGGAAATATTTTTCTAACTCTTCATTGAGATGAATTTGGTGACACCCATTTCTTGACCAAAAATGATCTCTGCCTTGAAAGCTTATAGCTAGGCTTATGATGTGGCCTTACCATAAAAATAACCCTTTGATTTGGTTTATAGTAGTGTGTACCATGTGATATTATATGGATACCAATTATAGAAACTATTGAATTATGATTAGTATCATAATATATATATTTTCTTGCAATATAATGATGTATGTTATGGTTCTGAAATAGTTTGCATGTGGCACACATAACCCTAGGTTAGTTATAAGCCTATAAGTCAAGTTAGTATCATGAGGGTATGGGATTATGCAAACCACAGTCTAATTAGTTTGGGCTATTCATGTGGGGCTTACTTCATATAATTATATGTGAGGTCTTGATTTCTATTGTACTCTCTTAGTGAGGGATCTTTTAGAAAGGAAGAACAAAAAATTATATTAATGTCCATGTGGTGCAGGTACACCCAAGCACAAAGGAAATGTAAATGGTGGTCATCATGCTAATTCTAGGTATTGAGGTCTTGAGGCATTAGATATAGTGTGTTTATATTAAATAAGGTCTTGTGAGACCATTCTCTATGTAATAGGTGGGTTTTTAATTCATTTGTGTTTAGGAGGCAAAAGTTGCACAAAATGCAAAAAAATGTTACACAAAATTGTCAAAAAAATGCAACTTTAGAAGAATATGAAGGGTCATAGAATTTGAAAGATAGTTGGAGAAATTTGAGTGGTTACTTTTGAATTGAAAATTTATTTAAAGCCTCTCCATGGCTCGAGGAGGGAGTTATTTGTTGTATTGTGAATTTCAAAACATAATACAACACTTAGTCTACAAATTCACTGTGTTTTTATTCATTTCTGGAATTGTATGGCCATACAATTAGGGATATGCTTTGAATTTCATTGTGTTTCATAGTAACCTGTCTTAAATCTCAATTGAATCTAGTTTGAGGGCCTTTTATTAAAATTTGTGGGAGATTTCTTTGAATTTATGCTACTGCCTTGTTATCATAGTTTTAGTGTTGAAGGTCTTTTAAAATGTGTAACTGACCCATTCCACTTTCTATATCCATTGTTTCTCATGGAATGGGTCCTAATCATTGTAATTTAGATGTTTCCATGGGCCTATAAATAGAGGTGTTGAGTTTGTATGATTTGGGGTGATGCCCTAGGGCAGAATAATGCATTTTTCATATGAAAAAGAGGTGTCAAAGAAGCGTTTTTGTAATATTTTGATTGGAACGAACTTGGGATGGTTTTGTGAGTTTTTTTAGGCCATTTACAGTCTGTTGGATGTATTTTTGGAGTTTTATAAGCTCAAGTGATGTGAGATTGAATAAACCCTTGAGTTTTGTATGCAAAGTGAGGGTTTTTTGGAATAGCATTCTATGAGTCTGGTATCTGAGAAATGGTGATTTTTTTGGTTGTTTTGAGACACAATTAATGACAATTTTTTGAGTTTGGGTGATAGTGTGGTGTTTAGGAGTGACCTCCTTTGTAAATTTGGGCTTTTTGGTGACCTAAACACAGGGGTAGTCTTAAGGATTTCAAATTTCTATCAAAAAAATCTTGTGAAGTTTGTTGATAAGTTGTTTTGGCATGTGTTGTGAGTCTCAAAAGGTGACAAGAAGGTTTCAAGATGGCCTTCTCTAAAAGATGTTGTGAGAAGACAGTTTGTGTGGGCTACAAGCCTCTAGTTGTGAGTTTTGGAGAAAAGGGAAATAGGACAGTGATGTGAGAGTTGTTTCTTGATCTTGTTTGATCATTTGTGCTAATTTGGAAGTTTCAACCACCTTTCTTACATCACCATGAGTGTCCAAGAATAGGTTAGTGGGACTAGAATGTTCTCCTATTGCAACAGAAAAGTATTAGGGAAATGGCCCCAAGAAGCAAGGCTAACAAAATAAAATAAAGCAAAGAAAAGAAAAGAAAAAAGAAAGAAAAGGATTAGTGGGGTAGCCCAAAATGTTAATCCTAAAACAAGTACAACTTGTACAAATATTTGTGTGAGGGGAGGATCCCTCAAAGAGTCTGAAGTTGATGAAAATTAAAGCTTACAACTAATGTTGGAAGGAAAAACCATCAAGTTCTATACCTTGTAATACATTGGAAGAGCCCATGACACTACCATTTATCAGTGTGGAAGTGCCAATGCAAGATCCAAGAATGCTTGTTGGGGAGTACTTACTGCTAAGTGGGTCTAGTTGGACAATCTTAGGAAGTAGGCTATTTTTCCTAGAAACTCTCTTAACATTGCAGGTTGAAGAGCTCTTGGAGGCAAAGAAGAAACTGATAATTTGACCTTGGCTATGAGACTTGTGCTATGGTTCAAGTGAATAATGATACTGTTTTATGATGTTTATTATTTTATATCATGTGAAGAAGGGACTACAGTTGGAGCAGGTGCTTTTTTTTCTTGTTGCATCTATATATTAAGGAATTTCCCATATCTTTTTCTGACCAATGCCTTCCTTACTTTCCTTTTGTCCATAATAGTAAATGTTGTATTCTTTTCTCTTTTATATATCACAATGGTGTTGGTTTCTTTATTCTTTATTCATTGTATTTGAGATATATATCCCTAGTTTATGGATAGTTCTGTTTGGCCATTGGGTGTTGTTATTTATAATCTTGGAATGATGTTTAGTAGTGGAAGAAGTCTTATTTGAGCACTTTTTCTTGGTTAATTTCCTAATTATCTTTCAGATACGCTCAACTATAGTTCAAGTAGCAACAATAGGTCCTGATGAGCCACTTGTTGCAAGCACAACATGGCCTGATGATGGATTTATGGAGAAGCAAGGTTTGGAATTTTGGGAGCATGAAATCAAAGGAGTTGATTTGGAAGGATTCTTAATCTATAAACTTCCATCCCATCCAAAGCTTTACCGGGGCCAACTTCAGAATGGACTCTGATATGTTATTCTCCTGAACAAAGTTCCTCCTAATAGGTAGTTACATTGGGAGGTATTATTTTGAGTAAACATGTAATATTGTATCATTTCATGTAGATCAATGAATTGTTTTAAGCATTCTAATTTTTAGTTGAACCAGTTGCTAATTTGTGTCATCCCAATGGATTCTAGTAGCAGATAGAATAAAATAGGAACTTTTATTCCTCTTCAAGTTTAGTTTTTTTTGTTCACAAGAATAAACTTGACAATTTCTTGTTTTCTCTTATAAGTTATGCATGTAATTATCAAAACTAGAATTGTAAAATCATTTAATCTGAGTCTGCCTACACCAAGAAATTCCTTGAAATTATTTGTTCTTTTCCTCCATTCAAAACTTATGTTCAACTTAGGTTGCTCCATAGAGTATATAATTGATTGTTGAAGGACTCTGTTGCTTAAATCTTAATATGTCAAGTGTTTAATAAGAACTTTATAGGAAGAAAAGTTAGCCATTGTGCATTTTTCTTGCTTAAATCATTGAAACATATGAAATTCTCAACATATCGATGGGAAGGAGTTATCTTTTCAAATATAATTGAACTAAGTGAACAATGTATATTTTCCCATTTATTTGTGTACAGATGTGCATGTGCATGCCCCTATTTGGTTGTCATGGATAGTTTCTATTATAGTTATCAACTGGATGATTGAATATATGGCCAACTTTAGGCCTACAAGCAATCCACCCTCAAAATAGAAAACTAATTAACTTCAATTGAAAAAAATGTAGATTTCCCCATTTGGTTTGTGTATATATGTTCATATTTAGGATTATGATCAATTTTTGTGATACCTCTTAGCTTTGATACAAAGATTGTGTATATTTCTTCTCAGTTAATTCAATTTGGTGCTATTATTTTTACCCTATGATTCATGCTTCAAACCAACCCCTCTCAATAGTATTTTTCTTCCAAAACTATCTAGAAGAGGGTAATCAAAATCAGTACTAGAATATCTGAAAGTCAAAGATCCTTTCCCTGAAACTGAAGCTTTTTTCTCGACAAACCAATGCTGAGACAAGCCAAGAACTAGTGGAAGGGAAGTTGAATGAAAATTGAGAGCAACTAAAATCCTTCCTAAGAATAGTTCCCTTTCCACTATAGTTGTCGGTTCTAGCATCTCCTTGTTCATTTTTTTGGAATCTCCTCATTTTTTATTTCTTGATAGAGAGCTTCTAAAAGATGTGCAAGATGTTCTTCAATCTCAACAATCAATGTTGAGATAAAATGGAATAATTTCTCTTGCAAATAAGGTGTTAAATCATTTATCCTTGAAGGAGATTTATGTGCATGAAGAAAACTTAGGAGGTCTTCCAGAATATTCTTGGACCCCTCATCCATGGTATCTTTTATTTGACTAACCTCAGTTCCAAAATAAGCGTTAAGGTGACCAAACCAGTCTTCATCATTTGTCATCATAAATCTAAAGCTCAACCAAGGTAAATTGACATTTTTTAGGTCCCCTATCTTGACAAGCCATCCCTCACTAGTGCTTAATTTGTGCAAATGGGTTTCAACATCTTTGTAACTTGCTAGAGATTTAACTATGACTTCAAGGAATTTACCAACCTTAACTCTCTCACACAAATATACAAATCCATTATCTATTATTTGTTTCATCCTACTAACAAATAGGGTTTCAAAAAGTTCATCCCATAGACTCTTTGAGTGCTTCAAAACAATCTCACACACGCATTGCCATGGAAACTCAACATTTGAACCAAAAACCATTTTTAGCCACTCCAAGCTCCCTTCAAATGCATCTAGACTATCCAATGTTTCTTTGATCAATGTCTCATTCTCTGCAAGTTCCTTGCCACTTTTCACAAGATCAAGCAAATACTTTCCCCCAAGTCTATCTGCAGAGAGAATATCATTTGCACATGTCTTAAGCCATGCTAAGCAAGACTCTAATATAAATTCACTCAGAAAAATAATCATGGTAGCTTACAGCTTCTCTCTATGAGATTTCCACAACTCTACCTCATTGTCTAAGTTTGGAATCCCACCAAACAACTATGATCTAGGTGGCATTGCCAACACAGTCTTATAAAAAAGAGGCAAATCATTTAGAACCTTGAAGAAGAGTTCCCCATCCTGACATAGCATTACATGTATGACTCTTACCACATTATAGGAAATGGAACTAACTACCCCCACCTTATCCTTCTATCAGCCATATGTGTCTTCTAGTTCCAGTGATGCATCGACGGTTGTGTCTTTTCATCGGTGTGAGGATCTTCTATTGACTGGACAAGGTCTCTTGTTCCTACGATGGTCCAATGGGGATGTCATTGGTGAAGTTCATGCCTGTCACCAAGACTTGGGTGGTAGTTCCAACAACAAGCTGATGTTGTTGGAACTCATGATCTAAGTCAACACCAACAAAACCAAGGTTTTGGTCTTCTTGTGTTGAAAGGATAAGAAGTAGATAAGATTCATATTTAGTTGAACCCACTTGAGATAGTCTTTGAAAACAAATTCATGGGGCTTGATTTCACTAAAAAATGAAAAATGAAGATGCTCATAGCTCAATTGAGGACCAAATCACACCAACTGAGATGTGAGACAGGTGTTGAAAACCAATCTAACTGATCTTTTTGTGGCTCTATGTGCAGCCTTGTTAAAATTGATAGATAATTCGACCAAGAATGATTCAATAGGATTTAGTTTTTTTGTGAGGAGTTCTAGAAACAAAATAATCTTCCACTATAATCAAATTTTGTAGAAGCTTTATCTAGTACAATGTGCTCCCACCTACTATGTGGTTGGCTAAATCCTTTTCCAAAGCATTGGTTCCTTGCACCCATTGGATTTTTAATTCTTTGCTACCTTGGTTGAGTTCTTGAGTTGCGTTAATGGAAAATTGGTTCATCAAATTTATGTGAAGTCCAAGAACTTTGCCTCTACCTTAACCTTTCTATTATATTCTTTCATTGACTTGTTATAGGAGGTTATATTTCATTTAAGTGATTTGATCTTGTTTGTTTGATGATTGGATAATGGTCCCATAATCTTGGTAGAACTGATCCACTATGTTGATTTCCATCCTTATGAACTATCCTCCACAATTGAACTGAAAATGAACTCGGAGGCTTGGATGACTTGTGTTCAATGATCTTGTGTCTGAGTTTATTGTAATGAAAAAATTTGACTGGAAGACCTTCATAATTCAAAATTTGAGTCCAAAATCCTTTGTTTGAAAGAATTCCAATAGAATGGTGCAATGGTTTGGACAAATCAATGTAAACACAAACCCTGATGAAGCTACTTTGAGCACCATCATACTGGGGGCTGAATCTCACAAATTCAAATTGTATTGGGAGTTTCCCTTATAGAGTTGATTTTATGCATTCGATAGTTTTTTCCCCTTCTTTAGCTCCTCTACAAGTTCAAAAAAAAATAAAATTATAAGTTATAACATGTCTTCTTTGGAAGCAATTTGTTGCCAACAAATTTGAGAAGATTGTTACAACAGATTTATTTTGGAAAAGAGAACATCAAAGCTTCTACAATAAAATTACTTTAATGGTATCTTTTGATGTTGCCAAAAGATGCACCCATTTGAATTGCCAAGTTAAGGTCATATGCTCTCTAATGGTTTATGGCTTTAAATTATACTGGAGTATGATTATGAAATTGCTTTTAACTTGATAACATCATGTGTATTCCTAATATTTTTATTATTGGACTTCAAAAATGTGTCAAAAATTAGAATTCGTTTGATGCTTATGTAAACATGTTATGTTCTTACAGAGACTAGCTTTTTTTCCTGGCGATTCTATGGTTGTTGTCAGGTATATTTTACTTATCATCCTCACTATAGATTTAGTTGCACTCTCATTATACATTTTGAATATATGACACAATATAAAGATCATTTTTTTGTGGTGTAAGCTTCACTTCAATAAATTTCATTGATTAGAAAGTATCTATTTGAGTTTATATTACTCAATAATAAAGCATTTAGTTACCACATGATAAGCATATTTTATAGAAAAATTCAAATAATACTAGAGTAGGTATCTTTTTTATGTTGGCAACCATTTTCAATAGGTGAGCATGTTGGAATGTGGGTTTACCTATCTTCTATCTCAATTTTAAGTAATCAAATTTACAAAACTTTATACCAACAAATATTTTGAGAGCATCCTTGCAAAATCCATTTTGTGCATATCCTGAAATTATTGCATTCCATGAGATGGCATCTCTTTGAGGAATTCCATCAAAGAGTTCATGTTCCCTGTGTATGTTTCCAAATTTTTCATAGATGTCTAACAAAGCATTTCCAACCATAATATCTAACAAAAATCCCCCATTTCTTATGCTCTTATAGATTTCCATACCCTGCTCCAAAGCTCCCATCTTGGCACAGGTAGGGAGGATGCTAGCATAGGTTGTTGAATTTGGCTTCACACCTGCTAATTACATTTGCTTGAAAGTTTCTAAATCCTTCTCAGCAAATCCATTTTGTGCATATCCCTCAATCATCATATTCCATGAGATGGCATCTCTTTTAGGCATTCTGTCAAATAGTTCACATGCCTTGTTTATGCTTCCACATTTTCCATACATGTCTACTAGGGTAGTTGTAACTACAACATCTGACAAAATTCCTCTATTATTTATGCTTTGATGGATGTTCATACCCTATTCCAAAGCCCCCATTTTGGTACAGGTAGGAAAGATGCTGGGAAAGGTTGTGGAATTTGGATTTATACATACCAATTACATTTTATTGAAAGTTTCTAAAGCATTTTAAATAAATCCATTTTGTGCATATCCAACAATAATTGCAGTCCAAGAGATGACATCTCTTTGAGGCATTCTATCAAAAACTTCACATGCTTTCTCTATGCTTCCACATTTTGCATACATGTCAACAAAAGCATTTCCAACTATAATATCAAACAAAAATTCCCCTTCTATTATGCTTTGATGGATATCCATACCCTATTCCAAAGCTTCCATTTTGGAACAGGTAGAGAGGATGTTGGAAAAGGTTACAGAGTCTGGCTTTAAACCTGCAAATTGCATTTGCTTGAAAGTTTCTAAAGAATTTTCAACAAATCTAATTTATGTATATACTACAATTATTGCATTCCATGAGACCACATTTATTTGATGCATTTTGTCAAATAGTTGGCATGCCTTGTCTATGTTTCCACATTTTGCATACATATCTACAAGGGTTGTTGCCACTACATATGACAAAATTTCTCTATCCTTTATGCTTTGATGGATGTCCATACCCTGTTCCAAAGCTCCCATTATGGCACAGACAGGGAGGATGTTGGCAAAGGTTGTGTAATTTGGCTTTACACCTGCCAATTGAATTTGCTTGAAATATTTTAAAGCCTTTTCAAAAAAATTGTTTTGTGCATATCCTGCAATCATTGTATTCCATGAGATGACATCTCTTTTAGGCATTATATCAAAGACTTTAGGTGCCTTGTGTATGCTTTCACATTTTGCATACATGTCCACCAGAGCATTTCCTACTACAATATCAGGCAAAACCCCCCCCTTTCATTATGCTTTGATGCATATCCATACCATGTTCCAAAGTTCCCATTTTGGCACAGGTAGGGAGGATGCTAACAAAGGTTGTATAGTTTGGTTTGACACCTGACATTTGCATTTCCTTGAATTTTTTTAAAACCTTTTCAACAAATCCATTGTATGCATATCCTACAGCCATTGCATTCCATGAGACAATAGTTCTTTGAGCCATTTTTTCAAACAATTCACATGCCTTCTCTATGCTTCCACATTTCACATACATGTCTACTAGGGTTGTTGCAACTACAACATCTAAAAAAGTTCCTCTCTCCTTTATGCTTTGATGGAAATAGAATCTTCTGTGTAGATGGATATGCAGTGTGGCAATCAAAAAATACTTGAAGGTTCTTAACAACTCTAATAGTTGTACCAGAGGCCATTTTTAACAAACCAAATGTAATTATGGTGCAGGAGCACCAAGTGCAAGTCATGCAATGAGGGATTTTAGTTTGAGTTTTGAAGGTTTTGAGTCTCTTAAGATTTTTTGATGTAATAAGGCCATGTGGAGGCCATACCTAGTGTTCTTGAGTCATTTTGTGTCATTTTGATCACAAATGTAAAAGTTGTCAATGTAAAGTTGCAAACTAGGATGGTGAAAGGTCATTTTGTGTGTGGGAAGTTCAAAAGGTAGTTAATTTTGCTTTTGGGAGATGGAAAGGTGTTTAAAAAGGTCTTGTGTATGTTGGAAAAGGTGGTTGGTGTAAGTTCTTCAAATTTTGAATAACAAACAATGCAATTTTCTAGATTTTCATTGTTTTTCTTGTGTAGCAGACCTCTGTACGATGTGTACAGGTCCTTAAGTGCCATGGAATGAATTGGAACATATAATAGGTTGAATTTACTTTCATTTCCAAGTGGTTTGGTTGGAATCCATTAAGTTTTGTAGATTTTAAAAGTTTTTCCCTAATTATGCTTGTGTAAAGCAATTTGTGGGTTTGAGAGTGCATAATGAGTAACTAAGCCATTCCACCCATTGTAACTATCTATGGCTCGATGGAATGGCTCCTCCAATTTTTTTATTCTATTTATATGTTTGGTAGAAGTAGGGGAGTTGGTTTGAGAAGTTATGGTGTTGTTTTAGTTGGAATTTGCCTTATTTCCAAACAAGAAATGGTGGGTTAAGCCTAGGGTTTGGAAAATTAACCTTGGAAAAGGTTGGGAAAGGGAATTTTGAGCATGTACAAGCCTAGATAGTAGTTTTTGAGTGGGTGGAAGAGTTTGGAGAAGTTGGGAAGGTTGATTTCCAGTAAGCACCCTTGGAAAACCTAGTTTTGGTGGCATAAAGTGAGGGTTTAGTGGTTTGGCACCTTGGTGAGTGGTTGGAACACTAGAAGTTGTGAAATCCTAAGTTTGGTAACCTGAAAAAAATATTTCCATGAAGAATCAGAGGTTTGGAGGTGTCTAAAGGGTGTCTCTTTGTAAAAGAGGCCAAATTGGCACAGTTGGTTGAATGGTAAAGTGTTGGTTTGGGTGTTTTCATCCAAAAGAGTCACCATTGGATTTGATATATATTTTATAACATGGAAAGGGGTATCTAAAACTATTTGTACAATCTTGAACAATCACCCTGGTCAAAGGATATGTCTGAAAGTTCCCTAGGGAAGTGCTACGAGTTTGTAGGTAGGTTGGAGTGGTGTATTTACAATTTGTTGTCCTTGTGGGTTGGTGAGTGATCAAGTGGATTTTGAGTAAGGATATTAATCTTGTTAGATGCCTAAATGGTCTATGTGAAGGTTTGAAACCCATAGTGCATGTTGGAGTCATTTGCATCCCATTATATTGTTGAGTCTTTGTGAGTGCTTGGGAAGTTAGTCAAGAACCAAGTTATTGAATCATTTGTATAAACCAATTTTGTTGCCTCCTATCTTTGCATCAAATGATAAATTTTCACTATGGTGGCAGATAAATGATTCTTTATACCCCATTGCCTTCATTTGCCAAGCCAATTTCTCCTACTTTGCATAGCTCTGCCATGTTTGTGGATGTGATCTATCTCCTACGACCTTCATTCCAACTACATCTAGGTATGTTTTTAATTCCTCTATCTTTCACGAATCTCTTTACTATTTGAACCTTGTACAAATGTTTTAGATGAAGAACCCATTATTGTGAATGTGCCTCTAGTTGAGTAAAGTGAATCCATGCTCTGCATCATAATTTGAAGTTGTTTCCATTCCAATGTTCTGAGTTTAGTTTTTTGCATGGATTTGTATGAATACCACATTGTGTTGTGTGTGGATTTGGTTTCAAAGCTCTGTTTCTTTTGTTTTTAGTGGTGACATAACTCTAAAATTTGACTTTTGTGCATAACACGTTAGTGCAAAATTGACAGCTCTAAAGGGTTTAGAGGCTCGATTATGAGAGATACATGGATATTTGGATCTTGTTGTTGATGGGAGGCTTCCACTTAACCATGAAATTCTATACAATCTGTAGGTATGCAAAAATTTCTCTACTTACATTCATTCAAGAGGCTAGATTGTTTGTCTTTTGTCATATGGATGGATTAATGTGGCATACAATGTCAATGTGGGCTATAGTTTTTTTAATATTTTCAAGTTATGCATAGTTTACAATGACTAGAGGGTGAAAAGGGGAATTTAAGTTAAAAAACCATCATTGAAAATCATTCTTTATACTATGTTATATTTATTCATTATTCCTAAAATTCTTAAACATACAGACTAGGAAGAGAACTCTATTCAATACATGAGTATGTACTACATATATTGTTGTATCCAAGCCTTGTGATCTTGGATATATCTAGGAAGGCTCAAGAAATGAGTTGCATGTATATAAGTAGTTGATTGGATGTCTAAGAAGTTTTGGAAGAATAACAATACATGATTTGTATGTGTAACAATAAATAACAATGCACTAGTTTCAATAACAGTTGCATGGACATGGATATAGACACATATGTGCTTTTTTTCAATGCCCCCCCTTCTGTTGTTAAGGCATTGATCTTATTACAGGTCCTCTCTATACTACTAGCATTGTATTAAACACTACCTCTAAAACAAAATCAACATTTTGTCTACTCTCGTACAATTGTTCTTTTTGTAAGTCCAATTATTTTCCTATACTACAACTTTTGGAATATTGTGTAAAAGTGAATTTACAATTTAGTATGCAAATTCATCTATGTTTCAGAACTTGCAACCTCAAGATGGATAAAGACTATCTCACAAGCCCCTTCCACTGGCACAACAATACAACACTTGCCTCTGAATATTGAAATAATTAATCAATCTCCATTCTCACATCACTGATAGGAGCCCGCTCAGATGAATGAAAGGATAAATAATGTAATATAAGAATATAAAAAATAGATTCATGGTTTCAATAATGTAATATTATAACAAATTTTTCTTTCTCTCCTATCATTGGGCCATTAGCGGGATGAGGTCTTTTGTTCCAATGATGGTCCAATGGGGATGTCTTTGGGCCATTGGTAGGACGAGATCTCCTATTCCCACGATGGTCAGATGGGGATGTTGTCAGTTTTAGGA
>VDFB02281492.1:354176805-354206167 GCA_007258455.2 Sequoia sempervirens
AGTTAATTAATTGCATACATTCTTACGTTAAGCGACGTTACACTACTTTGAGTTTTCCATAAGTGACTAAAGTATTTCGAATTGCACATTTAATTAATAACATAAAGATAAGCATTGCATAATAATTAAATTTCCATTCATGATAACATAATAAAGTACATACATGTTTTTCCATACATTGCATTTGATAGGATATACAATACTCATCCATCTGATGAGGTAGTTCAATAATGATTACATTTTACAAATGATCACCTCACAACATTGAGGGATGTTTTTACATTACAACTCTATAATATACAATGCTGAAAGTACAAAAGAAATCCATGTGCGAGCTCTCCAACCATGAAGTTCTCGATGCCACGATCACAAACTGGGGACCCAACGGAGTAAGGTGCACGTTCCACCCAACCATGTGGTACCTGTAGGTCCACCCCCCATGCTAGGAGATAGTAATAAGGTTACCTAGACCTAATCTACTAACCCTAGACACTTCAAATTACTAACATTCTAATGGTTACATTGCTGCCAGATTTTGACAATTGAATGTTCTCACAAATACAAGGTTGACTGTTATTCTAGGTGGAGTGTCATCACAGCGATGCAAAGGTTACCCTAGTGTTTCTTCCTGGAGTTCGGCCCAATCCTTTGGGTTACCACACTTTTGGTGGCCTCCCTCCACGAAACCGGCCCTGGCCCACCCAATGCATTGCGGAATCGAGTGTCTCTTAAGGAAACAAGACACCGATTTGCCATTCCAGGCCTTCTCAACTTATACTCATGACTGTATTAGCTCATGTGTCATAAGCGAGGCATGCACATCTTGTTAAAATTTTAGAATCTAACGCTGCTATGTCATTTTAATTATCAGAGCTTAGTTAACTATTTGCCAAGTTACCCCTAGCACCACTTTGTGTAGCCGACGCCCACAAATAGCCACTCCTCTAAACATGACATGGGAATCTAAGTTAACAAGGCTAGGGTTTACAAAGTGCACAAAAGATCAACACATAACTGCCAAAATCACCACAATAAAGGTCTCAAAATCATTTACAAAATTCAGTGCACTACCCTTGTTTGTTCAATCACAAGAAACCATAGTTTATTTTACTTCCCAAGAAAAGACTACATTTGGAAGACTTTCAATAATCACATAAAAAAAATCCCCAGTAACCCAATACAAAATTTAAACCAATAAAACAAATACACACCTACCAATTGGATATTCTAAATCCATATGCATCTTCTTGAAAACAATATGTTTATAATTCAACTTATTAAAAGAACTATTTTAACATCAATACATTCAAAAGTAATTGTTTCATTTATTTCACTTCTCTATTTCTTTAAAAAAAAAACTTCATAATAATCATTTTCTATACTTCCGCATTTTCAAATTTCTCATACAATATTGAAATAATGAAATTTATATTTTCTAATTTTAATAAATACACAAATTATACGAATATTTATATTTAAACAATTTCTCTAGTTTTAAATATAAATATTAATATAAAAGAGATACCACATTTAATTCCAATATATATATGTATATATATTCATTAAATTTTTAAAATAAAACTGAATTAATAAATTTATATTCATTTAAATTATATTTATAAACCATTGATAAAATCCGTATATAATCATAATCTAAAAAGTAACAAAGTTTAATTTTAAGATAGATTCACAGTCTATTCATGGCCGCACCGAGGGTTTCAACTAATATCGGCCACAGCCGAACCATACGGATAATGGCGGAGGCGGTGGGAGTTTCTCCCACCGTCGCCACCCTTAGGGGCTGCGGCTATGGGAGTGGCCGCAACCATCTCCCACTGTCGCCTCCCTTTGGGTCGGCGACTGTGGGGAAAACCCCCACGGCCCCTCAAATATACCTCTAATATTTTCAAAATAAAACTTTGTGAAGAAATAAAATTGCGTTAGGAATTTTGAAAAAGCAGATACATTACTTTTGATGAATTAATTTCAATATATATATATATATATGTGTATATATGTATTAGTATATGTATGTATATACATTCATTCTTGAGTATATATACAATATATGGAATACTATGCTCTCCCCTTCTCTCTCAAGTCATATTAACAGTTTAGGTGAAGCCCAGGTAGTATTGTTCTACAAGGGGAATTCAAAATAAAATTTACAAACCCTTCAATACATTTAGCAATTTTTCCTCTGTAATATAAATCCCTGTTTTACCCCTTTTAAATTTCTTTAAAGTTTCTTGTTTTGACAGTTTTCACAGAGGTTTGATACATAACAACAGGAAATTCTTCTTTTCAATCTCAAATTCAAAAATTCATCGGATCCTTCCTCTTTGTTTTAAATAATTTTTTTTTAGAAATTCCCGAGAAAACGTTAACCACGGGGAAAAGAAATTCATCCAATATTCTCTTGAACATTCTTTTCAAAAGAAATTAAATTATACAAGAAGAATACCTGTAGCTTGTGATTTGTCTCTAGAAAATATCCTCTTGCCTGTAACGCACAAATCCCCAAAATCTTCTTCACAGAAAATATTCAAATCCAAGAAAGCTTAACCAACCACCAAGAAGATCTTCCACAAAGAATCACAACCCAATGGGAGAGATAACAACTTCCTAAGAAAATATTGGAAATTTGCCTGATAAGGAGAGTTAACACTTAATGCCAGAAAATTTCCCCGTGAAAAATTTTCAACAACCTCTGTAATTTCCTGAGATCCACAATAACCTCCCGTAACAAATTTTCTCAACAACCTCATAAAACCGCTGGCACACTTGTCGAGAAGTGGTTATGAGAAATATCTTCTCCTCTTCTTGGCAATTTTTGCCAATTCAAATTTTTGCATGCAATTTAATTAATCTATTTAAATTTAAATCTTAAAAATCAAATTTTCAAACCACATGCAATTTATTTTATTTTATTTTCTAATTTTCTAATTCTTTTAAATACAATATAATTTATACACTTAATAATTTAACTTAATTAATTAATTTATTTAATTAAAATAGTTTAATCTTTTTAAGACCAACTATTTAACCAAATAAGCTAACTAATATATTAAATTATCAAGTAAGTAGATTTCAATCATATTTAAATATTAATTAAATAACAATAATTAAAACACAATAACTAACATTAAAATTAACCAATATTTACCTTTTCAAAACGATTTAACCAACAGAAAATACAATACAACCTATGACTCAAAACTGAAAACTGACAATGTACTAAGACCAAGGTTAAAGACTAGACTAGGATAAACCTAATTACTATCTCCCGTTCAAAATTTCCGTTGAGTCTTGACATGCTCATACCTGATTACACAGGTCGATTCGGTATCATGTACTTGCAAATCCTGCAACCAAGCAAATAACGTGCATACATATATATATATATATAAAGCATTAAACAGGCACACCGTGCGGAGAAAATCACAGATATCGCAGAGCACTCACAAACGAGTGATGCGATTCCGTTCTCCACACCAATACACTCACAGCAAACTGACGAAATAAATATTGTCAGTCCATCATAAGCATGTACATATCAATAAACAACAGAAAGTAAACATCTATGCTAAATCATATCATATCTGAAAACAATAATCACCAAACAAGTAACATCATGTCACAGAATAATCCACCATCACTCAAAACCAGTGATCAAAGTATCCAAAAAAAAATCATAGGTCTAACAATATGAAAAAGTATCAACAAAAAGCATAAGCATAAACGGAGGGGTACTACAATTTATGTGTGAAAGTTGCAAAATCTAGAGGATTTGATGGATTAGAATTAGAGTTAATTAGGATTTAATTAACTTAGATGGAGATTAGTTTGATTTGACACTTGATTTATATTTTTGGATTTATTTAAATCAAATGAGAGGAATAATGGATATTAGCCTTAATTAAATAAAGTTTGATTCATTTAATTAAAAGGGATGATATTAGATTCAATCAAATATAGGTTAATTTATTTAATTAAAAGAGATGAATTTTAGGATTAATCAAATGATTTATTTAATTAAAAGAAGATAATGATTTAATAAAAAAAGTTGATTTATTTAATTAACAAAGGAATTATGATGAATTTAATAAAATAAATATTATTTGATTAAATGGTTAGTAAAGAGATGATTTAGGTAGAATTGGTGTTAGTAAATCAGGATCAAGTGCACGATATCAATCAGTATAATTTAAATGTGTATAGTAGGTTTTTCAACTAAAATCAAGCTCTATGTCCTGCACATGTGGAAAAATAGAAGATTATAAAAAAATTTGAAAAATATGAGTGCATTAGATATTGAAGTCCTTGATCCAACAAAAAAAATTGAATTTCGATACATACAAAAAGGGTTGTGTTATACAGTTCGCCTATGTCTGAATTGTAATTGGTTTGACTTCGAAACTTGATTAAGGAAAAAAATAAAATAAAACTCTATGAAACCAATTGGAAGCACTAGATATCATAGTTACAAATCTAAATTTGAAAAAAATATAATTTTATCCTTCATGGAAAAAAAGTTGTTATACAATGCCTGCCACTCCTTAAAAATGGTGTTTACTGAAAAAAACTAGTTTTCGCAGGAGATGGAAAAAGAAGTGCAATCCGATTCCAAAATTTTTGAAAAAAATATATTTAGAATCTACAAATAAAATGTAGCAAATCACTAATTTGCATCATCTTCAAATTCCTCATGGTTTAGCCACTATAGGTGCCTGAAAGTGAAGATTTAGTTAGAAAAAATTAGTTCAGTGTCCAATTTGGCCAAAAATAGTAAATAAGTATTGTGGGATCACCCCCTTAGAGTTTGGTATGCATTCAATACTTTATCCTATCCATTCGATCTGATTTGATTTTGATCACTATGAATCTTTGTGCTGCCGATCTATAGATTAGATCACCTCTCTTAATTGTTGACTAGATCAGCTGAACAATTTAATTTCATTCTTATGTCAGTTGTCAGATTGAAATCGTTATTCACACTATTGAGCTTTTTCAAATCTCTACTTTTGAAGTCTGGCCATCGATCTTCTCTCTCGTGGCATGATCCTAGATCCTTTATTCATCATCAATATTTTAAACCCTGACCATTGACTAAGCATCCATTTAAATCACCATCGTCGATCTTGGGGTTTCTATCTCAAAGCACATCACATAGTTTTGTTGAAGAGACATTCATTTCAGTCTCATCGAAGTCCACCATTCTCTTCAATGTGAACTACCTTTGAATACATGGGCCCACATACCATCCTTCCTCCATGTCATTGCCACTTAATTCACAACAGTGATGCTAGTTTGCACATCGAACAATCTATCTTCACCACCTGTTAGCCTTCGTCACAATCAGGTCCCATTAGCTTCTCACCTTATCACACCATCAGAGGGACATATTTCAGACTCCTACTGATACATCAAGGTCATACCAATGAGATAGCCATCAGGTTATCAATGAGACATCTACTCCACTCCCATTGATATAAGGTTGTCACACTGATACCATTCGCTGCTATAGAGAAGTGGTCCCCACACCATCGTGTCACCATATGTCACCATTTCCTTCCATGTGTCATCCTACGCGTCAATCATTATTGGGTCCTGTTGATGCTCCAAGTGGCTCAACAACATTTAAACAAAATATTGCTATTTTGTTTCTCTTGAAAGAGAAAGACAATACATGGATATCTTAGCTCCCAAGGTCTTTGTAGTTGGTTCTCAACTGTGTTGATGTTGCTCAATGGTCAATGTAACAGTAATATTCAAGGGGCCTATTGGTGTTGAGCTTTTGGATTGTTCTAAGATCAAACATAAACTTAAACCTATTTTAACCATGGTTTTTAAAGAAATAGAAAAACATAAATCAGGGCTTTAGAACTGAAAAGAATGAAAATTCATCTAACTTAACCAAACTTGTTATCTTTCAAGGAATTTGTTAACTAAAACTGCAGAACAAAATTAACTTGTGATTAACACACAACTTCCTTCATTCACAGTGCTAATTCAAATATCATATTGCAAGTTACCATCTAAACAGAGCATGAAATAATACTTGAATCCTTGAAATCTTGTCAAATCAAATGATTAACCCAAGACAAACACCATTTTGGAACACAACATGACGTAGATTTAAATCTGATTGCTTCTATTGTTAGTAAAAAAGATAAGCAATATTTACAAAGCTGGCACAATCACTAGTGTACAAAAAATCTATGTCTTCAGACTGTTTCCATCTATACTAAGAGAACTTGAGAAATACATTACAGTCTATGCTGAATTTAACTCCTAACCAAGAAGACAAAAGCAACTCCCATCACAAAGAATCAAGTTGTAGCTTTGTCTCCTCTATCCTTTAGAAAATTCCTACTCTTGAAAATCTATATCTAGAACTGTCTACTCTATTGTCTTTTTAACTTCTGACTTCTTAACTTCTAACCCTTTACAAAGAGGCCAGAATGCCATATATATAGAGTGTACCAAAAGGAATGCACTATCCCCTACCTTAGGGTTTACAAAATATCTTCTTTCAGGAGGGTTGACTCTTAGATCTTTCTGAAGACAGTTAATGTTGCCTTTAATGGCATCCCCGTTGTCCATGTTGGTGAAAGATTTTCATCCTCAGGAGAAGTCTTTAGATCTTTTATTACTGCAACATTTACTCCATGTCTTTGTGTCTATCTTCCAAATCCTTCAAAGGGCTACCTTGAATACTCCAAAGCATTGTCATCAATGTGAGTCTAGTTCTGCCAATAAACCTCATAGCTGTCCCTGTGACTCATAGCTTCTTCCTCTTTTCTTCCTTTCTCCCCGCTCCAGATCCTTCTGCTCATTGACCATCCTTGGAAGTAGCATTGGGCCTCCCTTTAGACCTGAACATTATCAACCTAGCCGATCCATCATCTTTTGATCTTAGAATGAGTTCATGTCATTTGCATTATGTCGATCTCCTTCATAGAGGTAGTCAGTTAGTCAACGGGTCAATGGACCACTCCTTTAGCTTCTTCTGATTGGTGGAACATAGGCCATGCAAGATTCTCGGGCAGTCAAAGGTCATTTGGATGGAATCGCATATTGGTGAGACACTAATCGTGTCTCCTTAATGCGATTATACCTTATAGCAGCCATCGGCGTAGCATATGACAGTCAATGAGACCTTTTAGCAAGCTATAGAAGTCATTTAGATACCACAAAAACTATCGGCAAGACAGTTGTTATTGGCCAGAAGTCATGGCGAGCTCCATTGGTTACACTGATATCCTTTTCCCATTTGTAAATCCATCGCTATCGGCAAGATTGCACTCCCTCGGCAAGACCTCTCAGCGAGCCTTTCTTTATTTGGCGAGCACACCTAGGTTGGTGAGACTCCTTCATGTCAGGGAGACCTCACCCCGAGCTCACGCCCTGTCACCGAGACCCCCTACATTTCGCTGAGACCTTTCATCAATCACATTCCTTTACGCCGAAGGGAGGAAACATGTCAGCAAGACCACCGCTAGTCGGTGAAACATTCTACTGAGACCCATATCCTTTGGCGAGCTCATTCTGTCGGCAAGACTCTTTGGGATCGGGGAGACCTTTCACTGAATTTATTCATTCTCCCTGGGCTCATTTCATTTCAGTGAGACTCTACTAGGTCGGTGAGACGTCTTGTCAAGTGGCAAGAGTTATGGTGATATCCTCTCTATCAGTGAGACAATCCCACATCGACAGGACATCCCCTTGAGCTTACAATGTTACATCGATATCATGCCATATTGACAAGACTTATGCTAATCAACTAGACCTCTTGCCGAAGGAAAAATCACTTGCTGAGCTCAAAAATTATGGTGGGACCTCCTTCTATCAGTAGGACACTATGCTGAAAGCAAACCACTCTCCCTGAGCTCGAGCTTCTTTCGGTGAGACCCTACTGAGTTGACGAGACCTTTCATCAAGCCTTAAATCCTCCAGCGAGCTTATCTCATGTCGGTGGGATTCCATCCAGTAGGCAAGACTCTGCAGGGTCTGGGAGACCTTTCGCCGAGAGTAAACCACCTTCCCCAAACACAAATCCTTTTGTCGAGATCAACAACCATCGACGAGACGTTTCGTCGAAGACACTTTCTTTCACTGAGATATCTCGTAGTCGCCCAGACATCACATCGAAGGGAGAACCTTTAGTGAGACCTCATTGTATCAGTAGGACCTCATAGCGAGGATACCTCCCCTCACCAACACTATTTCATTCTATCTCGAGGAGACTTTTCATAGTCAGCAAGACATTTCGCCGAAAGCACAACTCTCCCCCCGAAGGTACTTTTGTCATCGAGACCACATTTCTTTGGCCAGACATCATGCCGAAGGTTTTATCTTTCAGTGACGCTAACCCTGTGTGCAATCTATCGATGGGACTTCAGCATGTCGGGGAGACATGAAAACCTTCGGCGATTAAAATTGTCTAGCCGACTAGGCATTTCAAAGTGAATAGAACCACTACTAGTCAGCAAGACATCTGGAAGGTCTTGCTAACTCTTGCCTTAGAGGACCTCTATGGTGAACTGGTTTGGGGGATGCTTTCCAACTAAGCTCCCTGACAAATATCATTGTGTGTGTGATTTAATCCTGCAAAACAAAGTCTCCACTAGTCCTTAGACTCACATAAGATATATAAAATACATTATCATAAAATACACTATTGATTATGATTATTTTATTGAATACTTAGCAAGAAGAAAACCAAGTCAAGCTGAGACAAAACCAAAATTAAATCGGACAGAACAAAAGACAACGTTAGGAGGAAAACAAAAGAAACCCAAAGGTCAAAGAAAATAACAGAGGCAAAGAAACCAAAAAAAATAGAAGGGGGGACCCATTTTGTTCTAGAATGAAATGGGGTTGTTATGCAAGGCATAAAAAATGGTGACTTGGTTGGGGAAATGGTTTGACCATTTTCATGAAACTGAAAGATTCAGCTACCCAGAACTCTGGTTTATGAATATCACAATTCCAGTTGGGTCAGTTTTAACAAGCAAGGTTGAGCTAGGATCTCAAATGTAAATCAATCAATGGCTAGCCCTGAATCTATGTGTGTTCTTGATGGTGCATCATCCTTTCATAAAGTTTTCTTCATCTTTTGGAAAACAATGTGCAAGATTTGAACTACATAAGTTGATTCCCTATAGCTGTCATGCAATGATATCCTGGGTATTGCTCCGCTTCCAGTCAGGCATCCCTAGCCCCAACGAAGATACCTCTAGTTTTCTCACAGCATTGCTCTACTTCCAACCATGCATTCATAGCCCTAGTAGAGATAATGGAATCACCCATTCATATAGAGTCATCTTCTCTTATTAAATAATTCTCTCTTTTCTCTCTCTTTTTTTATGGAGTTTTAGATATTTTAGAGAATTTTTTTTTCAATAGGTTAGATGCTTAACATCTATTCTAGGTTGAAAAATACCATGGACCTCATAACAACACTTGGGAGATCCCATTTTTAACTCAAATCTTACAACACTATCACCCTATGACAAATATACCAATTAAAAGGAGATGATCTTAATGATTTGTGAAGGATTCAGAGCGAGCTAATGAAGGTTGTTTACTTTGCACCTTGATTTCAAGAATTTCCACAACCTTTATTGACAATGAGCATGAACAAAGAGTTTAGAAAAAAATCACCCAATCAGAAAGCCTAAAAATACCTGAACCACTTCTCTCCTAATGGCCAAAGTACGCCTTGAATAACAACCCACTATTTGAGGGTGGAAAGAACAAATAAACCCCAAAGAACACAACAAGACAGAAACCAAACAACAAAGGAAACAAAAAGGACAGAAGGAATGATCAAACAAACAACAGCAAAACTATTTACACACAAGAAAATAAACTATTTACAAATAGAAAACAGATTATTCACATAAAGAGATTATTTACAAGCAGAAACATAGAAACTATTTACACAAATGCAAATCATTTACAAACAAGAGACAAACAAATTATTTACATAAAGAACAAAAAATTACTTACATGCAGAACAAAAAATTAACAAGCTTTATGGCTCAAAATAATGCTTAAGAAACTGCCCATTGACAGGAAAGGGAAGAGGTTCTCAGCAACTTGGTAAGGACCTAGCTAGAGTTTGTCAAACTTCTAGTGACTGCCCTTCTTTTCACTGGCTTTATCCCATAACAACACAAGATCATATATTATGAAAGCTTTGATTTTGGCTCTTTTTTCAAACCAATGTTTGACAATAGCCTAGTGCCTAAAGAATTGTTGCAAGGCGGCATCTCTCTGCTCTTCTAATTTCAACAAGGTAGCTAATCTTACTTCTATCCTATTGTCACTAGAATAGAAATTCTGCATGAACTCAAGGATAGGTATTTGCAGATAGATAGGGAACATAGGCTCTTGGCCATATACCAGCTTGAATGGTGAAGTTTCAAAGCAGCCTTGATCCTAGTCCTATCTGCCCATAACACGAATCTCAGCTGGGTATGCCAGTCCCTAGGGTTGTTTTCTAAAAAAAAATTTATTACCCCTAAGATATTCTTATTGGTTGATTCTGTAACTCCATTGCCTTGTGGGTAATAATTTGAAGAATACTTTAAGACAATTTTATGATTGTAAGCCCATGAAATGAATTCAGTAGAAGAAAAGGAAGAGCCATTGTCACATACCAATGTGAAGGGTACCCCAAACCTAGTTGTGATGCATTCGGTGAGGAACTTAATCACTACCTTTGTTGTGTTGTTCTTGTAGGGCATAGCCTCTTTCCACCTTGTGCAGTAATCAGTGGCAGTCAAGATAAATTTGTGTGCTACAAAAAAAATTCTGTTAATTACTCCAATAAAATCCAGTGCCCATTGGGTGAATGGCCTCACCTCATAGACAAGCTACAATGGCATGGTTGAATGTCATTCTTTTGATGCAAAAATATAACATATGTGACATGTTCTCACATGATGATGGGAATCTTTGAACACACAAGGCCAGTAATAACTAGATCTGAGGATCTAGTGTGCCAATGAGTCTACAGAACCATGACATGTGCCGTGTTTCCCATGAAATTCAATGATCACATGCTTAGCCTCTCATTGATCAAGGCATCACAGATATACTGCCTTGAAATTATTTCTTTATAGCAACCCTCCTTTGAACATATAATGGGAAATATTCATTCTTAGCGCTCTCCTTTGAGTTGCATTCATTCCCTCTAGACATTGATTGCTAAGAATAAAACTGATGATATCAGCATACCAAGGGTCGTTGGAGAAGGACTGGATTGTGTATTGCTGACAAATGATGTTGTCAAAAGTATTCGCCATGGACTTAGACAAGCCTATACCTCTGACAAGTCTCATAGGGCGTATCTCCAGGTTGAACTCTTGCAAAATGGCCATCAATTTCCCTCTCCGTTCTCCCAGCTTGCTCTACATGAGTAGGGACTTCATAGCTGCATCAGGGACTACAATAATAATATGACTTCGGAGAATGTAGTGCTTGAACTTCTTGATAGCTCTGACCAACGCAAAAGCTTGCTTCTCGAGAGGCAGGTATTTGATCTCAACATTCTTGAATGGAGAGCTCATGAAGGCGATTGGCCTCTCTTCTCCCTCTCCTCTTCATTGAGTTAAGACAACTGCATAGGAGTGTTCAGAGGCAAAAGAATAGATATAAAATGGTCTCAAGTATTCAGGGCTGGTGAGAATGAGCGCTTCCGAAATGGATCGCTTGAATTATGAAAATGCGACCTTTGCCTCATCAGTCCACTCTATCTTGTCATCCTTTTTCATCATTTCATTTAGTGGTTTAACAATTTCTGCAAAGCTTGTAATAAACTTTCTCACGAAATTGATCTTCCCAAAGAAGGATCTCATCTCTTTCTTGCTTCCTGGTCTGGTGATCTTCAGAATGGACTCAACTCGATCTAGATCGATTGATATTCCTCTTTCTGAGATTATGTGTCCCAAAATTTTCCCTTCAGAAACTCCAAATACACAATTTTTGGGATTTAGGGAGATGCCATACTGGATACATCTTTGAAGAACTTTGGCCAAGTTGGTAGCATGTTTTAGTCTATCCATGGAGAACAATATCAGGTCATCCATGTAAATGATAATGCATTTTCCAATCTGATCCTTGAATGCTATGTCCATGGTGCATTGAAAAGTCGCTCCAGCGTTTATCAGACCGAATGGCATCCTTCTGTATGCAAATGTTCCCCACTTTGTAGTGAAGGTTTTCTTCATTCTATCTTCACAGTTAACCATTACCTGATTATATCCAGAATAACCATCTAAGAATGATATCATCTGAGATCCATTGACAGCTTGCAATACTTCATCCAGAGAAGGGAGTGGGTAGTTATCTTTTTCTGAAGCTCTATTCAGATTTCTGAAGTCGACACATAGCCTAATCTATCTATTTTACTTATGGACTGGAACTAAGTTGGCCACCCATGTTGAATGGCGTACAGGGAATATTATCATTGTAGAAAGAAATTTTTGGACTTCTTTAAAGAGCAATGGTTCAATTAAGGCATTGACAGGACATTGCTTCTGTCGAAATGGTTTAACTTCAGGCTTCAAAGGAATAGTATGAGTCATTACAAAAGCATCAAATGTATTTAGGTCTTCATATCCCAGGATATTGCAGCAATATCTTTCTTAAGTGCCATCAATATGTTTTTTCTAATTGCTTCAGGGTAGGCTTTCCCTATGTAGATGTTCCTTTCAAGGCCAGAACCAGCCAAGTTAACAATTTCATATTCGCCCCCTTTATCTTTAGCTGATATCTTTTCTCGAGCCCTAGGGTCTAAATCAAAAATTATTACTAAGGCCACCATTCCCTTGGGAATGTTGTTACCTTTTAAATTGAGGACCCCTTATGTATCAGAATCATCAGGGTTCCAATCTCCTTTGTCCCTATTGGACTCATCAATGATCTGTCTTTCAAAAATATCTGAGCTTGCTAGGAAAGAAATAATATGTCGATCATCATCGAAAACCTGAAAGTTCCTGACATTATCTAGAATAGCAGGGGTGGAAATCAGTTCTACTGAGAATCTCTTAAGCTTGGAGCCTTGCATGGGTTCTAGGCTACTTGCCTCAATAGCTAACGAATCAGCTATTTGATTTTCTTCTCTAGGGATTAAGCTAATCCCAAAATCATCAAAGTAATCAATCAGGTTCAATACCCAGTTTTGATAGGCTGCCAACCTCTTATTGTGGCATGTGTATTGGCTGGGCACTTGCTTGATAACTATTTCTGAATCTCCTTTGACCACCAACACAGTGACCTTCTTATGTGTGAACATCAACCCCCAAGCTAATGCCTTATATTTTGCTACATTGTTAGTGCACCCAAACTACAACCTATAAGAAGCAAAGAAGGCCTTCCCTTTTGGGCTAGTTAATTCAATCCCAACACCACAACCTGTTGTGGACTTGGATCCATCAAACGTGAGGGTCCAAAACTGGTCATGAGTTTGGGTTGATCCTTTTGACGTTGTTGTGGGCACTTGGATTAAATGAGCCATAGGTGTGGCTACTTGATCTTTTGCATCAAATGTTAGTAAAAAGTGTTCAATGGGTTCTTTGGGTGTAATTTCCAATTCCTGCTCAGACATATCATATAATCTGTGGCTATCCTTCTGACAGTTACTTGGGCCTTCAATTAACCCTTTGTGCTTTGGTATACTCATGAGTGCAGGGGTGTCAGACAAACCTTGGGGTTGCTCCTCATCAATATGCTAGTTTGGAAATGTGTTTGGGGTAGGTTCAATTTGAGAAGGAACTTCCTTTGAAAGTTTCTTATCCCTGGTTAACATTAGTGCATCTTTGAATTCAAATGAGAAGTGATTTGCAACGGTCTCAAGGTGACTAAGACTAGCTTCCTCAGTTTGGGAAACATGATTTAGAATGCTGATGCAGGGTTGGCAGGTCAATTTAGAATGATTTTGGTAATGCACCATGCACCAATTAGGGAGTAGAAGACTTTGCAAATCTACATCTTCCCCTAAGACCAGATGATCCTATTGCAACTTCTTGATCAATGCCTATTGATTTTCATTAGTCATGGAATTAGGGAACTCTTGTATTGACATGTCTTTAGAATCAAGGATTGAAAGGGTTAAAATTACCTCTCTTTTATAAACCCCTATCTCGGTTTCGAAATAAGCTACCTCATTGGGGCAATCATATTCAGTGATGACATGCTTGAGGTGAGGCTCACTTTCAATCCTAATCTGTGTAGGAATTCCTCTCCATGGTAGCCACATATGTGAAAATTCAAGGGAGAGATACCCCCCTATACCTTTCATCAAATCTCTGCTCAATAGCACACCATAAGTCTCAGGAATGTCTGCCACTTGAACATCTATATTGGTTTGAATCCTAGTGTTTGACCCTACTTGCACATGTATGTTTCTCAATTCTCCCACTATATTAACCTCTATTTTGTCAAGTTGGATGACCTTCTTATTTGTTTGGAGAGGGTTCAATCCCAATTTCTTGCATATAGAAAATGGAATAACATTGCCAGAAGCCCCTGAATCTAACAAACAATTACGCAGATTCTTCCCACAAATTATTAAGCTTAAGAGAAATGGTGGAGTACCTACCTTGTTTCTGTAAAAGGCTGTGTTCATGTCTACAACAGGTACCACCTTGTTCTAAAGCTTTTAGCACTATCTCTCATTGGGCCCAGCACCACTTTAGGATGATGAAGTATGACAAAAAGGTTTTTTGTTTCTGCATCTCAGAAACAAGATCAAATTCTATGTCATAGCTTATATTGCTTTTAAAAACACTAGATGAATTACCTTTGTTATGGGAGTCAGGCGGACCCTTTGGTGGAGGAAGGTTATTGTCAGCACTTTTATTCGGAAGCACCATGTGATTAGGTGGTGTTGATGTAGTGAATGGACCCTTGTTCTGATTCCTTAGGAAGTGTCCTCCCTTTGTCTGAAAAACTTGGATATCATACATATCTTCCTCTGGTTCATTCTCACTCTGCATTGGGAATGAAGGTTACTCTTCAAAGAGCTCATAAGTCATTGTTGTATCTATTGAGACGCCTTCTTTGTGAGGATTCCCTTGGAATGTTTGGGCATCTACCTATGCCATCTTGACAACTGTCTCCATTTTAGGGAAGTTTACCTTAGAATGAGTTGCAGTATCATGCAGTCTGTACCAGTTAGTCATAAAATTAAGGTCAACCACATTTGCAGTATGTGACCTCTCCTCATTAACTTGACAATTGTGAGGAACTCCACCATTGTTGGGCCCTGTATTTCATTATTAGTTGTTATTTGGTCTCTAGTTGTATCCTCTATTCTGATTTTGATAGCCTTGGTTAGAAGAGTTTTGGCCTTGATAACCCCTTTGGTTATAATTGTTATGATTCTGATAATTACCTTGATTGTTATTGTTTTGATTAGGATAATTACCTTGGTTTAGAGAGGGGTTTAGTCTAAGCTGAGCCATGTCATTTGTAACTTGAGACAGTGTTTTCTTTAAGGTTTCTAGCTCTTTTGTGAGTTGAACTGTCTTTTCACTTTCAATAACCTTAGTAATAAGTGGTTGACCACCATGATTTGGTGTTCCAGTTTGGTTATGATGACCATGGGGACTTTGAAGAACTGATGATTGTTGAAAGAAGTCAAAAGTTCCATTAGCAAAGAATGAACAGGAGGTTGAGTTTGGAATTCAGATATAGGTCCATAATGGGAAGGAGACATTCCTAGACAATATTGAACAATGGAATTGGACTAGGCATCTAATACCCCATTAAAGGAAAACCTCCTCCCAAACTTCCTTGTTGAGAGCTAATTTGTTGTTGCAGCTTGATAGCCAAATGATAAACTTTAGAGAAAGAATCAATATTAGCTGGTTGATAAGTCCTTTTCAGGAGAAAACCTAGCAAAGGGTCTATAACTCTAAAGTAGGCTTGACTGGCACTATTCTCAGCGACCAGATAGGGGTCTTGCAATCTCCTATACATTCATTGGAACCTAGTATTAAACAAGGGAAAAGGTTCACCTGGCTCCTTCCTAATAGTAGAAAACTGGTGGAACAAAATGGAAGGGTCCACATAAATTCTAAACTAATTGATGAAAGCATTTTCCAAGTCTGTCTAGCTCAGAATAGAATGCTGAGGAAGATTTAGGTACCAGTTGTATACCATATCGTCTAAGGAATAAGGAAAAAACCTACAAACTACATCATGGTGAGCTATCTAAGCTCTGGTACAAGCATCCTTAAAAGCTTGTATGTGCTCTTCAACACTCCTTGATTCACCATGAATGTATTTGGAGTAGAATTTCTCAGGATTCTTAGGCATATCATGAAAACCTCCAGGAATAGTCCCCAATTGAGAGGGATTATTTTGAAAAAATTCCATTGGTAGCGGTGGTGGTGGTTGAGCTAGCTATTGTATGGGTTGAACCAGCTGTGATGATAATTGAAGTGGATTCAGTCACGGGTTGATGGGAACCCACTCGGGTATTGGTGAAAAACCTGGTGGGGTGAGTGGAGTTGACAAGGGTGGTATAATGGTTGCCCCAGTCTTGTGACTCTTGTGCCTTATTGGGGTCTTGAGTTCTGTCAAGGGTGGTGGGTTTTTAGTTGACCAAAGAACTCTGTGGGACCTTTCTAAGGAGGTTGACCCAACTTTATCTAGCTTGCTCTCCTAGGCCCTCCTTCTAGCGCCAGTCTCTATTGATACTCCAAGTGGCTCAACAACATTTAAACATAATATTGCTATTCTATTTCTCTTGAAAGAGAAAGACAACACATGGATATTTTAGCTCCCAAGGTCTTTGTAGTTGGTTTTCAATTGTGTTGATGTTGCTCAATTGTCAATGTAACAGTAATATTCAAGGGGCCTACTGGTGTTGAGCTTCTGGATTGTTCTAAGATCAAATATAAAATTAAACCTAATATAACCATGGTTTTTAAAGAAACAACAAAAGATAAACCAAGGCTTTGGAACTGAAAAGAATGATAATTCATCTAACTTAACTAGACTTGTTATCTTTCAAGGAATTTGTTAACTAAAACTGCAGAACAAAATTAACTTGTGATTAACACACAACTTCCTTCATTCACAGTGTTAATTCAAATATCATATTGCAAGTTACCATCTAAACAGAGCATGAAATAAGACTTAAATCCTTGAAATCTTGTCAAATCAAATGATTAACTCAAGACAAACACCATTCTGGAACACAAAATGAAGTAGATTTAAATCTGATTGCTTCTACTGTTAGTAAAATAGATAAGCAATATTTACAAAACTGGCACAATCACTAGTATACAAAAAATCTATGTCTTCAGTCTGTTTCCATCTATACTAAGAGAACTTGAGAAATACATTAAAGTCTATGCTGAATCTAACTCCTAACCAAGAAGACAAAATAAACTCCCATCACAAAGAATCAGGATGTAGCTCTGTCTCCTCTATCCTTCAGAAAATTCCTACTCTTGAAAATCTATATCTAGAACTGTCTACTCTATTGTCTTTCTAACTTCTGACTTCTTAAATTCTAACCCTTTACAAAGAGGCCAGAATACCATATATACAGAGTGTACCAAAAGGATTGCGATGTCCCCTGCCTTAGGGTTTACAAAATATCTACTTTCAGGAGGGTCAACTCTCAGATCTTTTTGAAGAGAGTTAATGTTCCCTTTAATGGCATCCTCGCTGTCCATGTTGGCGAAAGATTTTTGTCCTCAGGAGAACTCTTTAGATATTTTATTACTACGACATTTACTCCATGTCTCCATGTCTATCTTCCAACTCCTTCAAAGGGATGCCTTGAATGCTCCAAAGCATCATCATCAATGTGGGTCTGCTTCCGCTAGTAAACCTCATAGCTGTCCCTGTGACTCATAGCTTCTTCCTCTTTTTTTCCTTTCTCCCTGCTCTAGATCCTTCTGCTCATTGACCATCCCTAGAAGCAGCATAGGGCCTCCCTTTAGACCCGAACATTATCACCTGATCTGATCCATCATCTTTTGATCTCGGAATGAGTTCATGTCATTTGTATTATGTCAATCTCCTTCATAGAGTTAGTCAGTTAGTCAACAGGCCAATGGGCCACTCCTTTAGCTTCTTCTGATTTGTGGAACATAGGCAATGTAAGATTCCCGGGCAGTCAAAGGTCATTTGGATGGAATCACATATCAGTGAGACACTAATTGTGTCTCCTCAATGTGATTATACCTTATAGCAACCATTGGCATAGCATATGATAGTCCACGAGACCTTTTAGTGAGCTACAAAAGTCATGTCGATACCACAAAAACTATCAGCAAGACAATCATTATCGACTAGAAGTCATGGCGAGCTCCATTGGTTACACCGATATCCTTTTCCCATTTGCAAATCCATCACTATCAACAAGACCGCACTCCCTCGGCAAGACCTCTTAGTGAGCCTTTCTTTCTTTGGTGAGCACACCTAGGTCGGGGAGACTCCTTCATGTCAGGGAGACCTCACCTCAAGCTCACTAGTCCTCAGATGCACATAAGATATCTAAAATACATTATCATAAAATACACTATTGCTTATGATTATTTTATTGAATACTTAGCAAGAAGAAAACCAAGTCAAGCTGAGACAAAACCAAAATTAAATTAGACAGAATAAAAGACAAGTTTAGGAGGAAAAAAAAGAAACCCAAAGGTCAAAGCAAATAACAGAGGCAAAGAAACCAAAAAAAGAGAAGGGGGGACCCATTTTGTTCTAGAATGAAATGGGGTGGTTATGCAAGGCATAACAGGTCCCACAATCAGCATCATACTCCTATCACCGTATTGTTGGAACTAGTTCCATAGTCCTTATGATATCATATTTTCTCATTGATGGATAGGTCATCGAGTTATCAAGGAGACATCCTTCAAGGTCCTATCGACACCACTTTGTCTCACTGATGGGAAGATCATTGCTATATTGAGGAGACAAGCACACAGGTCTCACCGATGACCACCAATCATGCCAATGAAGGTCATTGATTACATCACCTGTCCACCTCATCACCATGTCATTGCTCCATAATTTAGAACAAGGATGTGGATTACCGTTCATTCAATCCAGTTATGCCATGTGTCATCTTCATCATGACTATCACCCACATCATTATGACTAGGTCCCACTTGGAGCACTACCTTCTCATTGCCAAGTCGAAGAGACATTGACAAAGGTCTCACCGATGCCATACAGTCTCACTGATAATGCTTCCAAAATCCTTGTCGCTCCATCGAGGAGACTTTTCCCATTCTCTCACTGACCATGCATTGTCATGTGGATTTGAAGGGGATGTATAACATTAAAGTGCTAGGTAGAGGGGATGGTCACCCTTATGACTTTAATGATATAAGTTGCAATTAATGCAACCAATAACTGTCGATACCAAGTCAACATAAAAATAGAAATCTATTCTGAATGCCATGACTACAAGTATCCTTAGGGTTTAATTGATAAACCCTAATACTCGAGAGAAGAAATAAACATTTCTAGGCACATCATTCACTTTCTCAACTTGCACAATACACTTTTGGAAAGCTCTTGAGAAACCCAATTCAAATTTTCCAACAGATCCACTATTCTCATACTCATCCTTTGTCATCATTCCAACGATCTCCTTTGCCAGATTTTACCTTTCGACATCAATGAAAACTATATTCCAACAATGCTATATAAGATACATTTCTCTTATCAAGTTTACATACCTTAATGATCAAACACAAGCTTCCCACACACTCTAGGATACAATCCACGATCATAGAACACCCTGTCAAGACAAATAATTCTCTGACCCAAGATTTAAGGTTTTTTTTAATACCAACAAAAGCATTCGTAAGAGCATGACTAGGATACAAACCCTAGGCCACCGTAGAAACATAAACCATAACTCTAGTGGATTAGTGAGGTTACAATACCAAAAATATTGAGACATTGTCCATTTGTTAGAATAATTTTAACTCGACAACGAAAAAAATACCCAATGCCAGTTTTTTTATTTAAATACCCATATAAAGAAAATGCCCAACATCATTTTCTTAAATACCAAGATAGTCAATAACAAAGGGTTCACCAAACATCAATTTTTTTTAATGCTTGGGAAAAATGATAACAAAATAAAAATTTAGAAAACTATATATGTAATACTATAAAAGGTTGAGACCTCATTTCTTTCTCAAAAACACATTATCTCGATAGCGAAAAACATCTAGTACCATTTTTTTTAAATACCCATTTCAAGCAAAAACTAAACATCGAAATACCCAAACAACCAATAAAAAAATATTGAGCATCAGTTTTTAAACATACCCAGCTATCGGGTAACAAAACAACTAGCATAAAAAAATTCAAATAGCCAAATAGTACTTCACAAAAACACCCAATATCAAATTTTTCAAATACCCAATAGGTACAACGTATACATACAACTTTAAAAAAAAAAAGAATAATTTTCTTACCTATGAGATGATCCACAACAAAAAGCTCAAAATCCTCAAGAAATACTTCCAGGTGGGGAGTTGTATGATAGAAGGATAGATTTGGCCACATTCTAGACCCATAATTTGAAGCACTTATGGCAAGAGATTCCTCCATTGCGAAAGCCCTTCGATTACTACTCAATATCTCTATCTTCAAAACCCTTCAACCTCTGCTTGTTTTCCTAGATTATTTCTTCTAACTAAGCAATAGTTAAAAACCACGAGAAAATGGTGGTCTTAATTATATAGTTTGATTTTTGTTATGCATTTATAAAACATATATATAAATTTGTATGCATAATTGTCAAATAAAGTGTGCTAAATTAATGGCTAGGAAGATTTTCTCTCAGAAAATAGAGTTTGGTGCAAAAAATTAGTCATTTATAGTTGTGTTGCAAAAAATGAGTAGAATTTAGTCAGTTTTAGTTGTCATGACTAGAAATTTTAGTCACATAGTCATTTATGTGCCAAATTCTACTAGTGTACACCAACTCAAAACCTGCTTTACCACCAAATCCAACTACTTGCTATCTCCTTCTAGTTTCTGGCTATTTAGCATATCAACAACATTTTGTGAATCAGAATCCCTCTTTCCACAACCTAAAGAATAACCAAGGCCTCCATACAATTATTGGTTTGCTGCCCTTTATACATAGAGAAGAGAAAAACCACACCACCACTACTATCTATGCCAATACCACAAATTCTTGCATGTCCAAGGTTCCCCATTGAGGACCCATCAGTATTTACTTTTAGGATGCCTCTAGGCGAGGGTGACCACCTACTCTCCTACTGAATCTTCTTCTTAACAAGATGAGGTCCTCTACCAATAGGGAGACCCAACCCACCAACTTACAACTTCAAGTTCCTTATCATACTCACATCACTCGGATCCACCCTATCGAACAAGTCATATTTCACAACAATGGTCTCTTGAACCCTACTAAGGATCTTTTTCCATAACTGGATTTCCGCTATCTGCACACCCTAAAATATCCTATGATTCCTTTCAAACCATAAATTCTAGATAATCAAAGTAGGACCAATAATCCAGGCAATCTTTAGAAAAGAGGTTTGCATAGGAGGTCTACCGAAACTAGCCCAAAAATCAACCAAGGAAGAGGCATGAACACAAGCATGGTTCCAAACCTCCCACCAAAGATGCCAAATCTCTCGAGCAAAAGGGCACTAGAAGAATAGGTGAGGGGAATATTCCTCACTACTCTTGCAGAGAACATAGATAGAAGAGCCCTAAAACTCTCTCCTCCAAAAATTATCCCAAGTAAGGCATCTATTTTGGACCACTAGCCAGAAGAAAAAAATTGCACTTAGGCCAAGAAAATTTGTTCCAAACCTATTTCCACCAAGCAATGCTAACTCTCTAGTAAGTCTGCCTATCAAGCTCCAAGTAACTCGAGGCAACAAAAAAGAGTCTGTTTAGATCTAGGACCCAAGCCAGAATGTCCCTACTAGGAAAGGAATTACACAATATGTTAGAAAAAATCTTAGCAAGCTTCTGATGAGAATCCTCTATGTCACCTTGTAGTCATTATTGTGGGACCTTACAATGCATCACCTCTATCTAGCCCAAAGCTCGAGAGGTTTTAAATTCCTCCACCTTGCTCCAACCAACAACAAGTAAACTTTGACAAAGAGGCTATAAATGAGGATAAGTAGACAAGATGGGGGTATGCCCATCCTATGAGTCATGCTAAAAGAGAGCATTAGAGCCCTTGTTGCAAATCCAAAAGAGACCCTGCTCAATCAAATTTTCCCCTCTTTTGAGGGTCTTCCAAATCATGAAACCATTCCCTAAAAGATCATACCGAGGAACATCCAAAAAAATCACCCTTAGAAGATACTTGAGGGTGAGAAGACAAGCCCAATCTTGATCTTAACAATTACACCAATGCCAATATAATTTGGTAGCCAAGGCTTGACCACTCAAACCTACAGGTTTGAGACCCAGAACACCCTCTTTCTTTGGTTTGCACACTGAGCTCCATTTCACAAGGCTCCATTTCGAAGAAGACACGTTTCCAACCCATATAAATTAGTGAGCAAGGATATCAAACTCTTTAAGAAAACATGTGGGAGAAACCTAAATAGAACATCTGTAAATAAGAAGTGCTTGAACAACTGACTTCAAAAGAGTCACACGACCAGCTGTCAAAAGCCACTGACAAGTCTAGTGGAAAACCTTGTTTCGAAACTTATCCAAAATGTCATGCCAAAGGTCTTGAAGATGAGACTCCATGGAAATGGGGATCCCAAGATAAAGTAATGGTAGAGAACAAATCTAAAATTGAAGAATTTGAGTATTAATCCTATTTTGAATAGGAGGAGGAGTATTAAAAAAGAAAATAGAGGACTTACCCTCATTAATATATTTTCCAAAAGAAACCAAATAAATGTTCAGAGTCTTAAAATAACTACCTCCTGAATGCTATCCATCCCCAACCAAGTAGTATCATCTACAAACTGCAAGTGAGAATGAGGAAATACCTTACCCTCCTAGTTCTAACCTTGAATCAAGCCTTGATTAACCCGATATTTGATAAACCTTCTCAGTCCCTCAGCTATAATGATGAATAAATAGAGAGAAATATGGTCCCCTTGGTGAAGACCGCTGGAAACACTAAACAACTCTGAAGGCTCACCATTAATAAGGACAAAAAAGGAGGCAGAAGTGATGTAACTCATGACCCAATCAATCCACTTTCCACCAAAACCAAAGGCTTGAAGAAAATTCCACAAGAAGACCCATCTATCCTTGTCATAAGCCTTAGCCATATCAAGCTTGATGAACATGGCTTTCTCCTTAGAGTTCACCATAGAATGAATAGCCTCAGAGGCAATCACAAACCCATTCGGGATTTTCCTACCAACAACATAACCACCCTATTCTTCAAAAATCAAAGAGTGAAGCCAAGACCTAAGTCACTCTGCAATAAATTTGGTGATAATTTTGTAGATCACATTACAAAGAGAAATGGGTCTAAAGTGATCCAAACAATTAGCTCCCTCCCGCTTGGGAATAAGAGCCAAAATGGTAGAGTTCAAAGCACACAACATTTTCTTATTATAGTATGACTCCTGAACCACTTCAAGAAGGTCAAGTTTGATAATCTTCCAAAACTCCTGAAAGAATTCAATAGGAAAGCCATTAGGACCTATGGCTTTACCTTTAATTTTTTCATTTGGAACACAACCCCTTCCAATTCATATAGACAAATAGGGTGCATGAGATCCTCATTCATCTCATCAAAGATGAAGGAGAGAATGTAATCCAAAATAAGATTCTCCTCATCAAAGGTTGGGAGAGAGTCCTCAGTGAACAACTTAGAAAACAAGTGAAAAGTCTCCTTATAAATCTCACCCCTGGAAGCAAGTTGCACCCCCTTTGGCAACACCAGGGATGGAATAATATTTCCAATCCTTATAGCCTTAATAGAATTATAAAAAATGAAGTATTGCAATCTCCTTCCTGAATAAAATCAACACAAGAATTCTATTTCCAAAGGATTTCCTCCTGCAACTCCCATTCCTCAAGCTCCTTGACAGCAACAGCCTCCTTCCTAACCAACTCCTCAATAAGACCCTAATCCCAGATTTGATGATTAATGGTGTCCAAACCAACTTAGGTCGGTAGTTTGTTAACATGAAGATTACCAAAGCATTGCCTGTTCTACTTTCTGAGTCTATACTTCACATACTAAAGCCTCTTCGCAAAGGAATACATAGCCCTATCATGATCCAAATTTTCTTGCAACCACTAACCACAAATAAGATCATAAAAGAAGGGATCACAAAGCCACATTAACTAAAATTTAAAAGAAGAGTTCTTAGAAGGCTTGAGTGCAACAACAAAAAGCTTGATTAGCTAGTGGTCCAACCCTTTCCAATCTAGAATCTTAGTGTAGGTAGTCCACCTCTCCGCAACCCAAAAGCAGGAAAAAAGAAATCTGTCAAGCCTTTTAGAAATAGCATTAACACCACACCATCTATTATTCCAAGTGAAGATACCATTAGTCGGCTTCACATCAACTAGATATAGGATATCAATGTTATCCCTAAGGAGGCAGGAAAATGGATCAAGCCTGGCAATCCCACCACATTTCTCCTCAAGACAAGGAATTGTATGAAAGTCCCCAATAACAATCCATAGGAGCAAGGGAGCCAAAGACCAAATGTATTTGATATGAGACCATAAATGAAATTTTCTAGAGAGATCAGAAAGAACATACACATTAGTTTAAAGGTAGGTTTCACCTGAATCCAGACTAGAAGCAATCACTAACAATGAAGAGTAGCATGATATCCACTAGAGAGGAACAATCTTCCTTGGATCCCAAAAACAATCAAGACCCCCAGAATTCCCATGAGCCCCAACACATTGAAACAAGCCATGAGACCAAATGCGGGAGGCACGATTCATCATACAATCCATAGATAACTTGGTCTCCTAGAGGAAAACCATATCAGGACAATGAACACTAACTGACTAACAAATAGCCTATGGTCAAGGGATGTTGTTCATACCCTTTACATTCCATGAAATAAAAGTCATTTATATGAGTGGGAAAAGTGGGATTAAATGGTCTTCACTAATGTTGATTGCACCAAATTATCACCAATTAATTTAACCTTCTCTAGATCCTTCTTGCTCCCTACCTTAAAAGCCTTCTCCAAAGGCCCTTTTTTAGATACTTCGACTGCAAACCTAGAACTTGCATAGTCCCACTACTCTTTCTAGAAGCTAGAGTCTTCCATGGTTGAGAAGGAATAGTATTTTTCAAGGTTTCCACCTCCTACATGACCAATGGCCCACACGGTTCAAGCTCAACTGAAGTCAGTGATGGAACATCTATAACCATACACTCATCATGCACATCCTTTCCAAGCACGTTCAAAAGATCATTTCCATTATCCTTTGAATATTTCACTCCCAAAAGATCAACCCCAACTAATGAATCAATTGGAATTCCTTCCTCTTTGGCTAAGTCCTCTAAAGCATCAAACCGATTAAATAGTCCATCATATTGCTTGTCCTTCAGAGTTCTCTTTTGACCCTTTTTACAAGGCTTGATAGGGGTGAAGCCCTCCTTATCTACCCCATCAAAAACCATAGGAGTCTTCCCCTTATCATTCTTAGGATATGAAATGGGGATTGAGTTAACTATCCTAGCTGCTTGATTGAATTGGGGACATTTTCTTTCCAGCTGCCCATGCTTGTGGCAAAAATGACATCTAAATGACAAAGTTTCATAATCTAACTATTAAAATCCAAGAATCAGATCTAAGGCATAATTCTAGAGAATTTGGTAGAGGGTTATTTAAATCTATCTCAACACAAACATGAGCATAAGTGATTACCTTTTGATCTAGTGTTTGTTGAGTTGAGCCAACTGGTTTACCAAGAAGTAATGCAATCATGTGCAAGATATTGCTTCGCCAGAACTCTCAAGGGGATCGAGGAAGTTGAATCCAGACAAGAACATGCATGGAAAGCTCCTCAGTCTAGTTGAAACCCACATGCTAGGGCTTCATGAACAAACCAATTTGATTAAAAAATAGGGCCTGCCCTCAAAAACCATGTTTCGATCTGATATACAAGGAAACACAACAATAAAATAAATTTTGGCAGCCAACTTTATCTCCATATCTCCGTATAGGTTCTAAACCTTTTGTGCCCAAGATTCTAAGATGGGAAATGATAGATGAATCTCCATGAATTTACAAATCAATGCATGGTTGATCAAGTAAGAAATGTCTTCCACAATAGACTCCAGTTGGATCACGAAAATTGGGTGTTCTTGGCTTCTCTCCAAGCATCCATTCACTTTCTTGTTTCTCAGAAAACCCTTCTACGAAGAGGAATCTTCAACAATCAAGGGAATATTTGAGTTCATCATAGGTTTTTCATGCATGGAGGTTTCAAAGAGATCCATACCTCCAAAGAAACCAAGAGCCAAAGTAGATATTTCAAATAGAAAAATGACAATAAGAGAAACAACAAAGCAGAATAAAGAAAAGACACAAAAAAAAGGCACAACCCTCCCCTGAATGCAAGAAAGAACCCCGCCCCCCCACCCCCCAATGATTCAAAATGCTACAACACCTCATACAAACCTCCTACACACACATTCAAAGAAGAAAAGTCACAAGTAGGTTGCAGACCTACAAACCCTCACTCAGTGAGTGTAACATGCCTTCCCCTCCTAAAATCCCCTAATATGTTATTATTATTAAATATAGTGTTAGCATAGATTATATTTTATAGCTAAATATTTCATATATTATTATGTGACTATGATATTTTACTAATTTTATTAATTTTGTTAGAGTATTATATTAGTATTTTTCTATTACTAAGAAAAGTTATGTATTATATTCATATTATATTCTAATATGTATAATGAATATATGGTTTTTTGTGATATCTTAATAATAGTTAATTAAATTTGTTTAACTTATTTTGTATGATTATATTAGGTATATATTTTTGTTTGTGTCGTATGATTATGATTGGTATATTGTTTAAAAAATTATCATGGATAATAAATTTTCTTATATTATCTTAATGATATATGGATATATTATTGTTGTATAAATATCATGCTATTATGATTATAATGATGTGCAATAGAATCTTGTTATGACTATTGTATTGTAATATGTAGTATATTATTATTGGTGAGTTCTATATTATTAATGGAGTAAATAATCATGAAAAATGATAATTAATGATTTAACCAATTAGTTTGTTATTATACATGATTGCATAATATACTATTGTTCTTAATGAGTTGTATAAAGAGTAAAATTAAGCATAAAAGGTTGTAGATTCATTGCAAATTTTTGGAAGAAAACATAAAGAGAATTATGTTATTTGTAATAACATTGTATGGAGAAATCAATATTTCAAAGAATTGTCATAGAAGTGAAAACAAGAGAACAAAATTTTGTTGATAACTTGCAATTTTTTTTTTAAAGCAAGGTTTAAATGCATGTATTTTCACAATACAAAATAGTATCTGCAACTTTCAAATCAAACATGTATTTTATAATGCTATTTTTTTTACAAACCATGATAAACCTAAACTCTAGTTATCGAAACTAATAAAAACCTTGTTTTCAGATGAATAATCAAATTTATTTGTTTTGGTGACTGTGCAATTAATTCTCGGTTTATCATTATAAGTCTCTTCTTTCACATGAAGCAAGAAGACACATTTCTTGAAAAATGTTTTTTGTATCGTTTCTATAAGCTAGATTTCATCTTCTTCTTCATGCTTCGATATGTTTAATTCATTTGTTGTAATACTAATAATTTATTTTGTAATGCTTCCACTTTGCATTGCCGTAGATATCTATAATCATAATAAGGGGAAGTCTTTTCACATTTTTTGAAAATACCAATTACCATTTCCAGTATTGTTCACCTTTTTCTTGCATTTCTTACCATCAACCTCCAAGGGGAAAGCCGTGTAATAAAAATTGTCAAGCTTTATGAAAGATAATGTAGCTTTTACAAAACTCCATTGGCCTTTATTAGATATACCAACTTCTTGAGTGGTTATTTCAGCCATAATTTTTAATGTTGGATCTTGTCTAACAAATGAGTTGTCCTTTGTAATAGATTGAGAATTGAGATTCTTTCCTTTGTCATCAAAACAAGATTTCAATTGTTCAAACTTAGTAAGAGTCAAATTTATTATTAGTTGAGTTGTGGGGATTATGCTTGCAAATTTCTCACCATAGTCACTAATTTGTGTAGCCTTTGTGACAAGAATTGGAAAAGTCCCTACACTACATAGTTGTTGAAGTTGATGGCCTTCATTGTTGTAGAAATGATCCCACATTGTGAAGTCAATTATGAAAGCTAGCATGTCTTTAATTTGAAGAATTTCTTTTTTATTTTGTGTGGCATTTTTTCTGAAGATTGTATTAAATTGACTAATGGATATAAGAGTACCAATGATATCAACAATGAAATTTTTTTCATGTGCTTAAGTTCACTTATTGGTTTGAAATTGAAGTAAAGCTTCGATATCAATGTATCCTCCTCTAAAGACAAATCAACTACAAAATTATTCTTGTCTAACAAATATTTGTCCTTTGTAATAGATGGAGAAGTGTGATTATTTCCTTTGTCACCAAAATAGGATTTTAATTGCTTAGACTCAGGAATAGTTGAATTTCTTAGTAGTTGAGTCATGGGGATTGTGCCTACATATTTCCCACCATAATCAAGTGTAATTTGTGCAGCCTTTGCAACAAGAATTGGAAAAGTCCCTATTGTTGAAGTTGATGGCCTTCGTTGTTGTAGAAATGACCCCACATTGTGAGGTCAATTATGCAAGATGACATGTCCTTCATTTGAGGATTTTGTTTTTGAGTTTGTGTGGCATACTTTTTGAGGATTGTATTAGATTGATTCACAGATATAGAAAACCAATGCTATCAACAATATAATTGTTTTTCATGTCCTTAAGTTCACTGATTGATTTTAAATTGAAGTGAAGCTTTGGTATCAATGTATCCTCTAAAAACAACTCAACTATGGAATTATTCTCTAAGAGAGTTTCCCAATCATTATATAAATTATTGATTTTTTTTTACAGGTTTGAGGGTTCCATTCGAAATTATAAACACTTTCCCATTCTCTATATGATAATAAAAATGATTTACAATGACATTAAAAAATGTTTCTCTTATTTCATCACCATCATAGTCAAGAAGGCCAAAACTTAACACATTTCCATCTCCATTTTCATTTTTGAAATGATGAAGTTGTTTTGTTGTCAAGTTCTAGCCTTTTATTGTCTATCATTTTTGGTAAGGATTCAATACTCTTATAG
>VDFB02281492.1:354206267-354392678 GCA_007258455.2 Sequoia sempervirens
AATTCAAGAAACTTGGCTATTATGGCCACCCTAGATTGTGTTGAGCAAAAGGATTGAGGAAACAATTGATCATCTCTTGGTTAATTGTCCATTCACCACTAAGTGTTGGCAATGGATATGTGCAAGATTAAGATAAATTAGGGTTACTCATGGGTGTTTTGAGTGCAATGCTACTATGGGTCATTGAGCTTTTACAATAACTATTTTTGCTATACCTTAAAACAATACGATTTTGCACCATTTAACAGGAAATGTAACCCATACTTATGTCTCTTGGGGATTATATTTATAAATAGTATAGCTGTACCCTTAGTTTTGTAATCCTCTACCCTGTTTGATAATGACATCACTGTAACCATACTCCAACATTGAATTAGCATGCTTGATTTGAAGGATGCTAATAATTGTTACTTTTGAGCTTTAGGCATTTCGACAAATTATTGACATACCAGGGATATGTAAATGTACTACAGGTCAGTCTAGATTCCCTTAGATTTTGTTAGGTCTTGGCTGCTAATTGGTATCCAGATTCAGATAAAGTTGTAAACTCAACACATTCTGCAAAATTATGTTACCTTCCGTTTTGGGTTTTCACTTTCCCACGTATTTTTTTCGGGCTTAAGCTGTGAGATTGCTGTTTTTGCTGAATTTTCATATTTAAGAAGGTTTAAGTTGATCTGATTTCATAAATGACATCAATTTGAGATGAGCAATCTAGTCTACGAGAATCTGAAAAGTATTCTTTTTGTAGCTATTTCAATTTCATCATCCACCACATCAAATACTTCTTCTGTTATCCCCACAAAAGCACCAGCTGCTTCCTCAACAATTAAAGTGAACTACAGTAATGGGAAAGCTAAGACCACAGATAATGGGGTGAACAGAAAAGATAGATCATCTTCAAAAGGAAAGATATTGGAAGAATTGGAGACACAAAATTTCAGTTCCAGCTCCACTGTCCAGAAGAGTAATGTAAACATGAACAAAAGTCTTTCCATGGAGGAGTACAAGCCTGAACCCTGGATCCTTCAAGAACAGAGTGATATGGGCAAGAACTTATTACATCTTGCTATTGTGAGTTCTTTTGAGTTTGTGATAGCTTTTCTGGTTCCTAGATGTTGGATTGAAATGAAAGGGAGCATTCATATGTCTGCTAATAATTATCTATTTTTTTTCTTCTTTACAGGTTGGCCATGTTGATGCGGGCAAGTCAACTTTAATGGGTAGATTTCTGTACATTATGGGGCGGGTTTCGCAGAAGGAAATGCACAAATATGAGAGAGAGGCTAAACAGAAAGTATGTCTTTTAAACAGTTTGACTTTGATGAATTAGTGATATAGTGTACTATTCAAATAGGAAGCAACACTTAGTTCGCTGCTGCTGCTGGTCCTCAGATTACAATTAGTTAAAATATATCTTCTCTTTGTTTGCTCAGGGGAAGGGATCATTTTCATACGCATGGGTTCTAGATGAGAGTCCAGAAGAAAGAGAGAGAGGTGTAACTATGACAGTTGCTGTAGCGCATTTTGAAACACACAATTTTCATGTTGTACTGCTAGATTCTCCTGGCCACAAGGATTTTGTTCCAAATATGATTGTGGGTGCCTCACAAGCAGATGCTGCAGTCTTAGTTGTGGATGCATCTGTAGGTGCATTTGAAGCAGGAATGGATGGCCAGGGAATAGGAGGACAGACGAAAGAACATGCACAATTAATTAGAAGTTTTGGGGTGGAACAATTGATTGTTGCTGTCAATAAAATGGATGCAATTGCATATTCCAAAGAAAGGTTTGACTTCATAAAATCACAGCTTGGGACATTTCTTCGGCGTTGTGGATTTAAAGAATCCTCTTTAACATGGATTCCCATGAGCGTCATTGAAAATCAGAACTTAGTGATTAGCCCAACCGATGAGCGTTTGAAGTCTTGGTAAGATTTGTTTCCAGTTGCTACACTACACATGTTACATTACAATGGAAAATTTAGTGATATTAGTTCTAAATGGTTTACTTTTTCATGATTTGCTTTCCAGTCATGCAACAAAGATATTTCATTCTTGATCTGTACATGTCTTCATATGATTAAAGGGATTCTGCAGGGCAGATACTTGAGTTAGCAAATTAGAATCAAGTAATATAAAATATGTGATTGTCACTCGTTATTGCAGAATATTTCACACAATTTGGACTGTTTTGTCTGTTTATGAACTTTTTGTTAGCATAGACCCCTGTATATGTGAACCATCATTTCTTGCATAGATGAAATGCCTTATCATTTTCTTAAAAGCTAGGGTTAATCTTAACAAGATACATTCCTGAAGTCTTTCCCTTTCATTTGATTTATGTGATTGGAAATGTTTTATGTGCTTCAGATGCTGCTTGTTTCTTTGACGATAATATTTGAAAACATTTGTGAGTAACTTCTTTTCACAATTATGAAGGTACAAGGGACCGCATTTATTAGAGGCTATAGATCTTTTCAAGCTTCCAACCAGAGATACGTACCGGCCTCTACGACTTCCCATATCAGAGGTTATACAGTCACGTACGCTAGGTCAAGTTGCTGTCAGTGGAAAGTTGGAGGCTGGAGCCATTAGAATTGGCACAAAGGTAGTTATTTGGGCATTGAGTCTTTGCAAAACATAATACTTAAAGGGCCTTGTGGAAGTAAATATTTCTCAGAAATTTATCTTGAAGCCCAATATTTTCATTTGATTTTGCAGGTTCTAGTTATGCCTTTAGCGGAAGTAGCAACAGTGAAAGCTATTGAACAAGATGGTAAAGTGCTGAATATTGCAAAGGCTGGGGATAGCGTGGATATCAGTCTTCAAGGAATTGATTCTTCTATTTTAGTGCCTGGGGGAGTCCTTTGTCATCCTGATTTTCCTGTTCCAGTAGCAAGATGTATCGAACTGAAGGTTGCTGTTTTGGACATCAGAAAACCTATATTGTTTGGAGCAGAGGTTGTGTACATTCTATTTTCTGATCTAATTTATATGAACTTATAACTGATCTTTTATTTTGATAATTATAAGTGATTTAGCATCACTGCTTACAAGTATGAAGTTATGAACCCACTGCAATTCATAGCTACGTAGGTACTAAATCCAGTTCTGAGTGTGAGTTTGGTGTAGAATAGGTTTGGGGGCCATATGATTAGTTTGGTATGGTTTCTGTAGTGGGATTGAATTGTTTTAGATTGTCATGGTTGGTCATTTGGATTTTTTTTTTTAATTATGGTGCATACTTTCCGAGTTTTCAACATTTGATAAGTTAGGGTCATAGAGTTGTGATTTTTGATTTTTCCAGATTGTTTTTCTTTGAATTTTTGGCCACTGATGGGGTGGCAGTGTTAATGGATGGGGATGTGGCATCTTTAAAATTTTCTCCACTTGGGGTTAGTGTGTTCAAAGCTGTGAGAAGTAGGTGGGGTGCATATTTTTTATTTGCTGACTCTGGGAAGTATGAGTGGCAGGTGGAACTACATGCACACCATGCAAAGGAGTCTGCAAGAGTAGCACAGATTTTGGCAATATTGGATCCAAAGACTGGCATAGTTCGTAAAAAGGCTCCGCGGTGTTTAACTGCCAACCAAAGTGCTTTGATACAGGTCATTATCCATATGAATCAACTATTGTTGAATGCAATTTTACGTAATTTTTTTATGATAATGTCTTGAAATAATATTTTTGAGTTGGCTGTAGGCAATGGTTTCTCTTCATGCAACATGTTGTCAGTTTTGTGATCTTTTATTATATTTGGATTTGTCAGATTTCTCCCAGACAGGGGATCTGTATCGAGGAGTACTCCAATTACAAGGCCTTAGGAAGAGTGACGTTGCGTGCTGATGGAAAAACTATAGCTGTGGGTGTAGTCACCAAAATTATTGAACAGCAATAGTATGGTTTCCGGCCCAGCATTATATCCTGCAGTTAACTTTTGCAAACTAGAATGTAAATACAATCAGTCACTTTGAGAGGCAAAACTCATCTGTATATTATTTATAAATTTGTTCCTGTTTAGTCCATTGGTTTTATTTGAAAAGCTTGAAGAGCCATTAGTTTATGCTTTGTATGTATGGTAATGAACAGACACCAGGATAGAGCAAAGTGCAGGATAATTTCCAGCATTGTTGTTCAGGGACAAGATCTCTTTACACTCCAATTTTTGTAATGTATGAATTCCAATGTACCTCCTCCGCATTTTACTTGATTCTGTTTGATAGTTGTTTTTTAAATGGCAATATATATTTTTGGATGTATTGCTTTTGTGTTCACTCCAACAAAAGGATGAGAAAATCCACGTTTGTTGTGTACAATGTTTCCTTTAGTTAAATGCATGGCTCTGCATTTAACATTTGAATAAATATGGAGAGCAATTTGAATTTATGTTAAAAATGTCTATAAGGCTTGTTAAGGTATTATAGGAGAAACCATTTGTATGATTGTGAAATTGATAATTTTTCTTGGGTATTGTTACAAACATATACATGCGATGTTATAAGTTAAACACAATTATTACACTCAAAACTACGACTGTCAACCTAACACTTAGTGCAATACAAAGTTTTTAGTAATTCTTTAATTTTAATTTTTAAAAACACAATAATGCTACGCCCTTAATATTAGAGTACATCGGGTTATGAATAGTTGGCTTGTGGCTATCTTAACTCCTAATTAAGTCATATTATCAATAGTATATTGTTATTTAGTTGATTAGGTTGGCCTAGGGCTTATATATTGTTATCTAAGTCGGCCTGGGTAATATCTTAAGCATAAATAGGTATATATAGGAGGTTGTGAGTCTTATTTCATCATCATATTGTGAATTGTGTTCTTATTGGAGACATTTGGAGGTTTGCCACTTTGAAGTGGTTTGTTATTCTTAGTTATTATCAAGTATTTGCAACATATTTCATATCATATTCTTCTATTGTGCAAGTTATTTCATTACAAGTGGTATCACAGCATGATCTTGGCACCGTTATGACAAGGCATTTTTTTCAATTTTGGAGGTCATTTTTTGAAACCCATATCTCTAAGATTTTGGCAAATTTTTGTCTGATTTTTGAAGGGTTTTCAAAGGACATTTTTAAGAAGAATTGGAGCAGAATTGAGCGAGTTTTACAGAATTGGGGTTTTTTCCCAATTTATTTGGAAAGCACATATCTGCCACATATTGACGAACTGGTTCCTGATTTTTTGTGGGGTTTTTAATAAATATCATAGCAGGGTACACTCCAATTTTTAGAGCAATTGAAGCATAAATAATCGATTTATTAGGAAATTAGGGTTTTCAAAAAAATTGCTTTCAAGGCTGCAAATCACCTAATTTTTGAGAGATTTTTCTATTGGAGTGCGACCTAAGCCTTGGGTAAGTCACAATGAACTTTTCAAATTATTTCGAATTTATTTGTGATTTATTACAAAACTACTTTCTACCATCATGATGGGGCCTGGAACAAGAGGCAAAAAGAATGCTACCACACTGGGGAAATCTTCAGAGAATGAGGGAGTAGAAAATGAGGATTTTAACCCTAAGGATGAAATAAACAAACTCAAGGGTGATATTTCATCATTAGAGAAGAAGATTATGGAATAAATAGGTGAATTGAAATCATTTATTCAAGGTATGTGGTGTAAGGGTGAAGATTCACCTCATAAGGTGGAAGATAATGCTTTTGTTGGACATGAATTCCTTGGACTTGATTGGGTTTCAAGAAGGATTCTTCCTTTAATAATCATATGATAAGGCAATTCAGCTAAGTTGGATATGAGAAAGTTTGATGGCAAGGATCAAACCAATTGGCTATGCCAAATGGGGCAGTTCTTTAATATTCATCATGTTACTAGTCAACAAAAGGTGGCTATGGCATCATTATACCTAGAACTAGATCAATTTATTTGGTATCGTTGGTTATTTGATGAGAAGAGAAAAAAGGGTTGTGAGGTCACATGGTCAATTTTTCAAGAACTTGCTACCCATTAGGGAGATGACTTTATGGATAACTACTTTTGCCAACTCACTAAATTAAAACAAACATGCATGGTCAATGATTATATTCAACAATTTCAAACCCTTTCTCTAAGAGTCGAGAACGTGGAGGAAGAGAATATGAAGGAACTATTTCTAGGTGGTTTAAAGGATCACATAAAATATGAAGTACAATTGTTCCAACCACAATCCTTATCGCAAGCAATAGTAATGGGAAGACTAGTGAAGAACCTGATCAGGCCTTGTTGCCGGGACCCATCTTTGCTTTCACGCATCTTTTCCTTAGTGTTTTAACTACTTCCTAAGTTCATCTTAAGGGGGGGTGTTAGAGTAATAAGTTATTTCACTTAATTAATTTAATCATATTGGTTAATTAATTAAGTCACTCATCACTTTAGTTACTTAAGCTAAACTTAGGCATATTAATAATTCATTATTAAGTGTGCACACTAGGGTTTCCTTTTAGGGTTATGCATACATTGCTTTTATAAAACAATTCATCTCTTGTATTTACTCAATTCCTGAATATTATTCATTTGCACATCTTCATGCAAATTGCTCTGGCTTTTTTTGTTTTTCTCTTGTGGAAGGTATTTTCTGGTTTGCATGTTTGATCTTGGTTTCTAACATGGTATCAGAGCCTTGATTTGCAGCCCCTTCTCAGTTTTTGGAGAAATTCATTACAGAGCACGTTTGGGGTTCCTCGAGGGTTTCATACTTTGAGCTTATTTATGAAGCGTTTTGGATCAGATTGGGCATCTCCATTGGATTCAAAGTGCTGGAAAAAGTCACGATTGACTTTTATTTCGTCAAAATTGTATCAAAGGTTTGAAGCAAGCCATTTTTATTGGAGCCATTTTTCATTTTTGCTTTAGAAATCTAGTTTCCACTCAATTGTAGGTAAAATGATTTCTGGGTTTTGTAGCCAGGGTCGAAATCTCAACTAGGTATCTTTTAGATTTTGCATATCTTGCACAAATTTGGAGAAAATTGTTGTACAAAAAACAACACGCGTCATTTTTTCTAATGGCTAAAGGTTACTTTTTTTTTTAAATTTTTCTATCTTCTGCTTCTTGGATCAAAAAATGATTTATGGGTTTTGTTCTTAGCATCAAAATATTTATGGGTTTTTGTTATTGTCTACAAATAGTGAGTAGATTTTGCAGCAATCAAATCAGTAGTAAACTTTTTTTTGCTAGAAAACTCGTTTCTTGTAAGCTAAATTTAGCTTTTTTGAAAAATTCATAACTTTTGGCCACGATGTCCATTTTTCGCAAACGAGATACCATTGAAAAGCTGACTTCGACGCTAATCCAGTGGTGAACACAGTTTTTCCAGATTTTGCTTCAATTTTATTTTGCAGGCCTTTGAAGTCAAATGAAGCAGTTTTCGCTTTCAGAGGGCATATCTTTTGCCTCAGTTATCCATTTTTCGCAATTCTCATGGCACTAGAAAAACTGACTTAGTCCTCTACATAGATCAAAGGTCAATTTTACCAGGGAGACATATGTGAACATTGGTTTGTGCATGCACTTTTTTTTGTTTTCATGCACTAGGTTCGCATTTTCTTAATTTATGCATGTTTTGCATGTTCTCCTTTTACAATTATGGGGTATTGTAATAAATGAACTTATATAAAGTTCTATCAGGGGGGCTTCTTGCATAATAATTTGATTAGAGTGTAGTTGCATTGCATGCACTTTGATCTCATCTTCATATTGATGACAACTCACGTGAGTTGTATCTGGATTATGTAGTTTCTTTTGGCCACATCTTGCTCATAACTTGACACATTTGGTTCACATCGGTTCAAATCTCAAATCGAGAGCCTATGGTTAATGATCCTGAATCACATCAGATTCACATCGGGTCACATCTCAATTTGAGGGCCATTCAATTTATGGTTAATGTTCTAGAATCTTCATGGTACTTGGTCCCATGGATCAGTTTTAGTCACAGTTTGGAATCAACATCGAGATACACATCACTTCCAGATTCTTTCATCATATCATTCCCTCTTATGGGGGGCATCATTTATTCATCTACTGTTGCTTCATAGGTTCCAACGTTGTTCCAGTTTGTGAGATTTCCAGTGTTCCTTGGCATCGGGTCTGTTGTTGCATTATCATGTTTCCACCTGAGTCCTTTAGTGACTCTCATATGGTTTCTTGTAAACAAAAGTATTTTTCCTTGTCGGATTCAGGAGTCCAGTGATACTCCACCAGTGTTCTTCTAGTGCTTCTTTGCAGCAGGTCATTTCATTGAGGGGGTGTTTTGTCCCACTAGGTTTTCTCCTCTTTCTCATTCATTGCATTTGTACATGGGTACCTAATTAGGCCTTGTTGTCGGGACCTATCTTTGCTTTCATGCATCTTTTCCTTAATGTTTTAGCTACTTCTTAAATTCATCTTAAGGGGGGGTGTTGGAGTAATAAGTTATTTCATTTAATTAATTTAATTATATTGGTTAATTAATTAAGTCACTTATCATTTTAGTTACTTAAGCTAAACTTAGGCACATAATAATTAATTATTTATTAATTATTAAGTGTGAACACTAGGGTTTCCTTTTAGAGTTATGCATACATTGCTTTTATAAAGCAATTCATCTCTTGTATTTACTCAATTCTTGAATATTATTCATTTGCACATCTTCATGCAAATTGCTCCAGCTTTTTCTGTTTTCTCTTGTGGAAGGCACTTTCTAGTTTGCATTTATGATCTCGGTTTCTAACAAAGGGAATATAAATTTCAGCGAAAGGAGATCTCCTACACATTCACCACCACAACCTATTAGGTTGACTCCACAACAAATTGAGGAGAATAGAGCAAAAGGGTTATGTTTAAATTGTGATAGCAAATATAGTTGAGGGCATAGATGTAAAAAGAAATTGTTTTATATTGAAGGACCGAGTGAGGAAGAAGAGGAGGAACCAATATTAGAGGGTGATAGGGATTTAGATGATGAATCACATGATTCCCAACCAATCATTTCTTGTCATGCACTCTTTGGTTTTAGTGCCCCACAAACTCTCAAGGTAACTGGGTTCTTAAAGAAGCAGAAAGTAACTGTGTTGATCAACTCGGGTAGTACTCATAATTTCATCAACAAAAAGTTGGCTACTTGTCTAAATTGTTTTATATATCAAGTTTCATAATTTCAGGTCTTGATTGCAGATGGTGTTATTGTCAGTTATTTTGGAAAGTCCCACAACATTAAATTATCCATGGGAGATTATAACCTTGATAGCCCAATGTATGCTATCTCCATGGGTGCAACAAATATTGGTTTGAGAGTACAATGGCTTACTACTTTGGGAACAATTGAGATGAACTTTCAAAAATTATTCATGAGATTCCAGTAAGAAGGAAAGACAATAGAGCTAAGAGGGTTGAAGGAAAAGTCCCCACAAATAATTAGTTCTCATCAAATGTAAAAGTTGCTTAAGAAAGGAGTTGATGGATTTGTGGCCTAGTTATGCTCATTAGAAGTCTATCAATCTAATGCTCCTATCCATCCAGATTTACAAGCAATAATTGAGCATCACTCAATGGTTTTTGGAGATATGTCTAAAGGACTTCCTCCTAAGAGGGATCATGATCATGCCATACAACTAGTTCCAAGGAGCCAACTCTCCAACATTAGGCCTTATTGGTACCCACATATACAGAAAAGTGAGATAGAAAAGATTATTAAGGAGATGTTAGAGGCAAGAATTATCAAACATAACCAAAGTGTTTACTGGCTTGCGGTGATGGTGTGGATGAAACTTGGCTCATGTGTCCAGACTATAGAGTGCTCAACATGTACACCATCAAAGATAAGTTTCCTATTCCAGTCATTGATGATTTGCTAGATGAATTGAATGGAACTATGCATTTTAAAAAGTTAGATCTTAAATCCGGTTATCACCAAATTCGAATTAAGGATGAAGATATTTGTAAGACAACATTTAGGACTCATGAGAGTCATTAAGAGTTTTTGGTGATGCCATTTGGTCTTACTAATGCTCCATCTACATTTCAAAGTTTGATGAATTCCATCTTTAAAAAGTTCTTGAGGAGGTTTGTATTAGTGTTTTTTGATGATATATTGATTTATAGCAAGACATGGGAAGAACACTTGCAACATGTAGATCAAGTATTACAAGTAGATTAACTTTAAATGGAAGGTAGTTGAAACCTTTTGGAGCTCTAGCATCTTAATGCCTACCTATGGACTTACATATTTTAGTTTTCCTTTAGATTAACCTTTGAAAACCTCCTGTAGTAATAGTCATCTTAGCACTCATAACGTCTTTTTTTGTCGAAGAGACCCTCACAGTCTTCACAACATCAACAAAACATAGAGGAGAGGGAGAAGGAGATTTCCCAAACTTGCATGTTCAACAAGATTTTGTGGAAAGCCACCACACATCCAACCTCAGAGAAACATAATAACATTTTCTTTAGAGCTACCTTCATCCGAGGAAGATTTAGGTTGCGGTTACTTAACAATCATGTGTGACAATTGAGCACACCACCATGTATCCTTTTTGGAAGTCAACAAATTTCCTATAGGGTAGGCGTTTGCAACATCGCCTGCTTTAAATCATTTTTGACATTGAAACACTATATTCTCATAATCCAAGACTTTCTTACAAACCCTATCCTCTTGTAGCCAAACCTCATATGATAAACCTTTTGAGATATGAAGCTCCACCTGAATCCTAATAGATGGGGACTGTCTCATCCCATTAGTTTTAGGGCCTAAAGTTATTTTTTTCCCCAAAGCATTACCTCTCCCTTGAAAGCACAAATCCACCCTAAATTGAAAGGGATACGACAATCTAACTCATATTGGCAAAAAATAAGACTATCATTGGATTAAAGGTAGGAAATTGTGGCTTTACTAACAAAACATGTTTATCCCAAAGTCAGGTGCCTTTATCCAATATATACAACCTATCTTCTGGTGATTTACATTGCAAAAAAAAAGACATTGTGCACTTGGAAATATTTCTATTGAATCTCTTAAAAACTCTACCATTTTGTTGTTTTGAATATTTATTTTCCTCAAAGAGGATGCATTTGCCCAAGAAGACCACCAGATGTACCCTTGAACAATGAGCCAACTTTGACTCACTCATTGGATCCTTACCTGTCGTTACATTACTGGTTATCCCTTCTTTGCCAAATTGGACTTCAAATAGGTAGGGTTGGCACCTCTTGATGCACCACTATCTTGTATAGCTTGTTTTTCCTCCACCTCAACCTTCTTGTTGGGTGTGGTCGACACCACTGACATTGAAACTTTCACTTCATTATGGTCCACAACCAAGGAACCTGACACCTGCTTCCCACCAGGGCTGTGACCTACATGTACCTCAAGATTTATACCCTGTGCCATTTGTTGTTGCACACTAACTGCAAAACACAACTTCAAAGTTTGAGGAAGGAGTGGGAAAAGCCATTTATTAAGAAAAACCCCACTTCCCAACTTCGACAAATGGAAAGTTTTATTTGAAGCAAATTCTTCCAAATATACAATTATTCTATTTACTTTGCTTATCCATCACATACATTCTTAACACTCTTTTGTAATTAGATTTACATCGTATATGTGATGTTTCACTTAACTGCATTCTTTTGTTCCCAACATATAAGATTTATTTTTGGTAACCAACAACCATGTAGGGGAGAGGGCTTGATAGTGGAGCAGAGTCAAATAGTGGGGACATAAGTAGTCCTCACTGGGCCTCACATTGGAGCACTGTATTAACCATTTGTGAAACAAATCTTACCAAAAAAGTAAACATAAATTGACCAATCATTGTACATATAAAAAATATTTTATAAATGGTTTATATTTGTCCCAAAAAGAGATACATCAACACAATCATACATGTCAGAGAATATTCGTAAACCATCTAACACAACCCAAAAACAATCCAAGTTTCTCTTCTATGAGTTGTAGCATGAAAACATGCACCCACAATTTAAAATAGTTATAACTAAGACTCCAGGCCACATATCACCTACTACAACTTTAAACCATCAATTTTGTGAAGGATTAGATGCCGCGTGAACACTAATGAAACCCATATGTCCCATCACCACATGAAATCAGACCCACTCCCTTATCCATGTTTCCCACCAACACAATACTATTGCAACATAAAAGATTCACATGTCTCCCATAGTCAAACTGAACCACCCACCCATTGGTCACTTCCTCTGCCAAGCCCACTTGCATCCACTGATAAAAATGTGTAAGGCCACCTAAGATCCCATAGGAGGAAAATGAAACAATCCACACCATTAATTCATTCAACCAAACCAATCCACTTTGCAATTTGTGCCAATTTCATACAAACTTTGCAATTTAAGGCACCCAAACATATTTCAAATTTGAAAAGAAGAGGACAAAAATTAAAGACTCCATGCCAAACAAGCATTAAACATATAAACAAATTTACCAATTCAAATGTGCATTACATCCATTCAAGCTTTGTCAATTTCGTACTCTTATCTCCTCTTACCTTGATTTCCTCTACTATATTTTCCTGGAGGCAATGGCAAAAGAAGCCAAAGCAGCAACATCAGACTACCATCGCCAAACAACATAAAGTTTTAGGTATTATGCTGGTCTTTACCTATATAGTTCATGCCAATGCAATTTGATGTTAAACTATTTATGCTATGGAATGCATACGTATGGGGTTTCACTTCATTTGTTTATGACTCTCAATGCATTTATGTTCTATACAATATGATTTTTATAAACACTTTGTTGTAAGTACTTAACTGATAGGGTTTCTAGTTATACGGTTTTCAATTATATTGTTTAAGAAGTGTTATACCCACTTTTCTTGTAATGCATAATCTAATGGGTTTTTAGTTATTTTGTTTATGCCTCTCAATGCATATATGTTGTATGCGATTTACTTGTTACACCCACTGTTGCATAAGTACATGGCCTACAAGGTTTTCAATTATATATTTTTTGCTTGGGAATGAGTATCTGTTGTCTACAATGTAAATGTTATATCCACTTGACTTGTAAATGCCTATCTATTCTATAGGCGTGTAATTTAGTTTGCTAGAAGTGCATAACCTATTGGGTTTCACTTATAGTCTTTATGCTTCGTAATGCCTATCTCTTGTATAGGATGTAAATGTTCTACACAATGAGCTATAACTAAGTACATAGAGTTTCAAGTTATATTGTTTATGAATGTCAATGCATATCTATTCTATAGGATGTAATTTTAATACCCACTCTATTGTAAGTGCATACTTGATCAAGTGTTTTTAGTTATATTTTTTATGCCTATCAATTCCTATCTGTTGTATAGGTGTGATTGTCTAATCCAGTCTACTGTAAGTGCATAACCTATTGGGTCTTCAGTTATATTCTTTATGCCTGGGAATGCCAATCTGTTGTATGTGATGCAAATGTTCTTCACATTGACTTGTAACTGAATATCTGAGGTTTCAAGTTATATTGTTTATGAGACCCCACCTTTTTGTGATCTTGTTCACTCCATGTGTCCAAAATGATATCATATTCTAGTTTGATGTATCATATGCTTCTATGATTGGAAATTATCACGTGTTATGTTCCAAATTCACTTTATTTCTTGTGATGTTATCATGACTTATACTAGATATTTTTCGTGTGTTGCAAAATCTTTATGCATGATAGTTGTTTAATACACATTGATAATGTGCTTATGCTTGGTTGTTATTAGATGTGGTCAACTGACTGATTTTAGCTAACTAATGTTGTTTTGATTACTTTGTGATAGCTAGCATTGAGAAAATAAGTAGGTGTTGATTGAGATGAGATTTAATAAGTTGAAAATGTTTGTTGGTGATAGGTTATTAATTATAAGATGGATTTCAGTTGGTTACTGCTAGAGGTAGTGATATTGTGATTATTACTAGATGATGTGTTGTATGATTAGTTATTACTTGATTTCATTAGGTGTTATGTAAGTAGATGTTGTGGAGATGCTAATTATGGATGTTAATAATTATTTGCGATAATTATTGGATTGGACTTCCTAGTTGATTATTATTTTTGAAATGTTATCTTACATATGACAGTTGCTTCAACTATTATTGTTCACGTGTTGTACTAAAACTTTGTTGCCCAGATGGTTGCTGTTGCACCAAAAGATCAACCTATTAATGCCCGATACAACCACCAGAGTTAATGAATCCACAAGAGGCAGTTAATCCATATCATGAACCCAAGCATTGTGCTGCACAACACAAGGAGACCAAGGGTGCACACCTTGCAATAATCCACCCCCCGCTAACCCAGGCTCTGATACCAATTGTTACACCAATGACCAAAATATTGACTTGTTAATGCCTGATACAACTACCAGAGTTAATGAATCCATGAGAGGCGGTTAAGCCATGTCAAGAACCCAAGCGTAGAGCTGCACAACAGAAGGAGACCAAGGGTGCACACCTTGCAACACACTTTTTGCTGAGTAAAAATGTAAGTTTTTCCAATGATGGTTGGGGTTGCATAGCTACTTCTGTGTTATTCCCAGTGTAGTACATGTTCTTATCTCATATGGAGTACTAAGGTCTTGTGTCTCGTATTGTGAAAATACTGTATTATAGTAGTTAGGAAAATTTTGTATAAATGTGAAAGTCTATTTATTTATCATTTAATTTTCTTGAGTGTGTTTTATTATTTTGTGATTTTAAGTACTTTTATAAGGTTTAGATTTCATTTTTATGGTTTAAAAAGGTTCCTAGGTGTAGGACCTATAGGTTAGGGGTTAAATTTTATTATAAAATACCTCAAATGGAGTTAAGAACCCACTCAACTTTAGAATTCGTTGGGTAGTTAAGGTGGTTAATGAAAAATAGTTTCTTTTTCCCTTTTATTATTCTTTTTCGTTGAGTAGAGAAGGGGCTTTTCTTTTTGGAATGGTTCTTGAGTTTTTGGAATATTTCCCTTTAGTAGAGGCAAATTCTAGGTGAAGAAGGAGAAGAAGGATGAAGGAATAAAATGGAAAAGAGGGCTTGGAAAGAGTTCCACAAATTGGATAGTAAATATCTTGGTAAGGTCTATCCTTTTCTCTTTGTTAGATCTTTGTTTGATGTGTAAATGATTGTTTGGAATGTTGGTCTTTGTTTATAAATTCTATGTGAAATTTAACATCAAGGAGGGGTAAATTTTTTATTAAAACAAGAAAAAGTTACAAAGCAAGGGCATTAAATAGCCCTATCAAGCTCCACCAAGTGATCCAACTGTTGAGACAAATCCAGGGGTGGCTAACCCGATCCAAAAAATTCCAATCATGAATATGATTAGAAGCCCATTTAGCCAAACAATCAACAACACCATTTCATTCTCTAGGAATATGAGTGAAAGTAATAAACTCCAGAGAAGCACAAAGAATGAGAATTTGTTCAACAATCAAAGCCAACTGCCAACTCACATCATCTAAATGCTGCCTATTCAACAAGTTCACCACAACCTGGGAGTCAGACTCACATATGATCTTCGCCATCCCAATTGACTGCCCCGCTCCACAACCAATAAAATGGCATGAGCCTCCATTAAATTATTAGTATGAAGACCCTTATAAACAAAGAAGATAAACTGAACATTTCCAGAGCTATCCCAACCAACGCCACCAATTCTAGCATGACCGAGATTTCCACGAGAAGAGCCATCCGTGTTGATTTTTAGGACTCCTTGAGGAGGAGGGGACCATCTTCCCTCCCTATTCACCTTCGGGGTAGGATGTCTACATCTGTTGTGCATAAGCTGCCATTGCGGAGGAGGAAGATGAAGACGATTACAACAACCAACATCATAGGGGTTCACTAGGGTTCAATCAGATCACACTTAGCCACAATAGTTTCTCCCAAAGAATGTAGAATTTTCCACCATAGGTGAGGGGCCATCAACAACACATCCTAAAAAATCTGCCTATTCCTCTCCAACCATAGGTTCCAGATAATAAAGGATGGGCCAAGAGCCCAAGCAACTTGAAGAAAGGAAGTAGAAATAGGGGCCCTGCCCTACTGTTCCACAAAATCCGCCAATGAGGAAACATGCCAACAAGGTGTATTCCACACCCTCCACCATAAATGTCAAATCTCCCTAGCATTGGAACATTGAAAGAAGAGATGGGAGAAACTTTCTTCACAATCATGACACAAAACACACATATAAGGGCCTTGGAAACCATGCTTACATAAATTATCCCAGGTAAGACACCGATTTTGAGCCACTAGCCACATGAAGAAATTGCATTTGGGCCATGACAACTTGTGCCAAACTTGCTTCCACCAAGGGACCTCAATGTCCCCAAACAACTGCTTATCCAATTGCTTATAACTAGAAGACAAAAAGTACTTTCCGGACAAATCCAAACCATCCTAAACCAAGACATCAGGTCCCCTCAAAGAATTACAAGCACACGAAGCCAGAAGCTGAGAAAGCTCATTTCTATCCCCCTCAGACCCTCTAGGTGGCCACTCAGAAGGACGCTTCCAACAAAAACTTATACCCGATCCACAATGTTGCGCAACCTTATAATGCTCCACAGTATCCCATCCAACCATAGTAAAAACATCACAAAGGGACTGATGGTGAGGAAAGGAAGAGAGAATAGGTGGGTGACCATCCCAAGAATCTAACCAAAAATGAGCTTGTGACCCCAAATGACAGATCCAAAAAAGCGTACGCTTAATCAACTGTGCCCCCACTTTCAAAGTATGCCAAATCATAGAACCACTCCCTTCATGAGGATAGCGAGGAACCTAAAAATAAGCAACACCCCTCAAATATTTATGGTTGAGAATACGAGCCCATAACTGGTGTTGATTGGTACACCATCGCCAGTAAAGTGTGGTAGCAAGAACTTGCCTGTTCAAAATTGTAGAGCTAAACCAAGACCACCCTCCTGCTTTGGTCTACACAGATTCCCACTTAACAAGGATCCACTTTGATGAAATAAAATTACCTCTCCAAAGAAATTGATGTGAGAGAGCATCAAATTCCCTAAGGAAATACATAGGAGCTGCTTGAACAAAGCACCTATAGATGGGAAGGGCATGTATAACAGACTTGAGAAGAGTCACTCTAGTAGTTATAGACAACCACCTATGAGTCCAATGAGTAACCTTTTTCCTCAGCTGCCAGGAGGACCTGGGCTGACGACCAACAACAAGAGGAATACCCAAATAGACAAAGGGGAGAGACCCTATTTGAAACTGCAAAATAGTTGCAATCCACCACTGGATAGCTTGAGGAGTATTAAAGAAGAAGATAGAAGATTTCTTCTCATTGAATTTTTGGCCCGAAGCCACAAGGTAGATATCCAAAGCTTGCTTAAAGGCTTCAGCCTCCCGAATACGAGCCAATCCCATAAGGGAAATGTCATCCACAAAATAGAGATGAGAAAGCGTTGGTATGCCCAACCCCCATTGCCAACCATGAATCAAGATTTGTGAGACCCAAGATTTAAGAAACCTACCCAACCCTTCCGCCATTATAATAAACAAATAAGGAGAGAGCATATCCCCTTGACGAAGGCCCCTGGAAGCCCCAAAAATCTTTGAAGGTTCACCATTCACAATAACCAAAAAAGAGGAAGAAGTCACACAACTCAAAGTCCAGCTCACCCAATCAAAAGAAAAAACAAAGGCCAACATAATCTTCTGAAGAAAACCCCATTTAACTCTGTCATAGGCTTTGGCCATATCCAACTTGATAAACATAGACCTATCCTTAGAGGTTTCCATGGAATGAATGACCTCAGACACAACCACCACCCCATCCAGAATTTGATGACCCGCCACGAAGCCGCCTTGCTCCTCATAAAGGACAATAGGAAAACAAGATTTAAGCCTCTCAACAATCAATTTCATAGTAATCTTATACACCACATTGCAAAGCGCAATAGGACTAAAGAATTCAAGCCTATCAACACCTTCCTTCTTAGGAATGAGAACCATAAAAGTAGCATTCATGGAACAAAGCATTTGCTTGCTATGAAGAGACTCTCGAACCACCTCCAACAAATCCAGCTTCACAATATCCCAAAACTCTTGAAAAAATTAACTGGGAAACCATCAGGGCCAGGAGCTTTCCCCTTATTCATCCCAAACATAAACTCCTCCACTTCTGACAAAGTAATCGGGCGAATACGAGAAGCATTCAAATCATTAGAGATCAAAGAAGGAATGCAAGCAAGGACCAAATTCTCCTCAGCCTCTACAGGAAGTGAATCCTTAGTAAACAAATTAGAGTAGAACTGACGAGCCTCTCTAGACAAAGCCTGTTTCGAAGAGATTGAAAGACCCTTAGAATTAAAAAGAGAAGAGATATAACACTTATTCCGATGAGCTTGCACAAAATGATGGAAGAAAGCAGTATTCCTGTCACCCTCTTGAAGCCAATTAATCATAGCCTTTTGTTTCCAGAAAATCTCCTCACGAAGTTCCCACTCCACCAATTTCAAATCCTGGACCTCAGCATACCCAAGAGCCTCCGAGAATCCCAAATCCCGAATCTGGCGAGTAACAACAGCAAGGCAATCCTGCACTTCTCTTCTCCTGGCCCAAAAATTACCAAAACACGACCTATTCCATTGCTTAAGATGATACTTGACATATTGTAGCTTCTTAACCAAAGAATACATAGTTGTACCATACGCAGGGGCTCCATCTCGCCACCATTGAGCCACAAGATCACCCATTAAAGAAGAATCACAAAGCCACATAAGTTGAAATTTGAAAGGTGGATTCTTTGGATTAGGAAAGCAGAAGCAAAAAACTTAATTGGCTAATGATCAGAACCACACTAGTCAAGGATCTCGGAGCAAGTGACCAAGCTACCACCAACCCAAAAACTAGAGACAAGGAATCTATCTAACTGCTTAGAAATCACTTCAGGCCCACTCCGTCTATTATTCCAAGTGAATATTCCATTAGAGGGTTTAACATCAACCAGAGCAAGAGAATCCACATTAGTCCAAAACAGATCTAAAGCAGGACCAAGCCTAGGCAACCCTCCTCTTTTCTCCTCCAAGCTCAACACATAATTGAAATCAGCTGCTAAGATCCATGGTAGAAAAGGTGCACAAGACCTAACATACTTGATATGAGCCCAAAGCTAGATTTTACCATGGATGTCAATCAAAGCATAAATATTACTAACCAAAATAGTCTCACCAGATTCCAAAATCGAGGCCACCACAAAAATAGTAGACTGGCTAGAAATCCACCAACGAGGAACAACCTTACGTGGATCCTAGAAAAGAGCCAGACCTCCAGAGTTTCCACTAGAACCAATACACTGACACTGTCCAAAAAACCAAATATGAGGAGCATGCTGAAGCATGAAGTCCACTCGAAGCTTAGTCTCCTGAACACAAAAGATATCTGGAGAATGAACCATAATCAAATCTTGAATATCCTTTTGACGGGAGGTGCTATTCAACCCCCTTGCATTCCATGAAAGAATAATCATGAGGAAGGTTGAGAGAAGTGGGCCTCAATGGTCTTAACAGACCCAGATTCCACCAGCAAATCCCTAGTAGATTTAATCTTGTCCACATCCTTCTTATGACCAAATTTAGAAGAATTTTCAAAATGCCCCTTCTTGAGAGGGCGTTGCAGCACCCCCAAAGCAGGAGACGATCCCCGACCTTTACTTGAAGAGAGCACCTCCTTAGCTAAATCCGCTAATACAATATCATCCTGCACACCTGCAGAGGCACCAGGAGGCCCAGAAATCCCCTGCTCCAAAGCCAAAGAATTATTCTGAACAACAATTGCCTACTCCAGCCCTGTATCCAACATAGTATCCATACTAGTGGCCCCAAAAGAAATCTCAACAGGAATCCCCTCCTCCAAAGCTTGATTATCCAAGACCTCAAAACAATTGAAACCCTGATCACTCTGTCTATCCTTATAGGCCCGCTTTTGACCCCTCCCTTTAGCCCTCAGCTTAACAGGAGTAAAGCCATCCTTATCAGGCCCACCCTCAACCACATGCACCTTTCCTTTATCCCCCTTCTCCACTGAAGGCCCAGAAGAAGGAGAAGAAGAAACCCCAGCCGCTTTGGGTGCCGGAGGACTTTGGCACTGAAGGTGTCCATACTCATGAAAAAAATGACAACGAAAAGGAAGGGACTCATAATCTAACTATTGAATCCACGAGGCAGAGCCAATACAAATTTCCAAAGAATCTAGCAAAGGGTTATTTAAATCAATTTCAACACAAATGCGAGCATAAGAGAGTACCTTTTTATCCAAAGTATTCTGAGCAATGGTAGTTGGATTCCCCAACAAAGCAACAATTTGATGTAGAATATCCTCCCTCCAAAACTCCAACGACAGCCATGGTAGACGGACCCAGACAGGGACCCATGTAGGTAGATCCTTCACCACATTAAATCCTCCATGCCAGGGCTTAATGAACAAACCAACATGATTGTAAAATACGACCCTCCCTCAAAAACATGATTACGATTCGAGATGCAAGAAAAATCAACCATGAAATAGCCATTCACAGCCACCAAGAGATCGAAATCACCCTCAACCTGCCAGGTCCGACGATTCTAGCACTCTAAAGCCGAGAGAGGGACACAAATATACAAGAACTTACAAATCAAAACATGTTGGCTCTAATAAGATATGTTCTCCTGAACCGATTTAGGAGAAATAACCAGAACAGGCCTATCTTGACTCCGCGACAAGCAACCATTCACTTTCTTGAGCTTAGAGCTCTCACCCACAAAAGATGAATCTGACATCTGTGCATGCATGGCTACTGAAAAAGCATGAGATGGATTTTCCCCAACTATTACTAGGCTTTTGGAAGCTTTTGCCATATCCCTACACACAACCCGCACCGTTTTCACTCAACCCAAACCCCTACATACAATCCACACTGTCTCCGCCCACTCCAAACCCCTTCCACACCACTTCCACCACCCACTTCCCCCTCACCGCACCCTTCACCCTTCACTCTTCACCATTGAGGTGTATAAGGAGAAGAATGAAAATTGTTTCAATGTATAAAAAATAGTAATATTGTGGTGTATTTTTGTTGGGGAATCTATGTGGTAAAGCTTTGTGTGAACGTAGGAAGAGCTATGCGACCCTAGCTCAGAGGTGGGTTGTACAACTACCCTATGGTTGGGTGGAGAGCCATTGACACATATTGTATTTTTGGTTTTCTTTCTTTTACAGGACTATGGGTTAAGATGGGAGGTTATGATGGAGAATTCCTAAGATGAAACTTCCAAAGAAAAATCATACATGGTTATGGAGTGGTTTTGGAATTCAAAAACTTCATTGGAAAATATGTATAGGGTATAGTAATAGAAAATGTTGTCTTGTCAATTTGAATTAAATTTAAAGAAAGGTTGTTTCTTTTATTATTATTACTTATTAGGGAATAACTCAAAACTCAAGGCCTAAATTGTGAATAAGGCAATAAATTATAATAGATAATATTTTACTTTTAGAGGGGAAAGATCCAAATAAAGAAAAGTCCCTTTTCATACACTATTGTGTCATTATGTACATAGAAGGAAATAATTAAACCTAAAGGTGTGAAATTCTATTTTTGTACTTAAATAGGCAAGAAGTTGATTTAAGTGATTTTGAATGCAAATAAAATGAAGGATAAAATTCTTGATATTTTAAGAAAATTTCAACCCTATATTGATTCACAAAACTTTAGAGCAACAAAATTTTTAATCTTTTCTTGTAACCAGATATTCATTTTGAACTATGCATATGATAATAAACAAAATTTATTTATTATTTAAAAAAAAATTATTCTATAACTATGCCTTTATATTTATTGATAAAAATAAATTATACAATAAATAGTTTTTAAAACAAAGAGTCAAAGAAAAATATTAGTATATATAATATTCATTTAATTAATTATTAATTACATATATAAATATTTTATAAATATATATAAATATTATATGCATATATAACAAATACTAAACTAATTATTAATTATTAATTAACACAAAAATATTAAAATTTTTAGTGTTAAGGTTGGCCCTCAAGCCGACCATAGGTTGGCTTGTATAGATTGTCCATGGACGACTTGAAAGGGCAACCCATGGGGGATCGATTCCCCATGGAAGGGGACCCCCCCACCCCCATCGCCCACTCCCGCCATATAATAATATACACTACCTTGCAACAAAAAAAGTGAAATTTAAATTAGCAATCCATTAAGTCGATTGAAAAAAGGGCGGGTGCATGAAGTTGGGTACCAATTTTCTGGCCACTTATGAAATTTATAAAAAAAAGGCGCTCGTGTTATAACGCGTACACATTATTTCGCGTTAAAAACAAAGAAAAAAGTGAAATTAATTGCCTTGGAATACTAACCCAAAGGCTTGGAGTGCATTCCCAACAAGGCCAGAGACATGTTTTTGCAAATTCTACAATTTTTCACATAATTGGGTCCATGCTCACCATCAAGATTGCATCTATTCAATATTGAAAAAATAAAAAACATGGGTAATGTTAGGTTCTCTCTTAGCTATCCAACGATGTAATGTTTTTCACTTTTCGACAATGTTAAGCCTTTCATCCATAATTTCTTTTGTTTGTATGTCTGTTTTTTGCCAAAAAGCAGTGTTTAGTGTTTTTTTTGTTATAAATTAACCGTTCACCAAAAGTTCAAATAAATTACATTTTTAGAAACTAGACTCCATTCTACAAATTTAAAAAAAAGAAAAAAAATTCAATTATTTTCAAAAATTTGTAGGGGGAGCACGGCTAAAATTCTGCTTTTCAGGAAGTGCCCACTTAGAAAATTAGTAAAACATCAAATATTTATTAAAAAATTATCAGAAAAATTGTGCACCAACTAGATGCTATTAGCTAACTTCTGACTGTAGCGATTTTAAAAATACTACAAAAAAGTTCATCGTGCTCAGGTCGTACAAGAGTTGCTATGTTATGTTTTTCTGACAAAAACAACACCAATTTCTGTACATCCCTCTTTTGAACCCCTTAATCTCAACCATTTTCAAAATAAATTAATAGTTTAGAAAGTAGACTCAAAGCACTTTGATCCTTGTTTTTGTTTCATTTCAAAATTTTGAGTGTAACTATCCTCAATTTCATGTCCAAGGTCAGCGTTTCCTGATTTCAGATAAAAAGTGGCCACTTAAGCCCCCTTTTTGGGAACCATCTTGGTGCATTGTGAGGCCCACCTCTATGCTACATCCAGTAAGTGAGCTATTTTAAGTTTAATTATTGATTATACCCGATGATACCATTGATGATAGGAGATTTAGACATTTGTGTTCATGTGATGATTTGATTATGACTATGCTACATCTAGTACTTGGATTATTTTGAGTTTGGTTATTTTCTATCCCTATTGATACCATTGATGATAGGGTATTTGAAAATTTAAGTTAATATGATTATTTGATTTTGATTATGTGACATGCTAGCTAACTATGATGATTGATCTAATTTTATGTTGGTTATTGAGTTTGTTTAATTTGAATCTAAAAAATTAATGAGGAATGAAGGAAACAAGTGGTGTGAACCAATCATGTTGCAATTAGATGAGTATGAAAATTAAGGTTAATGAAAATGAGATAAGATAGGTGGCTAATGATTTTTCAATTATGTTATAGGATCTTTATGCTATACAAATTATGAAACTTGTGTGAATGCAATTGTGATTCAAATGATTTGATGAATATGATTTACTTGGATGGATTAACGTGTGTATTGAGTGTGCGGGTACATTTTCCATGGCCAATGGAAATTAGAGACAACTCTTGGGAACCCTATGTAAATTAACCAGTGAAACCGAGCTAAAGTCCATATGAAGGGACTATAGTTCCATCATGTAATTATTGATGTTATTTGTGAATGTTTTTAATTTGGTTTTTGTTGCCACGTCAATCCATCTAGGAGGTGAGTTGTCTATCCAAGTGGACAAACTCGGATTTGAACTTTTAGGCACTTTTTGGGGATTGAAAAGTGATATTTTTTAAGTGTTTTTATGGGTTTAAGGTCCCTAGGGTAGGTACCTATGGGTTAGGTACCTTTTTAACTCAAAATCATGGGTCAGTCTCAAGATAGGGCACTCTTTTTGAGGCCTTAAAGAGGTTTGACGAAAATAAGGTTTGGGAAGTGGGATGGGGACTAGTCCCTTTCCAATCCCCCTTCTCCATGTTGTCTTGGAAGTCTCCCAAGTCCTCACACATGTGTGAGAACACATGGATGAGTGTGCTTGGGAGGGTGAATGGAAGGTTGACAAATGTCAGCTCCCTATTCAAAGGAATTAAAACTTGAGTTTCTATAAAGCAAAATCAAAACAAGGGTTAGGGGATTCTTTTGCATTCTTGATTTTGGTTGAATTTTGGGGGAGTGAGGAGTTTGAAGAAAAATCTTGGAAGAAGAGGAGTTGTGTGGATCCTCAACCCATCTTTCCTTGAGCTTGGTTTTAAGTTAGATTCACCACTTTTGTTTTCTACTTCTTCATGTTTGTATTTGAAAGATTATATGTGTAGGTGAAAAGATGTGCTTGAAACTTTATCTATTGTGTTTAATTTGTATGTTTATTTCAAATTGCTCTTGGAGCATATCTTCTTGTGTTTTTGATGTATTATGTGTTATGGGAAAAAGGGTTGTGTAGGGATAGGCTCACCCAAGTTGGGAAGAGAATCCCTTGTTGGGGATGGTATGGGGTAGGAACCTCCATGGGGAAGTTTAATTCCTCTTTAAAAGGAGAGGCTAAAAAAGAGTATGAGTACCCATATGTAATTGTGAAATGGTAGAAATGGTTTTGGTGGTATGGGTTTCAGAGAAAGATAAGATATTAAAGAAGGATAGCATGCAAAATGATGGGAGTATGATATTGAATTGTTCTTGTTGCTATTATTATAAGTCCCCATATGGAGTGCATAGTCCACCCCCATCCCCCACTTTGGATTCTTGATGGAATCCTAAAGTTATGTGAAATTCCCTTTGGTGGGTGTGAAAATAATCTTGTGTGTATCATGTGAGTGTAAATATTATTTTGCTTGGTTTGGTTTGTACTTGGTTCCCTCGGTTGCCTCCTAGCTCGGAGGTGGTTGGTTTTCCAACCAAAGGTTGGGAGGTGAGCGCTACCTTGGCCATCGAGAAAAATATTTTCCTTGTTGTGCAGGTTTGAAGTATAATGGTGAGTTAAAAATAGTTGCAGAAACTCTACCACAACCCCACAAGATGCATAGGGTTTTGGTAAATCTATGTGCGAACCCACTTTGGAGGGGTTTTAATGTATTAGCCTTATAGTGGGTAAAAACCCCCTTGTCATATGTTACATCTTACTTATTCAGTTGGTCATTTGTATTGAAAGCCAAATTCATGTGTATCATTCTTTTGAAAAGAAAACAACCTCCTTGTACAAAGAAGGGAAACATGTAGTTTAGTTTGTTTTTTGAAAAAAGGAGAGCATTTCCTTATTGTAAAGGTTTACATTCCATATATGTCATGATTACTATTTTCCTTATGCAAATCTATTTATGAACTTCTAAACATTTCATTTCTAGGCCTTTTGTATTTAATTGTAAAGAAATATAAACAAAAATGTTAACTGTTGAATACAGAAGTTCATATTTTACATATTTTATTTTGTAGGAGGGATACGTTGGGAGATGGTTATGGTGAAAAAGTGAAATAAAATTATAGAACTGGGTTGTTATTTCTATTTAACATCCATGTTAGATTTATGAGTTTCATGTGCAGTTCCATGGTAGATTTGAATAATACCGATAAGTAAAATACATTTCTGACCTTGGGCCTCTTATGTTTCATTGTTATAATAATACCACGTTACCAAACAACTTGTAGTAAATGGATGGGAAGCATGCTATGTTTAACACATTTTTATTACTGAGTAAAGAAAATGAATACATAAAGAAAGATAGGTAGGAAGGAGAAAAATAAAACCTAGTAGTAACAGTAATGGGACTGTAACAGTAAAGATTTGGGATTTGGCCAATCTGCTCATTTAGAAATGAGTCAGTTTGTTTCAAAATAAAACATTGATCTTACATATATAAAAATATAGGGTCTTTGTGATGGGTCGATGTTATATGGTTGCTCTGGAATACTTGAGTGAAGTGATAAGTAGGAAACAAAAAAAAAAAAGTAAAAAGAAGAGAAGAAGAAGAATATAACAAGCAAATGAATGGGAGAAAATAACCACCTTTAGCCGGGGATAGTGGGTCAAGCTATGACACGAACAATATCAAGATATAAATTATTCAAGAGGAAATAAAGAAAAGTAGCTATCTATTGACTGTTACACGAAGGAAAATAAAACATGGTAAAATCTAACATATAGAAATTTGGCCTGGGGATGGTAACAGTCCTATCGTATGCTCTGAGTTGCGCTAATACTGTAGGGATACTTGCTAGAATGTGCGTTTCGGTCTGCAAGTGAATCACGAGATTATGTGGGTCTTAGCGTGAGTCTATGTCAGCCACGTGAGTTGTCGCCTCCTAATTTGTTTCCTTAATCTGGACACCATAAGATTGGACACACTGTGTATGACTTTCCGCTACATCATACCTAAGCCCATACTCCCCATTTTCTGCATTGATAGTCAGATCAGGGGTTAGACATTATAGAAAAATAAAAATAAGTAAAGCATATGTATGAACAGTATATATATGATTTCTTTATAAGAGAATCATGGCTGCGAGTTTTTACCGAAACTCTGTGTCATTCCATATGGCCCTCCCCACAGAGATATTCTCCCTTGGTCTGCCGCAGCCTCTTGTCATGCATTGGCCATTCGGTCTTGGAGCTAAAGAAAAAATAATAATAATACCTTAGGTAACTGCGAACTTGAGCGTGAAATGCAATACGCTAAACTTGCATTTGAAATACAATTTTGGGCGGCAACTTTGAAGAAAAACAGTTCGTGTTCACTTAACGGGATAAATCAAAGAGGCTCCACTAGGATAGGTGCTGTCAGATCCCTTTTGTACCACTCAATTCATAAACCTATTACCAATGTTAGAGTAAGAAAAAAAATGAGACCTGCAATTACATGTTGGCAGTTGGGGCTGGAGGGTGTCTTCTGCAGAAGGACATCGTACAGAGTAGAGAAAGTTGAATTCTTTTAGGTCATGCTAGGTACACTACTTCCGTACAGTTATTTAGTTTTGGTTGTGGGCAGTAAAATACAGAAAGACATTGATCCAACTCCGTCTGGAAGCCCTAGCGTGTCTCGACTGTGCTTCTTTTGCTAAGAATATAGAATGTATTGAAGTAACCGATGTTAATTTCTCACACCCAACTTTTCCCTGCATTAAGATCGATGGTTGGATAGATAATTTTATATTTCCAATTACCCATTGGGAAGAATTACCGATTAGATTTTAAAAATACATATATAAAACCTCACTGTGATAATTATCCTACAAATACTCAGCTTTCAATGAGAAATCTCTCGTGTATAGGAATCTTCCTTCTTTTTTATTTATTTGATGTGCGGATAAGATGTTAGTACTTGTAGCCATGCGTTATTTTAATATAAATACCCATATTATGGATATCCTAGTGGATTCCCAATTAAAAGATAATATTGAGATGTTTGCTTAGGATACTGATATAGTTCGATCTTAGATAAACAAATAAAAAAAATATCCATCTTGTTCGCGGAATGCATCATCTAAATAAAATAAAATAAAAAATCCCCGTGAAGCATTTGGCTTTTAAAACTAAATAAATCAAGTAAATTTTTTTAAAAGAGGAGGTTAAAAAGGTGCTACGTGGATTATAGAAAAAAGAAGAGAGGGTAATGAATTTAAAATAGGAACCATGATATTTAAAGTTTTAAATTATTTGAGTATATTATACTTTTAGATTTCCTCTTAAAATAGGTATTTATGTTATTCTTTTATATATAATAAATATGTATGTAAATATTATTATTTTAAATAAGAGTTGCTAATTTATTTATATTTACATTTAAATAATATTTTACTAATGGTAATAAAATTTAGGTATTTAAAAAGATATAAAAAAAATGATAGGTCAAAATTAATGGATATTTGGAAATTTTTGAACTGTCAATTTAGTCACATCTCTTAATAATTAAGGCAGTCAAATTTTGTCAAGGAAAGTGTTAGTCGCATTGTGCCCACCAAACTATTAGAAAAATAAGTCATGTTTGGACCTAGCAAATCTAAGGTTCGTCAAGCTTTAAGTTGGGTTAAGCCCTAAGAGCTATTCTTCATACTTGAAGTATATTTAACAACTTTAACATCACAAGCACCATAAGGGTTAATTAGTTAGTAAAACCTTATAATGGTAAAGAGATATACTCTAGCAAATTTCTCTTTATTGTTTGAGGAATTGAATATGTAATTATTCTAGTCTAATATGGTTAAAGGTTTGGAAAACTTAACTACTTAATAATCATGTCCTGAAAAATAAGTTATGTAACGCCAAGAAAGTGCACAAGAACAGATTAGAGTAAACATGCAATACTAAATCTAAATACAAATCTAATGTTAAGCAACAAAGAACAAAGGAAAGTAAAAAATGTGAACAAACTGAAACAATCTCACCAATTTCAAACGTATTTCCATGATTCATCTCGATTGCCCTTCTCCATTTTGCTTGTATAGTATAATTGCCCTCAAATTTCTCGTAAGTCCGTGCAAGTATAGCCTATGATAAAAATTAGCAAAACATCGAAGATTCAAGACAAGTGCTCACAAGATTCGAAAAGAGATTTCGATTTTGAGAGAGATTGGAATGAAGAATGACAAATCAATTTATAGAAAATTGATTATTCGAACGACAGGCCAAGATTGAAAGATCAACAAACGGTTGAGATTGACTGATTAGTCATGCATTCTGATAACTGTCAGTGATGACATGAGTGATACAAATTAGAAATAGAATTAAAGATTAAATAAATGATTTAATCTTCAAGTTTGGTATTCGAAAACAGAAGAAATATCTTTGCATGACAAAGATAAAGATAGATTAAAGCAACTCTTGTTTGAATGCATGCACAAGATTTAATTAATTAAATAGGAATATTTAATTAATCCGCATGTACACGCAAATGAGTTAGAACTGGACGATTGAATGATTTGATGAAGAGATTACTCGAGAAAGCCACTCAAACATTAAATCAAGAGTTAACTGAGCGATTAAAATAGATGTCGAGTCAAGTCAAAGTGAATACTTAGATAACTCACACAATTATCTAAATATAGAGGAATGCGTTAAAATAGAATTCATGAATTAAATAATTCATTTAATTCAAGACCCGATATTTGAAGAATAATTAAATAAATAAGATTTATTTAATTAAGTGATGAAGGGATTTAAATGAATAATTAAATAAATAAAGAATTTATTTAATTATAGTTGAAGTATGATAAAGAGTAAATTAAATAAGAATTTATTTAATTTGACAAGAAGGATAAGGTTAATTAGTAACATAATTAAATAAAAAGCGTTTATTTAATTAATCAGATAGAATAAAGAAAATGTGAATTAATTAAATAATTATGATTATTTAATTAATAGAAGAATTAAAGTTAAAGTGAATAATTAAATAATTGACATTATTTAATCATGACCATGAAGAATACGAATTATGAAGAATATTGAAGTCGCAGGCTTAAACCAGATTTCGGTGTCTACAAGTTAATGTTTTAATTATAGAAAGATAAACTCTCTATAGAGGAAATTAATCTAATCATTGTATGTTTATAGTTTATAGACCTTGGGCACTGTTAATGTTGACATACTACATTTTTGGAATGAGATAAATGTACTATCCAACCTATAATTTCTTGAGATGATTAGGCCCTAACAAAGGACCTATTGTTAGTACAAGTAAATGTTGACCCTTAACCTTGAAAGTTTGGTCACATGACAATTAAGTATTATTGTGTTTCACTTAACTCAAATCATGGTGGCTTGTAAACCTATTATTGATAAGGGTGTATCCAATGGACTCCACCCCTTACTCGCTTCCCCACCTCATCTCCTACTTTTGAGTGATGTGATGATGAAGTTGTCTTCCACTCTTTTCATATAATATGCCCCCTTTAACATGGTTGGAAAATGTACAATACCTTTGTGTCGTTGTTTCAAAAAAAAAAATTGGTGGTGTATTTGCCCTACAGTCAAATTATGGGCATTACATGCACTTACCCAAAAATAAATAAACAACACACACACACAAAGATGTAAAAGGATTCAAATCTGTTTTCTATGAATTAACCTGCCATATATTTCTAAATTATATATATATTGGGAAATTTTCAACTCTTTAATTTGCAAAAGTAAATTGAAAAGAAAAAAACCTTAGAGGAACTCTTCAATCTATATAACAAACCTACAACCATAGTTACAATATATACATTCAATTTTTAGGCAAGAACCATATTGGGGAACACCAAAAGAATAATAGAGAACTATCTTGAAAGTTAGAAATGCAAATAGAATTACAAGAGAGGAGATCAATTTATAAAGATTCAATTAGTTTGTTTGAAATTAATTTCTAGTTAACAATTAAAATACTTAATTTACTTGTGTTTTGAAATATTAGTTCCAATTTATTGATTTTCTTTCCTAACATCTATAGACTAATTCAAATGGACACAAATAAATTAAAAATAATAATACAAATTTATCAATTTTTTTCCAACTCTTGGATTTAATATTCAACTTGTGATTTCATAATTAAAATAACATATTAACTAAATGACTAAAGTTAGATGAAATTAGTTTCAAATTGATTTAAATTGGATTACTCCTTTAGAATCCTAGACAACTAGAATCTAAGATAGACTTATATTGAAATAAGTTAAAGTGATACCGACGAGTGAATGGAGAAATGAAGTAAGGGAAATAAATTGTTCAAACGTGATAATCTTAAGGCCATGGCCAACTACAACCATTTCTTTGCACCATTCGACGCTAAAATCCTCATCTTTTGTGAGGACAAAACCAGTTGGTGAGTGTTGTAGTTGAGATTCTCCATTTTTTTGTTGCAACCGTTGTCGATATCCCATTATCCTCTACATCTTGAAGAGCCCCAGTTGTGTCCTCTATCGACCACTCTTGTTCTCGCGTTGTTGTTCTCATCCTTCTTGGAGGTGCACTAACCTCCACAACTACCTCAATAGGTTGAGGACTATTATCCGCTTGTACAAGAGGTTCTTCACCAGGGGGAATGTAACTCCTCTTTTATGTGGAGGCAACCTTGTTGTGGCTCTTGTCTTGCTTGGCCTAGTCTTCATTCAAGCTCCATATGCTAACTACAAAGAATATGAATTATGAATCAAACAATAATCAAAACCATTAATGAATACCATTAAGTTCACAGTGATGCTTGAATAGATTTGGTGTACATGTTTAGAGTTTATAATGTGAAAGATGATTAGAGTTTGTTTTTTATTGGCCTTTTTACTTTTTTTTATTTGCTTCTTTACATATAGTTAAAAAAACAAATTAAACATGTAATTACAGTATAATGGGTTGAACAATTACATCGCATTACTACTCTTGTTTATTTGTTTGGATTGTTATTATTGTATCTAATCTTTATTGCTCGAGGCCTGTTGTATTGGGCCTTTGTTGAGTCCCGTTTGTTCAGGGTTCTTGTATATTTTTACCTTTAAAAATAGGAAAGCATATATTTTGATCATCGTGAAAGTTATGGCAAACTTCCCTCCTATAAATGCTTAGTGTTCAACCGAGCGAACATTGGTTTTACTTTGGCTAGCATTTATGACAATTTCAAACTTAAGCCAAAACAAAACTGTTAAGTCAGTTGGAAGTGCATGAGCGAGTTGATAGCGGGGTTAATAAGATAGCGCTTGCATACAACAGGTCAATTGTTCATGTTCGTAATATCCTTAATAACATGAAGAAAACTTCTAATCCTCCTCCCCATCCGATGATGATTCTATGGTGTTTCTTCCCTTCAAGAAATTTCTTCATCCCTTTCTGAATTTTGTCCTATGAGCTCAATTATTCGAGCAACTTGGGCTTCTAAATCAACCCTTAAAATAAGCCATAAAATGAAATATGTGACACATAAATGGTCTTATAAATATTATTTAGGTAATTTACCTGTACTTTTCTTTATCGATCAAAATTAGACAGATTACAAGCAGGTGATTTTATCCTTATATCTGAAAAGAATTAAACTCAAACATCTCAAATACCTGAACTTTTGACAACTTGTCATTATATTACACAAATAATTTTTTTTATTACAAGAGGGGTAAAAATTTATTCAAACTAAAATAAAGAAGTACAAAGCAAGGGCATTACAAACCCCTGTCAATCTCCATTAAGTGGTCCAACTTTTGAGAGAAATCCGGAGGTAATTGACCCCTATTGACAATGTTCCAATTCTGCAGACACAAATAAATTTTTTACTAATTACAATCATATTATATTGTGACAACCCTTGCTATACATTAGCACTTGCACTTAAAGAAGGTTCAAGGATTAATATATATAAAATATGCGGAGAATTATCATTCTCTAATTTTCTTTTTTTGATTGATTTATCTTTGTGATCAAATCTTTGATTTCTCTTTGGAATCAAATCTAGTGTAGTTACACATGATTTCCACTTGCCTGTTATTTTAAATGCAGCTTCAAAAACTTTACACAGATTGTTGGATGCCGCTGTAGACGCCTCTCGGTGTAATTAAAGAGTATGTGTTTGTGCATGTGTGGTATGCATGTTATGTGCTGCAAATTCTAGTTGTATGTGGTTGGATTAAACAATTAATAATAAGTGCTAAATAATGGAATGAAATAAACTTAGACAAATCTATATTTTTTCCTTAAAAAAATTATTATCTAATTGTTTACATGATAAGTGTGATTTTAGAGGCATTTATGTGATATTTTGGAGGCTTTTACTACTAAATGACAACTTATTTACCATTAAACAACAATTAAAACTTGTTTTCCAACTCAACAATGGTTTGGAGAGATGAGACTTGTTTCAGACTCTAATCTCAAATTTAATAATGTTTAAGATAAAAGGATACCTCACATTCATATGAATTAATGTGTATCAATCATAAGACGCTAAACATGGCAATATTATGAAACGATATTAAAATTATCGAGAGTATGAGAATGGTGACACGAAGGGTCTAACAAAGTTAAGAATTTACTGAAACACGCTAAGATTATAAAAAGCTAAATAGTAGTGAAGGAAAGGTTGGAGCAAATTCCATGATGTAATAGAATCCATGAGATAAGTGAACACAATACTTATTGAATTCAACAAGGCTAGTGAATTTCCATAAGTGGATATAGGACACTAACAATCTTGATTTTTTTAAAGGTTTAGGATTTTAGTGAATTAAGGGTAATTTATGTCTATTAAAAATATATATATTATTATTAAAAAAATCATTCCATAATTGTTTAATCTTTATTCTTCATTGTTTATAAGTGTTATGTAATATTATGATATGTTCTTTATAAAATATTTTATAAACTATAAATAATAAAATTTAAAAGCCAATTTTTGATAAATAGAGAATTTATTAGAAAAAGAAAAGAAAATATAGGTTTAATAAACATGTACTATAAATATTAATATATACAAATAGAATTTGATGTGGATGTGCTTAACATTGTTTAAGAAAATATTTTTAATGTTGCTCAAGAAATGATTGGGGCACTAGTGGGAATGATGTTGAGAGAATGGGATAAGGTTACATATAATACAAAGTTGTTCTTACAACCATTCAAGATCTTGAAGTCTATTGGAAAGGGTAGTTGCTATTGGGCATGTAAAGGACATTCTTAGTTTGTGTAGAGAGGTTGATTGGTAATTTAAGGGTTCATAAAATGATCAATTCTCTAAGGATTGATTGATGTTATGAATGGAAGGCAACAATCGAGTAAACCTCCAAAGGGTGCTCATGTATATATGTCATGTCCCCTTCTAGTTGACATCTCTCAGAGCACAGGATTAGCCTATTATGCGACCCTCGTAGGCTTATGGGATGGATAGAGGGTCTTGATGGAGCTTGGCTTGGCTTCAGTTATCATAATTTGACCAGTTGGCTTTCGTTCGGGCTCATTTAGACGCTTTTTGCCTGAGTTGCTATTTTTAGCAGTATTCGGCACTCAGCGAGGCACCCCTACTATTTTTAGCAGTATGGATTGATCACGTGCAGAATCACTTCCTTAGTCGTCAGCTTCAGCCGGTTCGTGCATCGGGTAAATATTGAGAGAGATATTAATATTTAATTAATTTAATTAAATATTAATTTAATTAAATATTAATTTTTGGAGCTTATATTATAAAAGTTATAATATTTTAAATATTATAACTTAAGTGATTGTGGCTGAAGGGGTCGCCCATCATGGAAGGGGGCGTTTTTAATTATATTTTATAATTAAAAATTTCACCAGAGACTATGGAATTAATTAAAAGAAAAGTTCGAATATTTTTAATGATCCCTATTTTTAAGGAAATCGCACTTTTCAGAGAGTATAAGGTTTTGCATTGAAATTCGAGCTCATTATGTTATTGTGTATTGAAAATTGATCAAGTCTTGACCAGAGCACGAAAGCCAAGGGTTTCAGTCTTAGAGCATTGGGGAACGAGCCATCTCCAGTGAAAGCAATTCAGAGGTTGTGAAATATCTTCTAATTTATTGCCAAGCAAGAGATTTCTTCATTCAGAAGAAATTACAGAGCATCACAGATAGGAAATATTCAGGGTTTTGATTAACAATTCATTTACAGAGGAGTTATTCCATTGAGGCACATATTTATTCAAGATCTGGAGACTCAGAGAAGAGCCGTACTTTTTATTTGCTATTTGCTGTTGTCTCAAGGCCGTACTATTTTGTACCAGGTCGTACCATCATTGAAAAAGGGCGTACCTTCAAGATTAAGCAAAACGCCTTCCATCTCTTCAGTCTGTCACCACTAACAGGGGCGCCTATGCATATGGCATTGTTTTGGATCGTCTGACGGAGGGAGAAAGGGTTATTCATTGCTGCTGTACCAGATCAAGGGTATTCTTCATCTTGCTGCAAATACCAAGTTTTTTATTAAAATAATGTTGTTTCCTTTGTTGCATGTTATTGGATCTCTATTGTAATAAGTCCAGAAGTTCAATAAATGATTTGCCTTCAGTAGATCTTGTATTTCCTTCAATATTGATACTATAGCATTTTATATTGAATTTATTATTCAATTCTTGCAAAATCCCATTCTTTATTATTCATGCAAAAACATCAAAAAAATCAAAATACAAACAAAACTACCAAAAAATAGTCAGATTCAGAAACGGGGAAACAAGGGTTTCTACAGTGGTATCAGAGCTAAATCCTACCATCCTGAGGGTTTGGCAGTATTATGCAGCCACAACAGATTGGGTCTCACAGGTATTACACACGCAGACGAGCCTTGATTAACAGGCAACAGGGTTCGATCCGGCAGCCGAAAAACATGGGTGATAGAATAGATATTCCTAGAACAGAGATTCCTCATAATCCCAGAGATCAGGACGATGCAGAGGTTTTAGACACTCTCAGAGACTTACGAGCAGGTCAACGGCAGTCCAACGATGTGCTACAGCAGTTGACAGTAGCCATCCAGAGGTTGGGTACATAGAGACTGTCACCTCAGCGTGAGGATAACAGGAGTGATGCAGGATCTCAAAGAGCACCCAGGACTGTTTCATAGACAGCAGATAGGCCCACTAGGCCTACTTTTGCGAGATAGGAGCCTGATGAGGCTATTGCAGGTGAGGAGCACGAGGAGTTGTTCACAGATACACTCATGGTAGCGAACGAGGAGTGGGAGTTAGTACCACCTGATGTCAGAGAGAGGATTTCCTTTGACAGATTTGTTACATAGAGGAGAGAACATCACAGAGGTCGATAGGATTTTCCCGAAATCCGTTGTTCCCTGTTTGTCCCGGATTTTCTGGAATGTCTTTTCCTTCGCAGAAATTCGTCCCGCGCGGATTTCCCCAGAATCTGAAGAAATGTGAAGAAGTATGGAGTGGTAAGGCTAGTTAATAAATGATGGTGCATTTTATGAATAATTGATGCTATTTTGAGATATCACATGTTGTTCCTTATTTGATAATGATTGAATTAAGTTTCTAATGGGTGTTTTTATGTTTATTCCGCTGGAATCCGCCCGACTCGGAATCCTCCGAAATTCCTCCTTGGCTTGGATTCCATGGGTCGACCTGAAACCCGAGCTGCTTGTATGATCATTTTGTTTGAATATTTTAACGGCACCTTACTAACATAGGATTCGTTTTAATGACGATTTTGATTAATTAAATTCTATCTGTATGATCTTTATTGTGGTTTTCTTTGTTGAATGCAGGATTAAATCGCACACATGATGATATTTGCTGAGGCTCAGTTGGAAGGCATTCCTCAATCTAGTTGGTCATGAAAATCAGCTAAGGCAAGAGTCGACAAGACTTTTCTAGACTCTTACCGACTAGTGGTTCGGCTCTGACCATTTGAAATCCAAAGAATTAGAATACTCCCCATTATGGATCATATCTGCATAGGATTATCATGATCTCCCCAACCCATAATTCATTTTGTTCAAATTTGCATCTGTGTTGCCTATCGGCAAGACCCTAGAGATGTCACAACGATCGGGATTTACATGCAATTTCCTATCGGTAGCACTTCAACCATCGTCCTGGCGACTAAGGAGTTCCCATCGGCGAGAAAAACCATCATCGAAGTGAGGTCATGGCGGGCTTTTCATGTCTTACCAATCGCCTCATGAGTAAACACTTTGGCCAAACAAACAGTATTAAATATGTGGTCTCGGTGAAGGCCCCATGTCTCACCGACTAGCAACACCGGGCTAACACTTTGGCAGGAGATTTCCTTCGGGGAGAAGTCTCAGCTACTTCTCCATGTCTCACCGACCGATGACAGATGGAACATATTTCGGTATGGGCGTTTGGCTTCGAAAAGAAGGTCTTCGCGACTTCCTAAAGTCTCACCCACTACCGCACAATGAGTTATCACTTTCGCGGGAGTCATCTTCTTCGCTAAGAAGTCTCAGAAAAATCTTCGAGTCTTACCGACTAGTGCGGAGCAAACGACCCCCCCTTTCAGCGAGAGTTATTCCTTCGGCAGGAGGTCTTGCCGAACACCTGCAGTCTTGCCGACTACAGATAAAGGCATGCCTTTCGGTGAAGGATAAAACCTTCGGCATAATGTCTGGCCGAAGAGGTGAGGTCATAGTGACAAAGGCGGCATTGTCGAGACTCGTCTTCTTTGGCATATGGTCTCGCCGAATTCACAAAGTCACACCGACATGCCACAAAGGGATTTTATCAGTAATCTTCAATGAAAGAGTTAATAAGTCTCGGCGACCAAAGAGTGAATATGCAGAGGCTTTCACCGAGACATGGGGTATCTACAGGACGTCTCCCCAATGAGAGGATGTTACAGTGACAACATGGGCCGACAAAAGGTTGTCATTTCGGTAGGAGGTCTTACCGAACGCCGGAGGCTCGGCGACACAAAGGAGAAAACAAAAGCTCGCCATAGGTCTTGCCGAAGGGTCAGTCTTTAGTATGACACAGGGGGCTCGATATAAGGTCTTGTCGATCGGGAGAAGTCTCAGCAAAATGAAAGGGATCATTGAAAGGCCTAGGGTTTGGCGTAATCTCTCACTGACTCAGAATGGTCACACCGAAGCAAAAGGGACCCCACTGGAAGAAATGGAGGACTCGGCAAGAAGAAAGGAGTTCGGGATAGGGTCTCCCCGAAGCATTATAGTCTCCCTGACATCAGAGAGGAGCTCGCCCGAGGAGTTTGGCGTCGCCATGACTCTTGCCGACAGAATAAATTCGGGGAGAAAATAAAATCTCGTCATAAAGTCTGGGCGACTACGGAGAGCTTCATCAAAACATAATGGACTCGGTGAGAAACAAAAGGGTCGCTATGATGTCTCCCCGACCTCAGAATGTCCTGCCAACTAGTGAGCAACTCGGCGAAAGAAGAAGACCTCGATATAAGGTCTCGACGAAGAGGAAAAGTCTCACCGACGTGAAGTAATATCGGCATAATCTCTTGCCAATTCAATAGGGTCTACCCGAAATGAAACAAAATCGTCGAAGGATATGGGACTCGGTGTAATGTCTCACTGACTCATGAGGGTCACACCAAAACAAAGGGAAATTGGGGAGACTCCGGAAGCATAAAGGGGTTCGATGAAAGGTCTTCCTGAGATTGAAGGGTCTTGCCGATGCAGAATGTGCTCGAGGAGAGGAAATACGTGTGCCAAGAGGTCTCAGCGAAACGAAGGAGTCTTGCCAATTGGTTTTGTGAGTTGGATATGACTTCTTCAGCTCGCCGAGGCGTCTTGCCGATTGTCTTGTGTCATACCGATAACTGCATAATGGCGAAATAGCATCGGCGAGACACTGATGGTGTCTCACCGACATGTGATGTTGATCGGACCATCTTTGATCACCTGAGGAGCTCGCTTGGCATATGCCCGACCAATCAGAAGGAGCCAAAAGAGTGACTCATCGGTCCCTTTGACCGATTGACTGCTCCTGTGATGAAGAACGTCAGAATGCGAGCGAAATGGATTCCTTCTGAGATCCAAAGGCAATGAATCGACTTGGGTGAAAGGTTTAAATCTACAGGAAGGCCCGATGGAGTTTCCAGAAGAACGGTCAAACATACAAAGAAGTCCAAAACAGAAGGAGGCCAGAGGAAAGAAGAAACTGTGACTCATAGGGACAGCTGTAGTGACCACTGGCGGAAATAGATAAGTATTAATGGTGATATTTTGGAGCATTCAAGGTGGACAGCAAGAGAGTTCAAAGATGGACACAGAGATAGGGGAGTTAATGCTGCAACAGCAAAAGATCTACAGATCTTTCCAAGAAATCTTTCATCAGCATGGACACCGAGGATTCACATTGAATGCACATTGACTCTTTTCAAAAGATCTGAGAGCCGACTCTCCTACAGTCTACAGATATTTTGTAAACCCTAATACAGGGGGACAACACATTATTTTGTTGCACTTTGTATATAAGGAATTCTTGCCTCTTTGTAAAGGTTAGAACTTTCAGGAACAAAGAGAGCACTTCTAGATTAGAACTTCCAAGTTAGAACGGGTAGAGTAAAAATTAGTTCGAACTTGTAGAGTAGAACTAGTAGTTAGGAGTTAGATTAAGTAGAAGACCAATGTATCTTTTACTTCTCTTAGTGTAAATGGAAACAATTTGGAGCCACATATTTTTTGTACACTGGTGATTGTGCCAACTTTGTAATTGTTGCTTATCTGTCACACTAACAGTAGAAGCAACTAGATTTTAATCTACTTCATGTTGTGTTTCATAATGGTGTTTGTCTTGAATTAATCATCTGATTTAGGAGGCTTTCAAGGAATGAAGTTTGGTTTTATGTTTTGTTTGAATGGTAACTTGCAATCTGCTGTTGAAATCAACACTGTGAATGGATGAAGCTGTGTGTTAGTCACAAGTTGACTTTGTTCTGCAGTTTTAGTTAGGAATTCCTTGGAAAGTGACAGGTCTGGTTAATTCGGATGAAGTGTCATTCTTTTCTATTTCAAAGCCTTGATCCATCTTTTTATATTTCTTTAAAACCCCAATTAGAATAGGTTTTAAGTTTATGTTTGATCTCATAACAGTCCAAAAGCTCAACACCAGCAGGCCCCTTGAACATTACTATTACATTGACCATTGAGGGACATCAACACAGTTGAGAACCAACTACAAAGACCTTGGGAGCTAAGATATCCATGTGATCATCTTTCTCTTTCATGAGAAACAGAGTAGCAATATTCTATTTGCAATGTTGCTGTGCCATTTGGGACGTCAACACTAAGGTTGCATCTAAATAAATTACCCTTAGTCAGAAGAATAAGGTAAGATGAAAATAATTAAATTAAATATTTAATTAATTTAGAAGAAAGGTGAAATAATTAATTAAATAATACAATATTTAATTAATTAAGGGATAAGGATGAATGAATGAATTAATTAATTAAGGGATAAAGATGGGGTAATTAATTAAATATTAATATTTAATTAATCAAGGGAGAAATGGTAGGAATTAATTAAAGTTGTGCTTGCAGAAATGGTAGGAATTGCAGCAAAGTTGTGCTTGCTCGTCGTATGTATGGGCTTGCAAAGGTCAAGGACATGCTTGTGCTAAAGTGACACTTACGTAGGGTGGGGATGCACTTGTGCCAGAAATGACGCTTCAGCTAGATAAAATCGTGTTTCTAGAGAGAATGCAGGTACATGAGGGTTTTGATGAAGTAAAAGGAATTTATTTTATTCTTAAGGATTGACATTAGTTGGCGATATGATGTAGGACTTGGGTACTCTTCAGTTGTGCAAGAGGCAACTTTGGGTGATGACACAACTATGATACCAACTTAGAGAGGTGGATGAGGAGTGGTTGATCCTTATGGGTTTGTTCTATGTTTCTAGGATACCCAGATTGCGGGCACATCAAGTGATGATGACCGCCCTAGTGAAGCGATGGCATAGTGATACCAACAACTTCCACCTATCGATTGGCAAGGCCACCATTACAGTGGAGGACATGTGGTGCATTTTGTGACTCCTTATACGAGGGGAGACTAGGAGTATGACCTAATGCACACCGAGGGAGCCTAAGCTCGGGTGTTCATGGAACATGGTCTTTTGGTGAGGAGGATCAAGTTGGATTTGGAGGTTGGAATGGGGGAGTTACCACATTTATCTATTTTTATCATAGCACTGATGATGAGAGTGTTGATACCTAATCAATGATCTCAAGGTTTTTCCATCAGGTGGGCAGGGGTACCGAACATGATATTGATAGATGGGATAATTTTTGCATGCGGGCATGTGTGTTAGTTGAGATGTACATGGAGATGAATTTGATTGCACGTACAAGGATGGAAGGAGCTTGGGTTGCGATGTGACTCTGTTGCACATTTAAGCATATGAGTATATAATAGTTTTGTGACCAATGGTGGAAAGGGGGTGAGGATTAGGTCTACCTTACATGTTTTCCTATGCCTCATTTTTGTGACATCGATGATTAGGAGATCTTCCCTATTGGCGATGGGTTTTGGATGACATGAATACCTTTATCTAGCACCCATACCATGATTGTAAGGTATGGGAGGAGGATGCAAATTATATACCATAGATCAAAGGACTCATTACTTGGTTGGTCAGACACCCACGGTAATTGAGCAATCTTTTCCAGTTTGGGTGATGTGATAGTTTGGTTTGCAACAGATTGTACCCTGAAAGGAGGCCGTGTTCACATGAGTAGTGTGGGAGAGGGGTATATGGGGTGGTTATATTGAGTTGTATATAGCTAGGAAATATTGATGAGATACACTAGCAGTGCCATGGGATCCTTAGCCAATGGTTATAGATGCAGGTACCACAAAAGAGTATGATGCATGGTGGGCCTAGTGGAGGCTGATACGATTGATATCCTGCGGGATCAACTTGATGATGATGATGACAATGATGAGGACAATGGTGGAGATGATGGAGGTCAATGAGTTTGATGACAGAGAGACCTTGTTGCAGGAAGAGGGGAGAAAAGGAGGCTGTGGATGTGGATGTGGATGGTGAGGACCACCTTGATGACAAGGGTGACATATATGTGTGATTGGGATTGGTTATAATAGAGAGATCAACTTAGACATGAGTTGATTCAATTGATAGGAGAGAGAGAGAGATAAGACATAGACAAAGGTGGTTCATCTTCAGGGGTTAGTGGATGGTGTTGGAGGTGTGGATAGAGGGGTAAAACTTGACCTTGTGACAACAAAGAGGATGCAACAATGAGCCATGGAAACCCAGGCTTAGGTACATGTGGTGAGGTTGTGATAGGAGCGAGATATTGTTCGTTAAGTTGTGAAAGGTTAGGGATTGCAGGACATAGTTGCTGATCTAGTCCGTATGCCATGAGAGATGCAACACTATTGGAAACTCAGTGAGTGGGCATTGCCACCTGAGAAGAGAGAGCCAAGTTTTATAGTGAGAAGTAGGTCTCATAGATTGAGATCAACCAAATCAGGACCGTTTGTAGGTATGGGGCTACCTCCTCCTTGTGGTCCACCTCCACCACCATCACCACCAATGGGACCAACTCAGTCAAAGGGGGCAAGTATAGGATAGGTGCTTGCAGGATATTTTGATTATACTCTGAGTGGTATCGACTTTTTGGATGTATACGGTTGAGGCCTTTGATATATTTTTGTATCATGACATTATTTTGAGTTAAATGAGATCATGATATTTATAGTGGTGATGTATGTTATATGGACTTTATTATGTGATGATGATTTTATTTATGTGGTTTTATGCATGTATGGTTGGATAAGATGTGTTAGGATGTATATTTATGCGTGTATGTATTGTATGTGATGCTAACATATTTATGCAGGATGTGATGGACTAACTTGTATGATATATGTTTTATTATGGTTGTGGATGTATGGATGGTATTTTATTATATTTACGGGTGATGATTATGCTTATGGAAAATGGATAAATATGATTGTGTGTAATGAATGTAATTATGTGGAAATGCAAAATGGACAATGAGTAAATGGATAGGGGCTAATGATTATGCAAAAATGGATAATGGATAAATGTATAGTGGTTAAATGTTTAAATGAAATGGATGTGATTATAGATAAATGGATAATGGTTAATGAAAATGGATAATTGTTAAATATAAATAGATAATGCAAAAATGATTAAATGATGAAATGACTATGGTTATGTAGGTATGTTTTGATTTAATTGTTTTTTGATCATACTTGGTGAAGTGGTGGCAAAGTGTATTATTTTATTATGAATGCAATTTTTATTATGGGTGAGTGGGAATGGAGATGTGATGCATTTATTATGAACAACAAGGCATAGGGTCAACCCAACCCATGTACATATTCAAGTAATGTTTCTTGTGTCTATTGGGGTGAGTAGGTCATATGTGTGGCTTAGTCACGCACGTGAGAATTCAACGGTAAATGCATATGGGTGAGGAAGGTCATCCAAGCGGTTTAATCAATCATAAAGGAGTAATGGGGGATGATGGTGGTAGATGATTTATGCATGTGAGTTTTGATACAAATGGGATCCGAGTGACAATAAGGGATCATATGTGATGGGCGAGAACATGGTAGAAAAAGATCTTCTGTTAAAAGGAGGACTGGGGTGCACGTAGGGTAAGTCAAGATGATGGTACGAAAAGCTTCCTTGTTAGAAGGAAAAGGTGGGTGGTGGCCATATACATGGTAGAAAAAGCTCTCTAGTTATAAAATTGAGAACTAAGCAACATGTATTCCAAGCCATAGTTAGCGGGTGGTGTGAGGGAGTTTATTGTGGGTGGTGAGTGCATGAATGGATAAGAGACCTAGTAGATGGTGGATTTGACACTACACATGGTGCCTATTTTCTAGGTTTTCACAATTGGATGAATTATTTCTCTTTACTATTTTTTTGTATTTTTCTTGATTTTTTTTTGGAATTTTGCTTTTTTTTTTTATGCATAAAATTTCTTAATATGTACAATATTCATTGGCTCTTCCAAGGGTTCACCTTCCATAGTATCCAACTGATAAGCACTTGATCCATATTTTGGTGTGATAATATAAGGGCCTAACCAATTGGGCTCAAGCTTTCCTTTTTTTTTTTCACGATTTGGTAAATTGTTTTGATTTTCTTTGAGGACTAAGTCACCAATCTCAAATTATTTGGGCTTTATTTTCATGTTATAACTTCTCTGAAGACAATTATGATAGACCTGTAGATGATTCAGAGCATTAAGGCGTCATTTGTCCAAGACTTCCTATTGTTGTAATTGTGTCACTTGATATTATTCTTCATCAATAAGATGTTGTAAGGAGATTATCAAGAATGAGAGCTCGACCTCTATTGGAAAATAGCTTCAGCTTCAAAACCATAGACTAGGGAATATGGTGTTTGCCTTGTGGGAGTACAAATACTATTTCGGTAGGCCCACAAGGCGGGGTTGAGTTAGAGATGCCAATTTCGACCAATGTCATTGACTAAATTTTAAAGTATTTTCAAAATTATTTTATTAGTGGCCTCAGCTTGGCCATTTCCTTGTAGGTAATATGGAGTGGGGTTGTTTCCTTGCAGGTAATATGGAGTGGAGACATGGTGTTGGATATGAAGCTTTTGGCACATATCTCAGACATCTTGATTTTTAAATGGCTTCCCACTATTTGTGACAACAAACGATGAAATACTAAAGCGATAGATGATGTAATAGAGGATAAATTTGGAAATTTTATGTCCAATGATATATGTTAATGGAATGGCCTCCACCCATTTAGTAAATTATTTAGTGGTGGTGATGATGAATTTGTGGCCATTTGATGAGGATGGATGTATATTTCCAATAAGGTCTAACCCCCATCGTGAGAAAGGCCATGGAGTGACAATAGGCTGTAACTCTTGCAATGGTGTATGCATGAGGTCATCATGTTGCTATCATGGTCAAAAAGTCTTCACAAAATTATGTGCTTCCTTCTCCATTGTTGGCCAATAATATCCAATGCGTAGCAACTTCTTATCTAGAATAGGACCATTAGAATGGGTCCTGCAGATACCTTGATGTATCTCACTTAAAGTGGTTTGAGCTTCTTTTGTGTCTAAGCACCTAAAGAGGGCACCTTCAAAGGATATTCAATAGAGTGTGTCACCCAATAAGATGAAGCGAGTGGATTTACGGATGAATGATTAGCGTTGGGAGGATGATAAGTTGGGTGGAAGGGTGTTATCATGGAGGTAGTTGTATATATCCCGGTATTGTGGTGAATTGGGACCAACTATCATACAAACCAATTTTGATTATGGGAGATCATAGGCAGGTATAAATAGTTTTTTAATTAAGAATTTAAACTGTTGACTATCCTGGGGCATGTCCAATAGGTGACCAATCATTGCCATAACATCAAATGCTTTGTTATTTAGACAAGGGTATTTGGTCAAACTAAATCTTTATAAAGTACTCCTTGAAGCTATTCACCATACATTTTTAGGATAATAATTTATCATCTTTTTTTTTATATTCATCATTCACTTGCTTGATGACTAGCTAAGAATCACCATATACCTATAATTTAGTTATTTTCCATCGAATGACAAGTCTAAGCCTTGTAATTAATCCTTCATATTCTGCAATATTATTTGTGTAAGGGAAATCAAGGTGATAAGACTTAGGGATGAAATCACCTTGAGGAGTAACAAATAATATCCCTGCCCTCGAGCGATGATGAGTAAATGATCCATCAAAGTATAGGTTCCACCATGTTCCTTTGTACATAGCAAGAATACCTTTATTTGGGAACTCTATTAATAAAGGGTGATTATCCCTTAGAGGAGCCTTTGCAAGTTGGTCAATGACTACTTGTCCTGTTATGTTTTTTCTATCTACATAATTATCAAATTCATCAAGAATCATGATCCATTTTACCATGTGACCTATGAGGGTAGATTTTGATATAAAATATTTCAAAGGATCTACTTTGGATTTGAGTTGTGTTTTGTGATTAAGCATGTAATTTCATAATTTTTTAGCATAGAAGACCACTGGAAGAAATGCCCTTTCAATTGGAGTATAGTTCAATTCACAACCTACCATAGTGTGAGATATGTAGTAGATAGCTCTTTCTTTTCCATTGTTGTCATGTTGTGCCAATAATGCCCCCATTGCCATGTTGGTAGCTAATATGTATAGCAAGAGTGGTTTATTTGGATTAGGTGGCATAAGAATAGGTGGTGAAGCAAGATAATCTTTGAGCTACTAAAAGGCTTGTTGACAGTTGTTATCCCATTTGAACATAACATTCTTGTGTAGAAGTTGTGAAAATGGTTGGGATTTATCAACAAGTTGAGAAATAAATCTCTTGATTGCTTGAAGTTTCCCTTGTAGACTACACAACTATTTGATATTTCTTGGTGGAGGCACATCCATTATTTCTTCAAGAACTTTGTAAGATCGAATTTTATACCTCTTCATGATATAATGAATCTTAGAAGTTTTCCTGATGTTACCCCAAATACACATTTCTTTGGATTTAGGCGCAATTGATATTTTTCCAATCAATCAAATATTTTTTCTAATACCCCTACATGTAAACCTCTTGTTTTTATTTTCTTATAAGGTAATCCACATAATCTTCCATAATGTCATGCAACATATCATGAAAAATACAGTCACGACTCTCTGATAAGTGGCTCCCGCATTCTTAAGATCAAATGACATTACTTGATAGAAAAATGTTCCCCATGGCATAATGAAGGTTGTTTTATGATGATCTCCTTTGGCTATTCGTATTTGATTGTAGCCAGAAAAACCATCCATGAGTGATAACATTTCATATCCTGCTATTAAGTCTACAATAATGTTAATATTAGGTTGCAAGAAGTCATCTTTAGGGCATGCCTTATTAGGATCCCAAAAATCAATGCATATTCTTATGCCCCTAGTGGGCTTAGAAAATCACCCTATATTGGATATCCATTCAGGATAACCAATTGGTTGAATGAACCCGACTTCTAGAAGCTTTTGTAATTATTTTTTAACCAAGAGAGTGATTTGTGGATGCATTTTTCTTAGTTTTTCTTTACTGGTTTTGCATCAAGATATACTGCCAAATGATGTACTACAAGAGATGGATCAAGTCCTAACATATCTACATAGGTCCAAGATTTTTTTTTGGATATTCATTTAAGGAAGGCAGATATATTCTAATTCACCTCATCTTCTAATGCTGCAACCATGAAGGTGATTTTTGGTTCTTTTTTTGTTCCCAAATTAGTTTTAGTAGTTGTTTTAGCTAGTATTGTGGACGTTTCTCGATATCGAGGAATAGAATCAAGTGCCTCATCTTCTAGTACCTCAGAAAGGTTTTCACTAGGAGATACATCTTTCATTTTTTCTTTTTCATGATCCAGAAGTGCCTCATCAATGTTTTCACTAAGGGATATTTCTTTTTTCTTTTTCTTTTCTTTTTCATTTTTGTGACTAAGGCACACAATTTTCTCCCAAAGTAACTATATTTGTGTAACTTGATTTCAAATTCCTTTTTATGATCTCCCATAGGTACCAAACCCCCATAAGTTCAACAATTGCTTCATTATTTTGGAAGGTATAAAGAATAGGAGGTCCTTGTTGATCCTAATTAATAATTTTAGGATAGACAAGTGAGAGGTCAATGGGTTGAGATGGTGTAATGGTGTAAATATGTTCACAATTGAAAAGTTGGGCGATATTTTCCAAAGGTTATTTGTTGGGCCTCTCTTGAGGGCTTTTAACATTAGTTAAGGTCTTACCTTCTTTATTGCGAGTAAATTTAGGTTCTTTGAGTACCATATCAATGGATTCATACCCAAGTCCATGGTGTCCTATGTGCTCTTTCAATTGAATAGGTTCTATTATGCCTTGTTGATGAGTCCCAAGTCCCTGACCTTTATAGCTCATATGCTTACATAAGTCATGTCCTTTTGGATATTTGTTGAATTCAATGAGATGTAGTCACTTGTCTTCTTATTTATATAACCATGATGAAATTTTCTCACTAAGATATTTTTTTATCTAGAAGCCCCCATTTATTAAATCTTTTGAAAGTTTCTTTAGATTCCATTTTTAATAAATTGAGTTGACCATGGGACCATGGTGAAAGGGGGAGTTGTCCTACATAGAAGGAATTATGCAATCCATACTCTTTGCATCCATTATCAGTAATCTTGATCTTGATCTCAAGGGTGGGTTGTGAGGTGGTAACAAGTTTCAATGTGGATGGTTTGATGTAAGAGGAAGGAGTGGCTATTGAATCATTGATTGGACAATGGTGTGAGTGATTATATTTTCCTTCCAACATTTTTTAGTATTGGAAAGGCTGTGGGTCAACTGTTATGGTAACCTCACTACCATTGTATAAAATTTTTAGGCATTGATGGTATGTGGAAGGGACTTCTTTCATAATGTGTATCCAAGTTTGTTCAAGGAGGATGTTATAAGGAAGATCAAGATCTAATATTTGACATGTGGTTTCTATGGTAGTCGGTCCAAATTTGATAAGTATTTTTATGGTACCTTCAGATTCTCTCTCAACTTCATTATAAGACTTAATAGTTATCTTTTTTTGGGGGGTCAATAACATCTTCAGAATAACCCAACTGCCTTATTTAATTTAGAGTACATAGGTTAAGACCAAATCCACCATATATTAGAACTCTTTTAATGGTATTTTTATGGACAATAGCTTCGATGTGGAGGTCTTTATTATGTGGAACATCAATATGTAAGTCTTTGTTTGTGGAAGTGAGGTGATGTGTTGAGGAAAGGTGTCCAACTATGGATTGGAATTGATTGATGTTAATGTCACTTGGTACACAAGACTCTTAAAGAGATTTGTCTAGGAATTATTTATGAACAACATATAAATATAAAAATTACTTTGATATAATGATAAGCTCCATAATCCATCCACATACATGATATATCAATTACAACTCATAAGATTGATCCGAAATGACACACAATGCTACCGAATATCAATAATAATGCTACTAACTTATAGATATTTTGAAGCTTAATTACAATTCCCTGAGTGAGAATTCCTCAAGAACCAAAGGGGGTTTCATCTTCTGATACTAGTGAACACTAGGTTTTCATCCAATGAACACACACTCCTATGGGTTTTTGTCTCAAAAGGAATTAGAACACAAGTTTCCTAAAATAAAAAAAGAATGACATAATAATTTGATACCTATTAATTGAATTGATTCCTTATATATATATGCTAACAATTTCCTTCTAGGAGTAGGTCGGTCTTGAGCTAAAATGGCACCAAAGCCCAAAATTTGAATTTCAACATGCTACATTAGGTCAAACTTGAGGCTAAATTAGATTCTTTCAAAATGAGTATGCCTCCTTGTAGACCTATCCAAATGCTTCCCTAGCCCTTTATTTTTCCTAAAACTTCGCAATTGATGTTGCATGATCGGGGGGTATCTTACCCTTTAAGCCTGCTGAAGTAAGTGTTGGTTTCCTAGAACATTCATCTTTCAATAGCAATATCTTTCTGGTACCTGATCCATTCCTCTTAATATTTGGATATGATTTGCAGGTGTCATCATAGATGCCATGTTCCAAACTGCAAGCCAAAATATGCTCATGTGGAGGGATTCTTGAAACTGATCCTGCTCTGGTATAGTGAGTCTAAACTAGAAATATTCTAATGGAAATATATTTTTGGTATATGAACCTTTTTTCTTGAGCTCTGAATATGATTCAAGGGCATTATTACAAATGCTACATTCCAAATCATAAGCTAAAAGGGTTTTCTATGAAGAAATGTGGTAGGGTTCTTGTATTCCACTCTACAATCATCTTCCTAGAAAAAGGGACATGAAAAATCCTCCCTTCATAAAATTTCTTGTCCTCAAGCAATACATATTTGGATGCTCTAGAATTTCAGGCCCTTCCTAGGCAGCATCTTTAATTGGAAAATTCTTCCAATGAACAAGATATTTTGTTATGCTCCTATTTCTTATATCTTTGACTTGGGTGTCGATCATAACTTCCAACATGAGAGTGAGTTTTCCTTCATCATCTAATCGTGGTAACTCAACTACAAGAGATATATTCAATCCCAAAACCTTCTTCAGCCATGAAACATGAAAAATGTTGTAGATTTTACTATCTACCAAGAGTTCCACCTCATAAGCAACTTCTCCAACCTTTTGAATTATCTTGTATGGCCCATAGAACTTAGGATTGAGATTATTTGCTCCAACTTTCTTGATGGAAGACCATCTATATGGATGAAACCTTATGAAAACCATATCTCCCACCTCAAATGATCTTTCTATGTGCTTCCTATCTGCATACATATTTTGTTGATTTTGGGTTATTTGCAAATGATCCTTGAGAGTTCTCAAAATATCTTGATTTTGATTTACCAGATTGCTTACTATGAGAACTTTACTATCTATGAGGACTAATTTTGCAAGGGTTAGTGCATCATATCCATAGAGTTCCCTAAATGGATACATTTTGGAAAACATGTAATGAGATGTGTTGTAATGATACTCTCCCAAATATAGCCATTTGATCCAAGTTGCCTACTAACTAGTGGCATAATTCTGCAAGTATCCTTCTAACCACTTGTTTAAATTTTAGTTTTCCCATTAGTTTGTGGACAATAGCTTGTGCTAGAAGTGAGTTGGGTTCCCATTAGGTAGAATAAATTCTTCTAGAATGTACTAAGGAACCAGCTGTCTTTGTTGCTGACAATGTTCTTGGGTAGCTAATGCAACCAAAAAACTTCCTTGAAGAATAAATCTACAACTTGTGGAGCTTTATATTCACTAGAAATGACAAAGAAATGAGCATATTTATTCAGTATATCAATTACAACATAAATGTAGTCCTTCCCTTGCACTTTGGGAAATCTGGTAACGAAATCCATGGAAATGCTTTTCCATTTGTGTTTCAGAATGGGAAGAGGTTGTAGCAATCAGGTTGGAAAATATTACTCTCCTTTGTTTTGTTGACATGTGACACACTTCTAGATATGTGTGAGAACATCCTCCTTGAGGCCCTTCCAAGAGAACCTTTATCTAATTTTCTAGTAAGTTTTGTAGAACTCGAGATGCCTTGCCATATGCACATTATGATAGGATTCTAATATCTTCTCTTTCATCTTGGATCTGGAAACCATGAACACTCTATTCTTGAATAAAACCAGACCTTCCAACACCACATACCGGTCATCCTTTTCTACATCTTCTAGAATTTTGGTAGCAAAAGGATCCTTTGCATACTCCAACATGACTGAATCCTTCCAATTTGTTGATGTGATTGACATATGACATAGAGTAGATCTCGTAGAGACTGCATCTGCGACAATATTCCCTTTCCCTTTGACATATTCAATATCAAAATCATATGCTTGAAGTTTACTTACCCATTTATGTTTCCTATCATTCAAATTTTGTTGACTCATGAAGAAATTTAGGCTTTCGTGATTTGATTCAAACATAAATATTTTTCACACTAGGTATTACAAAAATTTCTCTATGGTATGCATTATGGCTAACATCTCTTTTTCATATATGAAATATACTCTTTCATTTTCTCTCAACTTCCTACTTTTAAATGCTATGGGGTGTCCATTCTGAGAAAGAATAGCTCCAATTCCTTCAAGGAAGCATCACATTCTACAACAAATGAAAGTAAGAAATTAGGAATTACAAGAATTGGACAATAACTCATTACCTCCTTCAGTGTCTCAAAAGTTCTTTATGCTTCCTCTATCCATTCAAAGGCTCCTTCTTTAGTTAGATTTGTGAGAATTTCTACAAACTGAGAAAATCCTATGACAAACCTCTAGTAATAGCTACAAAGTCCAAAGAAACCTCTTAATTGGGACAAGTTTGTAGGAATTGGCTAGTCTAAGATGGATTGTATCTTTTGTTGATCAATGTGAACTCCTTTGGCACTTATGAAATGCCCAAAATACAATATCTTCATTGATTCAAACTCAAATTTGGACATCTTTGCAAAGAGAGGTTGTTCTAGAATTCCCAAGACTATATCCAAATGCTCCAAATGTTCTTCCCTATTTTTATAGATTAGAATATCATCAAAGAAAACCAACACAAAATTCCTTAAGTTCTTACCAAAAACATGATTCATGCATGATAGGAAAGTTTCTAGAGCATTAGTGAGACCAAATGGCATAACCAGGAACTCAAAATTCCCATAGTGACATTAAAGAGCAGTATTTTGTACATCTTCTTTCCTCATGCAGATTTGGTGGTATCTAAACCTCAAATCAATCTTTGCAAATTAGTACACATCACCATGTAGCTCATCAATTAGCTCATCTATCCATGTTATGGGGTACCGGTTCTTAATGGTCTTCTTGTTCAATGCCCAGTAGTCTATGCAAACTCATAAAGTGCCATCCTTCTTCTTTACTAGCACCATAGAAGATGAGAAAGGGCTAGAGATGGGTCTAATGTAGCCCATTTCCAACAACTCCTTTATTGCTTTATTTATCTCCTCAATATACAACTGGGGATGGTGGTAAGGAGTGGTTATAATCAACTTTGATCCTAGTTCAAGTTCTATGATATGATGGAAACCTCTATCTAGCGACAATCTGAGAGTTATATAACTGAAAACCAAACTATGCCTATCCAAAATCTTATGTATATCAATATGAACTTGACCATTCTTACCTTTAGAAGAGTCTTTTGAAAGCACCAAACAACTAGAAATCCAAGGAACTTGGTTCTTCTGGAAGATCCTCTCCATTCTTGTGGTTGATATTACTTGTGGACCTCCATTCACCATTCCCTTTAGAACCACATCCTTCCCATTGGCTTTGAACTTGAGTTCCATGCTTTGGTAGTTTGTAGTATACTCACCCAATGAATGTATCTATTGCACACCCAAAATTACATATATTTTACCCAAGCTAATAACATATAAGTCATCACAAACCTTATGATCTCCAAATATTATGTCTAACTTTCGATCTTTCTCCTTGCAGGGTAAGTTATACCCATCTGCCACAATGAAAGTGAAGCCTTCAAAATTCTTCACATCTATCCTTCTCCTCTTCACAAGTCTCTCATCAATGAATTTGTGGGTAGATCCTCCATCAACCAGAACCATCACTCTTTGTCCAACAAGGACTCCCTATACCTTGAAGGAGTGGTATCTGTGTGTGCTAAATATATATGCTAGAATGCCACCATTGTCCTCATCTTCCTCCCTTAGAAGGGTGTCTTCTGGATCATAAAACTCTTCAAAACCATATGATTCTAATTATTTATTAGAAATTACTTCTATATAGTGAACTTTCCCCTTACCGAGGCATTTGTGTCTTGGGACCCATGGCTCTCTGTAGGAGAAACAAAGTTTCTTCCTCCAAAGCTCATTCATAGTCTCTTCATCTACCTTCTTCACCACATTAGGAGTTTCATATTTAGGTTTTAGTATTGAAGCATGTATTTTTCTTTGAAATTACCCTTATGTTGTCATGTATTGGTTTTAGGTGGGTGAGAGAACAAATTCTTCAGAATGAATGGATCAAGGGTTAGAGCCCTTTTTATAGCCTTAAGAGATTGGTACAAATGATATCACAAACCCCCTAAGATGTTCGGTGAGCCCAATAATGAAGAGATGCACAATCCTCTTTTTTGATACCATCACCACCAATTTCTTAAATTCTATTATATAATCATCTATTGAATGATGTTGATTGATCATGGCTAGCTTGCTGAAATATTAGATTCTTCATCCTTTAGCTCAAATCTATCAAGAATTCTCTTTTTGAATTCATCAAATATGTGTATTTGATCATGACCTTGGGTAGTACAACCATGAAACCACCATTCATAGGCTTCCCCTTCAAGATGCAAAGAGGAAAACTGAACCACATATTTCTCTATCATATGATTGAGCAAGAAATAAGCTTCCATCTTTTGTAACCATGCTTTGGCTGAGATCTTATTAATCCCATCAAAACAAGTTGTGACAAGTTTTCCCAACTTATGCTTCAAGTCTTTGATTTTGTATAACCCTTTCTTTTGTGGCTTCTTCTTCCTTGCAAATTATATGTAGTTGGCATAAGACATCTCTGATTTGATTTATTTTGGTAAGGATTGGTACTCACCATGCCATCTATGAATGGTTTCCAGATTGAAGGAACTGGTTTTCATAGGTTCACTTCTATCTTGTTCGATTTCCCACAAGAATATGTTCCTAGGGCATCCTGAAAAAACATTATTCACCACATCATTACTTCCACCATTGTTTGATGTGGTCTCACCCTTCTAACCATTGTGATTTGAATTTCCACCCAACATCCTGTCTACCAGAACTTTCAATACATCTCTTGTCTTCACTATGGTTGCAGGTATATCCGTTAACCCTCTTGTAGTCTCATGAATTTCTCCAATTGTATCCTTAATCTTTCTTCATCTTTTGACATCTTCCCTTTCTCTAGGTTTGAATTGTCTTCTTGATCCAATTTCTTCAGTTCTCTCCTTTATTACCTAATTTCCCTTTCACCCAACATCAATCATTAGGAAAACCCTACAAGTTGGCAGAATCAGGCTTTGATAGCACTATAATGTTGTTAACATAAAATATTAACATAAAGACTAATTTTCACATTTAATTCAATGAACAACAACATATAAATACAAATATCACTTTGATATAATGATAAACTCTAAAACTCATCCACATACATGATATATCAATTACAACTCATAAGATTGATTCAAAATGATATACAATGCTATCGCAGGTCAAAAATAATTCTACTAACTTTCTTACAAATCATTTGAAGATCAATTACAATTCATTGAGTGAAAATTCTTCAAGAACAAAAGGGGGTTTCATCCTTTGGTCCTAGCAAAAACTGGGTTTTCGTCAAATGAACACAAACTCCTATGGGTTTTAATCCAGAAAAGTAATTAGAAAAAAAGAGTTGAAATACAAAAGAATGACATAATAATTTGATACCTATTACCTAAATTGATTCCCCATATTTATATGCTAACAATTTCCCTTTGGGATTAGATTGACCTTGAGCCAAAATGGTGCCAAAGCCCATAATTTGAATTTCAACACATTACATTAGGTCGGAATTAAGGCCAAAGTAGATTCTTTAGGAATGAGCGTGTCACCCTGTAGACCTATCCACATGCTTCCCTAGCCCCTCACTTCTTCTTGAAACTTTGCAATTGATGTCGCATAATTTGGGGGTGTCTTATCCTTTAAACTTGCTAAAGTAAATGTTAAAATCCTCAAAGCCCTCAATTAAATCCCAAACCCTATGCTTGTAGGATTTGAGCAAATTGTTCTTGGTTGAGCTTTGAGTTATGACTTAATGGACAACCAATTCATTGTCACCAAAAACTTGTAACAATTTGATGTTCCTTTTTTGTGCAAGATGGAGACCTTGGATGAGTGCTTCATACTCAACCACATTGTTAGTGCAACTAAATTGAATCCTGAAAGATAAATAATACCTCTCCTTGCTTGGAGATACTAGCATTACACTAACAGGCTTCAATTTAGTTGCACTTCTTGAAAGATACCTTGGATGAGTGCTTCATACTCAACCACATTGTTACTACTCCTCATCGTCTGCATGGTTGGAAAGGAGAGTCCCTTGCATTTATTTTGAGACATCATGGCCTACCAGGCAAGCCCCATGCATTTATTTTAAGTGCTCATCTTCTACATGGGACAAACTTTACAACCCCTCATCTTCTGCATGAGTCTAGTTCTAAAAGGGGCTAAGTACATTTTGTATCTTCACAGCTCCCATTTCCCTAGTTTGATTGGGCCCCCTTTCCCCATGCATTTATTTTCAGAGACCATGGCTGACCCAACAAGTCCCATGTGTTTATTTTCAGAGCTCATGGTTGACCTGACAATTTCCATTTATTTTCAGAGATACATGTATCACATTTACATTTTCAACTTTTCACCAGCGGTCCAGTAGAAGCTTGGCACTTGCGCTTACATTTGTATTTGTACTATGTAATAATGTGACATTGTAATTCAGTTGTAATAAAATAAATGGTTGTGCTATTAATGTGACATTGTAATTCATTTTATTAAGGCCTTTGCAATGTTAAGTTTCTAGCCCCTTGGCCTTGATGTCAATCCTAGCACATTAAAGTTTAAAGCAAATTTAAAACACATGTTTTATGTTTATTATTTATATCATAAATTACTGAACCATTTGATGAACATTTGATGTATGGTTGTAGTTGCATTCCATAATGAAATGCACAGAGTGCTACACTTGCAAACTTAAACCTCCAGAATCACCCTATAACCATTAGATTAACAAAGATCAATGCCTTATAATTTGTTTTCAATGCAGGAGTAAATCATTAATGGCTTGTTTTAAATGCTATCAACCATGTACATTGTACTACCTAATTGTGTACTATATAGTCCGTAAGTAATGAGTAGGTGTTTCGGTGTCATTCACTTTAATATTTAAAAAAAAAAACACTTTCTATTGCTAAGTGATTTTTTTTTGAAGTTAGAGTGTCAGCACACGGGGAGATTTCAGTCTTCAGTTTGCTCATTGCAGTGCACCACCCTGTTCTGGGTTCCATAGTTACACTTCCAACAAAGCCATTCCAGTAACCCAGTTTCAACTTCAAGAATCAAAATTCAAAATCCGGGTAAGTTAAAGAATTCTTGTGGCTACGTTTCATCGCTTGACATTTCTTAAAATCTTATTTTGTCAAACTTTGAAGTTTAGGTTTAGGGTTAAGAGGCTTAAGAATTAAGAAAAATTAAGGACTAATAAGGAATTCACAAATTTCACATTGTTGATTGTATCAGCATGTCTACCACTAGTACCACTAGAGCAATGTTAGATAAAAAAATACATTATGCAAAATTGCTTAAAACCCCACGTTTCACTGATGAATACCATGATATTTATGATCCTAAAACCTATGGTAAGCGTACCTCAAAACTTAGATTTTCATTTGAGAATAAGGCTACAAATAAAATGAAAGTTAATAGTATTAGTGTACCATGGGTAACTGGATTAGGGCACATGATGTTACATGAGGTTTTCCCTTGCCCAAAATTTATCATGGTCTGTGCCCTAAATTATGATGATAACAAAAGAGAAATTGTTAATAAAGATAGCAAAGAAGAATTTTTATCCATTAATGCAGAAGAACTTGGAAAAGTATTGGCCTTGGGGTTTACAACCGAAGAGTTTGGAAATGTCCACATTGACCTAGAAAAGCTTGCTAGTGATTATGAAGCAGTGGATGAAATGGAGAAAAAATATTTCTTAAATAGAATAGTTCAGTCCATAGAAACAAATTGAAAGGTGATCATAAGCCTCCTTATGATTTGGATATTTTTAGAACATGGGTTCATGATACTATTTCCATGCTATCAATTTTTCTCAGATTGGATAGCAATTTGGAAGTGGGTGCATGCCTCCTTGAAATGGTTTATAATATCCATTATGGTGTTCCACATGCCAAATATAATTTTATTGAGCACATTGTAGAATCCATGCATAAACAATTTTTAATGATTAAAGGAGGTTCCACCAAGACATTTAGGTTCACAACCTACTTGTGCTATCTTTTTCTATTCAAATTCAGAGGAGTGTTTCAAACCAACAAGCTCTAGATTCAACCCTATGGTAATAGTAATCCTGAGCAAAAGAAAATGTCTCCTGCATATGAATGGACCACTGTTATAAGGTTGCATGATTCTCGAAGGAATTACAATAATTTTGTAGATTACTTTTTGGCTCCATTGCATCAAGCAATTACAAATACTCAATAAGAATGTTGGAAGTAGAATTCAACATCAAAGTAAACCCTTGCTTGAAAACTTGAGAAACAAGGATTCTTGGGATAAGGTCAAAGTAGTAATGGAGAAAAATGTTGCTGAGAATGGTATTTCTTTTGAACAATTGTTAGCAGAAATTATGGCATTGTATCAAAAGACAATTAGGAGCTACAACAAATTTTATGAAAAAATTCATAAACCATCTAGTACAGTAAAAATGCTAGATTCTCTAGAGAAGGAAGTGACATAAAACAATTGGTCACGATAAAAAATTACTGCCTTTTGGTCTAAGAGGAAGGAGCTAGGTGATCCAAGAGCTCTTGTAGTGTATGGAGATAACGAAGAAGATATTGAGTTTAGAAAATTATGAAAATAGAGCATCTTGATGAATGAGAAGATGAATAAAGTGTTGATGAATCTAATGATGATAGGGAAGAAGAAAGCCATGTCAATTTCAAACTTGGTTTAAGTGAGGCCACAAAAGAATCATTTACTACAGGAGCAGCCATAGCTGAAAAAATGGGTTATGAAGGTGGTCCTTTGGGGTCCCAAAGACAAGGCCCTTGGATGGTAACAGATGTAGAGCATAGAAAACTAGTTGATAAATCTAGCCTTGGGGTTGGAGGTGAAAAAGTAGACCTAGGGAATATAGGTCAAATTTTTTTAGCTTCAAATCCTCATCCTCATGGTCAGACACAATCGCAACTAGGACATGCCCATGGTGGAGGGCTTAGTGCAACTGGCATTGCCTCTGGTGGCAATGGTATGGGTAGTAGTACTAGTAGTGGTCAACATGTGCTACAACAAAAAATTACACACAAGAGGACAAAAACACAATATACCACAGAAACACCAGGTGATCAAGGCATATAGAGGAGGCAAAGGATTTTGACAGGTCCAAATCCAAGTCACACTACCAGTGGATCCACCACAAAGGATTTATTTCCAGACACTCCCCCAATGCCAGTTAGTCTAGCTATGACATCATTAGAAACTACAAGTACTCCTATTCCTTCACCATTCAAGAATTCCATTGTTCCTGCATCCCCGGGTTTTGATTACATTGAAAAGTTTAAAAAGAAATCATAATTGAATAAAAAAGAAAAGAAGCAATTGAGGGAGAGTGCGTCTGCTCTTACTTTGGAGCCTACAACAACCATGGTATTACCCACATTTGACACAAGTAAAGAAATCATGGAGTACACAATTCTTGTTCCTACAGTTCAAAACAAACCAACAAATCAGATGGCTCCATCTGAATTCAAGGTGAACAATTTTCAATTGGATTTTTCTGGACTTAGAAATACTGACAAAATTAATGTATCAAAGAAGAACAATGAATTGGTGTACACATCATTGCTAAAGCAAGATAGAGAGAAAAAAAGGTTGCAGACTCAAATTGAAAAGTTATAGGAAAACCTTACAAATGAGAAAGCAAAGAGTAAAGCAACAGATAACAAGAGCAATGAATTAGAAAAAAGAATTAAAAAATCTTCCTCTACATCAACAAGCAAAGAGGATAAGTAGAATGAGACTACCATGAATGAATTGAAGCAAAGGCTAGATGAGAGCAACAAGAAATATGATGAGGAAAAATCCACTTCAGAAAAATTAAGACTAAGCATTGCAAATGGAAATGCATAGTGGGAACAAAAATTGGAGAAGGAGAGAAAAATAAATGAAAGATTGGAGGTAGAGCTGATGGAAGCAAAAAGTGAAATTAAGTCTTGTCAAAATAAGTTATCTGCATTTTGCAGAGAAATAATGAGGCATATGAAACAAAAGATATGGGATGAAATAATGCAGGGGATTGATCATTTGTGTGAAATTTTTCAATTGATTGATGCTATCAGATAACATCATACTAAGCTCAACAAATATTTAATGGAAAAAAAAAGTGTTCGCATTAGATAAATCAACAAATCAAATTCAACAAACAGTCTACAAAGCCACTGACAATGTTTTGAAATCAAAATGTATTACTAATTGGCTTGCTACATCAATGACGTTGTCATCTATCATTGAAAAGTGTTTGAGAATGCATGAAACAAAGGAATATTTGCATTTGACTGCAGACAAGATGAAGAAGGTGGATGAAAAGGTAAGGAACTTCATAGATCTTGGTTTTCCAGAGGCTTTTGACACAAATGAGCAATTCATTGGAAAGAATGATTTTAGAAAGAGGATGAAGGATGGAAGGAAGATTGATTTGGACCAGTTTACTCAAAACCCAGATGTGGTGACCTATTTGGATTCCATCAAACTATTGCTAACCCTGAATGCAAAATTGATTGAAGAATCCAAGACAGGTTCCAATTTGAATAATGAATTGTTAAAAAATCTTCAAGTCAAACAACATCAGTTAGAAAAAATGACAATTCCAACACCTGAAGAGTTGAAGTTGCTAGAAAAGGTGATAAAGTGATTTAATTTTTGATAATATGAGTTTCCAAGTTCCAACTCAGCTTTGTGCAGAGTTGTCTTTGAGCAAGATTTTGCATTGCCAATACCTCTATGTATTCCTTCATGTGATAATCAATTTAAAAGCTCAAATTCAGACTTCAATAATGTGTTGATGTTCAATTATCTATATTATTTATTATATCATTTGAAGAAAAAGTTTGGTAGTGGTTTCAACTTCTAGATACAATTTAAATGATTGATGATATTCATTGTTGTATATGCTACTAATACTATTGTAAATATGCTATTAATCTAATAAGCATTGAGTTGAGTGATGAATTGCTGAGTACATGCTCAAGTTTTACTTTTAACACAATTAAAATATGAACTATAAGGTGATTTTAATTCCAGGCATCCATAATCTTAGTGAAATTGCATTACAATTCACACATCAATACTCAATCTCCATGAATACTTAGCAGATCCACTAAACATTTATATGAATTCATGCTTTAATCAAGGTACTTTAATTGGTTCATTAAACTAGAGCCAAAATTAAAACATACATCAATGCATAATATTAATGACAAAGAAGATTAATGAAAGATCATTGATCAGATTTCATTAATAATTCATGTAAAATGTTACAGCTAGAGAGACGATAGACTCAAAATAAGGGAGAAAAACAAGCTTAGTCGCTAGTCCTCTGAGTTTTATAACCTTGTTGTGGAGTTTTAAATTTTCATAACTTTTCGATTCCCCGACTTGGTTCACTTTGTTGAGAAATTGAGTTGCAAGTGTTTTAGACCTAACCTTTGAGTTTGAGTTATGGTGTGTGGATTTATTCTGCTTGTGCTGAGTAGTTTTTTGTGGATTATCTATTATTGGAATTGGAATGATGGATTTTTGGTCAGTTTCATTGTTGTGGTTACTATCACTCAAAGTCGTGGTTTTGGTGCTTTTCCTAACCTTAGTCGCTAGTCCTCAGAGTTTTATAACCTTGTCGTGGAGCTGTAAATTTTCATAAATTCCCAATTCCTTGACTTGGTTGATGGTTCACTTTGTTGACTTGCAAGTCTTTCTTGGTCATCTTTCTAGTCGGTGGGTCGGAGGTTTCAAAAACTTCAAAACTTCATACTTTTGTTCTAAGGTTCCAAGTTTCAACAACCACGTGACATTATGGACTTATCTTTCCTTTTGAAGAGCCATCATCTGACACCTCATTGAATGCTATGTACAGAATAATATAAAATATAAAATATAAAATATAAAATATAAAATATCACAATTTCATGCAATACAACGTAAAATATCATCAACTACAAATTGACTTTGGAATATGATTCATGAAGTGCAATATAAAATAAAATATCATGAAGTGAAATGATTCACAATTTCATTGAATAGAATATAAAATATATCATCAACTACAATATGGAACAATGGAAACTGATCCTGGGATCCATGAAGTGTAGTATAAATACCTAAAAGTTGCTAATTCTCTTCCATTTCCCAAATGGAGTCGGGGTCCTCAAACTGACGTTCATCATCAGATAAAGTAAAAGAGTCATCTTGAATTTGATTCCAAGTCTACTCTTCATTTTCTTCAGCCTGTGTCTGAAATTTAACATTCATTGTGTGATTTGTGTCAATTTGATTTGTTCCAGTCGCACTGCCACCAATACCAGTGTTTGGAATTGGAGTTTTGCACAACCTGGTCCTTCTTTCACATGTGGACCTCCAAATTGGTAGTACCCTTTCAAAAGGAAAATTAAAGACATTATACACAGTTCCTTTCAACGTCAAGCAATTTTCCAAATTCTTGTCTAGTTTGTTTCTTAACTTTGATTTCAAAAACCCCAATGTACTAAAAACTCTCTCATCCTCCACTGACCCTAGTATCATTGTTTGACATAAATCAACAAGTTTGAAATATTCTGATATTGAACCACACAATATTTCACTCTGACCTAAGTTTTTCCAAACCTTTTTTATTGTTCCCAGTTCAAAGACCTTCACCTTTCCCATGGATTTATACTAGTCCCTCATAGCTATTGCAAATCTACCAGATTGTTTTCTAAGCTTAGCTTCATCTAAAATTCCTTCTATTTTCTGCTCATCGTATGTTACACTTTTCAAAAATTATTCGAACAAGATTTTTACTTGATCATGAAAATATTTTGGGTTCTCTCGGTTTTCCCAAAATTGAGGATACACAATACCCATGGCTTCAAGTATTTCATGTTGAGGGAATATTTCACGAATTTTTGAGGAAAGATATTTTGCAATTTCCTTCAAATTATCACCAACAGATTTAACAATGCCTTTAAAATCTTCCTCCTTAACAACTACTTCTCTGCTAGAGCGCCTAGCTATCTTACAATGGTACATTGGTATCTTATATCCACGTACATAGATACATAAGTTCCTGCTTGCATTAAACTGTAAATAATCATTAGGATTATTCAAATCAGTAATTTTCTGCCACATGAAATAATTTGGGCCATCTTGTGTTAACTCTAGATATAGATGATCAAGGGCCAAGCATGTATGTTTACGTAGATTGGCATATTCATCAATATACATAGTTTTGTCTTGGGCTTTCTTCACAAGATTGTTCATCTCATCTAGCATGAGGAGAAGACTAGCTAAAGTCAAGAGTGTCTCTATATCACTTAACCTATGTAAGAGGTCAGGAGCTTTGTCTACTGTGCTGTGATGCTCGTACATCACTCCAATCAAGGATTGATATTCTAAAAGAACTCGTTGGGTTGGTCCATGTAGGGAGATCCATTTCGTATCAACATCCTTGAGATGCTTGTTTCTTGGTGTTATTCCCTCAGCAAAATTTTGAAATTCTCTGAAACATTTGGGACTTCGACAAAAGTATGCGTGGATCTCGTGGACTAGATTTTCAAATTTTGATACTGTAGGAAACTTGCTTACAATTTTGAATGCTAAATTCATTTTGTGGGCCATGCAGTGAATTCCAAGCATGTATGGTGCACAAGTAGTTTCTAACTTTGCGCAAACATTGGTCCTTTGACCTTGCATTACTGCAGCTCCATTAGCTCCTACACACACCAACTTTTTGGCAATTGTCAACTCATCCATACCTACAATTTCATTCAAAGATTTCTTGACTAGTTCAAATATATTTTGTGATGTTGAATTGTCCTTCATTTTATGAACACATAGAAGATGAGCTTGGTGAACATTTCATTCTATAGTATACAAATGAATACAAACCCAAGAAGTATTGTCTATAGCTATAACTTCATCTAAAGATAATGCAATGAAATTTGACTCTTTTACTTTCTCCTTTAAATCTTCCTTTTCAACTGCAACAAGACAATTTTCCCATTCCCATCTAGCATTTACTGACCAATGTGACAAGGTATAGTGAGGAACATTCAATAAAGATAATAAACTAGAATATTATGGGTAGTCTGTCATAGGACGCCCTCTAGACAAAATATGAAAAACAACACTCATCTGAACGACTTTTAACATATTTGTTGCTTCCATTGCTTTTCCAAATTGAGCCTCAAGTGTACCTTTACATGCAACAATGTTCAAAATGATTTTTTCATGCTCTTCATAATCCACAACATACCTACACGAAGACTCTTCCTTTGATTTCCATCGTACGACTGATTGTTCCTTTCTGTCTATGATTTGTTTTTCATAAACTTTACTAATATGCTTTTCTATAGTGTCAATTTTTAGCTGCAACATCTTGGCTCTTCCACATTTCCAACTACAAATCATACACTTGGCCAATGTTTCCTTTTCAATATCATTTGAATTGCCAATCCCCTCTGGTTTCATGAATGGGTACTTTGACAACCAACCAAGTTGAAAATTCCTTATCATTTCCCACTCTCACCCCATTTTTGATTTTCTTCTTCTTTTCTTGCTACCAACATCATCATCCTCATCCAAGTCAAAAATCTCATTCTGGCTAATCGGGCCCAGGGTATCCCTTGGAACATCTTCTGTGGTATTGCCATCCTAATTTGATAATTTTTGATTTAAATCAATGACAATCTCAACTTGACCTTCTGGTAAGACTTGGTGGAAGAGTTGATGATGTAGCTCCATCTTGACTTGATGGATCAGAAGCTTTGGAAATTCCAAAGTAAGACTATATGGTACGTCTAAGTTTTTGGCATTTTGATGGCCTCCCAGTCTCTTCACCACCTTGAGGAGCGACATGAGTCTCTTCACCACCCTAAGGAGCCTGAGGAGTGGCAGGGGTCTCTTCACCACCCTGAGGAGCGACACGAGTCTGAGGAGCGACAAGAGCCTTACCACCCTGAGGAGCGATAGGAGTTTGAGGAGTGGCAAGAGCCTTACCCTTGCTGCTCAAGTCGCTCGACATATTGATCTCTAATTCACTTGACATATTCATCTCTTACTTCGAATAAAAATTGGAAAAAAATGTCTTCTTGTTTAAGAAGGATAGAGAATAATATAGATCCCATTCCCTACTCAATATCATCTTTAAGACTAAAGCAAGAATGGAAAAGAGATAAAGAAAACTTATTATTATAACTAATAACACTATGAAGAAATGATCACTCACCTTTAATTCTACATTTTCGGCTTTCACTGACTTCTGAATCGAGAAGTAGAACCTCAAAACCAAACAAAATGTGTAAGAATAAATGACACTTTCGATTGTATTTATATCAATCCATGATTCCATATTTGGCGAATTCTGCGAGATTTTTAAATGGTCTATTAAAATTTCGGCGAATCCCGCGTGCTTATACAACGATACGTTGTAATTTTCAAGGCGAAATTTGTCCTCAAATTTAATTATTTTTTAATGTTATTGGCGAAATAGGTCCTCATAAGCAACTATTTATAAATTTTAATTGGTGAAATAGGTCTTCACAAGCAACTATTTGGAAATTTTAATTGGAAAAATGGGTCCTGATACAATGTTGTTTTAATAGTATTGGCAAATATGTAGGTGTTTTATTAAATGCTTTCGGGATTCTAGGAGAAAATATTATTCAGTCCAATTGAAACGTGTAGTTTGACAATGGCGAGTTTGTTGCTTAAATATGCCTCATAAAAAAAATCATTGGCGAATGGACATGCATTGGACCTATAGTTCGTAAAATCCAAGTGATTTGGACACCTTGTTGGGTGTGAGAAATTTGCCAATTTCAACTTGGCTGATTCCTGGAATTTTCCAATTGGCGAAGATTCGCCACTAAAGTTTTCCCTGAACACCAACACCATTTATGTTCCTAGAACCATCAAAAAACATTTGCCACAATCCCCCTAAATCCTCTTGAGTTTTTATGAGGTTGGGGACAGGAGCATTCTCTTCATGAATGCAATAGGTGCCAAGACCAGTCTCCTCTCCTCAACAATAACAATTAGATCAAAATGTAAATCATTTCCCCATTCATCCAACAAACAATCAGGTACCTCCTTTATAGGATTTGCAAGCTCATGGACATAACACTCTTCCTTTTGATCATGCAATATGCAGTTCATGTTTATTGGAATTGGAGTATAAGGTTCTAAATGATCCTTTTCTATGGGCTCAGATTTGATGGTTTATTTAGTGCCATATCTAGTTCTAAATAGCATGTGAGACCAATCAATAGATAAGTACCCTCCTATCTTAACAGTGAAATCTCTAGATAAGCAAATGGAAAATTAAGTAGGGAGGTCTATGACTAAAATGTCTTGCAACACATCACAATCAGGATATGCATGCAAGGACAACTTTAGGTCTTTAATTACTCCCACTGTATTGACAACAGTGCCATCCAATTGTAAGATGAAACTAGCCACTAGTCCATACTTGATACAAAGTATGTTAGCAATCCCCTTAGGCATGATTGAACTAATTTCCCCTCAATCTATCATACAATTATGCATTATATGATTTCCAATAATTAGAGAAAGATAGAAGGGAGGTGGCTTACTGATTTTGTTTGAATTCCCTTCTTCTTTGGGTTGCACCAGGCTGATTGATGGAGTGATCTACACTTTTTCTTGTACATCATCCATTTGTTTATGTTCCTTTAAAGCCCACTGTAGCAAATCCCTTTGTGATGGGATAGATAAAGCCTCCCACATAGTAACATTTAGATTGGCTTTCTTCATTTTCTCCACTATGTTAAAAGGAAGTTGGTTGGCTTTAAAAGGAACCTTTATAATAGGGTCTATTCTCGTTGCTTGTGTTCTCTTATGCTGCTCCACAACTTGTTTAGGCCTATTAACAAGATTATTTGATTGTGGAACCTCTGCTATTCTACTTGTTGGACCAACATTTACAACATTTTGAGATGGTTGGGAAGATGACAGCTGCCTAACCATGGAAGATGCACCACCCTCCATTTCTCTTTTCTTTGATATTGTATTATGTGTTATTGCATTGATATCTACTTTATTTACACCACAAAAATCTTCTTGACCCCAAATGAAAAATGAAGAGTCACCTTGTGCATGATCTTGATTATTATCAGCTATTTTGTTCATACCAATTTTGCTGCTCCGAAGTAGAGATCTCATTTTGAGCTACCAAAGTTTGCACAAACTCACCATTTTGACAAGTATTTTGATTATGAGCTTGCTCACAAGAGTAACACCACTCTTTCTCTTGTGCTAGATTATTTTTCATTGGGACCAAAGCCTTAGAGTTTCTGGTAGTAGGTGTATGCATGTTATTCATGGGATTAGTATGATTCCACTGATTTTGTCCTTGATAAGGTGGCCTATTTTGTTGATAACCTTGATTTTGAGGATGATAAGGTCTATTATTTTGAGCTTGCTGCCTATCCAATGCTATTAAATTATTGTTCACATTTTAGAGCAAGGTACCCCAATTTTCTAGAAGTGAAGTAGAAGTAGAAGGTTGGCTTGTAGAAACCACTAGAATAGAAGCTATTGGGATAGGAGCCACCATTGGCTGTGAAGGGAGCTTTGGAAATGAAGGCATTGGCAACCTAGTAGCTATCTTCCCAGCCTGAATTAAAAAAAATTATGCCCTTATGGAAACATCATATGCATCTGGTAAGGTAGAACCACCCATTTATTAAATCATAACAACTATGTCACTGTTAAGAGCTCTCAAGAAATATAGGAAAGCATGCTTGAGAGAAGGCTTGACCAAAATAGGAATTTTATCCCAAGTCTTTTGGAATCTGTAATTGAAATCACTCATGAATTCATGAGGTGATCTTATAATTGTGGTTAGTTTTTCTATTAGGGACAAATGGTCACTTTTATCTTCAAAATGCTTGCATAAATTCTCCCCCAACTCATCCCAATTATGAATAGAGTTAGGTGGTAGACCTCTATACCAATGCAATACTTTTCCCTTAAGTGAAGTGGCAAGTAATCTAACAACCACATTTTCCTTTGTTACATCTTGCATGCACTGAGCATATATTTTCCACATCTATGATATGCTCTATTGGAGTTGTAGATATTTCACTAGTAAAATGGGGAATACTTTTGAGGGCATTGACTGGTATACAATCCTTTTGGGAAAAAATTAAGGGGTTGCCACCAGTAAAAGACACAAAAGGTTGATTTATAGGTAAATCCATATGGAATAAATTTCTATTTGTGTGGACAATAGGTGTTCTAGCTTGAAATAATCCACCCACAGGTGGTGTAGATAGGGCTCTAGGAGAAGGAATTATACTCCTGTTTCTTCTTACAAGTGAAAAATATTGTCTATTTCTTCTTCTAGAAGTTGAAAATGAGAGTTGAATGTATTGTAAATTACCTCTAGAATATTATCTTGTTTGGATTCTTGGCATGAATGTGCATGTTTGATCTCGAACCAAGAGTTCTAGGTAGCAACAAGGTCACCAATTTGTATATAGAGTCCTCCCTTGATTGCAAAGTTTCCAGGTACTTGTTTAAGAGCCTCTTCAAGGTTGAAATGTTGAGGGAAGCACCATTCTCTCAACAAAATTAAATGCAATTTCTTACTTGTGTCCCACCGGGCATGCCAAAACTAATGTCACATAAAATTACACCCTACTGAACAAGAGTTCAATGTTCTAGTGACACAATGAAACAACCTTGAGGTTGTGGGACCTTGTTTGAATGAGGTTGAATCTCCAGAGAAGTCTTGATTCCTGTTCTAACTAAGTGCAATTGTGTTGGTTAACCCAACACAATGAAACCCTATCACTACTCTATTCTAACGGATCACAGAGAAAAGGGATAGAAAGAGACAAAATGTAAAAAAGGGTGATGCACCAAGATAGAATGTGTTTCTTCTTTGATTTATATATGAACTACTATTTAGTACACTTCGAATGCTCTCTAAAGCCTCTTCAAAATAAAAAATATGATTCCATATGCAAAAGTTATGCTCCAAATCGTGCAACCAAGAACATCTGACTTGCAGGCTCTAAAAACATGTAAAAATTATGAAATCAAGGAACTAAACTTGTACCACTACATAGTTCTTGGAACCAGCTTTCCAATGACTACAAGAAGTCAAAAATCCGACATCGTGAGAAAAAGTTACATACGTTTGAAAAAAATTGCTAGAAAAAGCACTATTAGGCCCCCCTATTGGCTCTGTGGTGGTCCATAGACAACCCACCGATGGCGGTGGCTTGCTAGTGGTGACCTAGTGGTGGAATCCAAAGGTTTATAAAATATGATTCATTTTTTTTAATTTTTCCAAAAATAAACTCCCCCCTTTATGATCGGACCCAACCACACTTTACTTTATTTTTTCAATTTTTTTAAAAATTTATTCCCCCCTATGGCGGACCCGACCAAACTCTTAAACCCAACTAAATCCATTTGAAGCTCGAGGAGGGGTTGATTCATTTTCATTCAATGGAATTTGAATTTTAAAAAACATTTGAAAATATTTTAAATGGCGATTTTCACTTGTTTTATCCAGGCATTTAATTCTTTTAGCCCCCCTGGTTTTTTTGATCGCTTTTGTACCCTGTTGGCGGTACCAACAAGTTTGTCAGATTTTCTAGAGCCGGTGGTACTAGCCGTACATGCGGTACTACCGGTAGACCACCACAATAGGGGTTGGGGTATAGGGTCTGCGGACCTCGCCCCTCTCCCTTTTAATTTTTTTAATTTTATAATTCTTTTCAAATTTTAAAAAAAAGATTTTTAACATTTATTTCTTTTATTTTGCAGGTATTCAAAAAAATTTCAAGCTCAAAATAATGAAGGTTTTCTGTGAATTTTTTTGATGGACTACATTTTTTTAATAATATTTTTTTTGTACATGGTCAAATTGGGCTACGACTAGAAAAAAAATTGCATTTTTTTCAACTTTTTCAAAATAGGTCAAATTATATAGAAAAATTCATCTATTGGCCAACTTGAATCCAACCATGAGGTACATTTTTTCTCAAGAGGTAATCTATGAAATTTCCCCTACAAAACCCTCATATGAAAACTCAAACCAAGAAACCCTATTTCACTCAAATTTGGAAAACTTCAGATCTACAATAAGCCTAACAAATATTGACAACACAAAAGCCCAAATCTACATACAAACACCTACAACATGTGTTCCATATATTGTAATTCATCAAACCCTACATGCATGGCAGGGCTTCAACTTTTCAAAAACTCTCAAACTAGGGTAATAACAATTTTTTTTGAACCATGAAAGCTTTGATACCACTTGTTAGGAAATATTGCATTTAACCCTTGATCTTAATCCATTTTCTACATAACCCAAAAAAGATAAACATGCATACAAGTTACAAAAATGCATAGATCAAATAGACAAGCCACAAGATAACACAAGATATACCCTAGGAAAACCCTCAAGAAGGAAAAAAACCAACCTCCAAAAGAATCCATACTCCATCATATTATTCAACAATAAAGGAATACAAGAGTTACAATGAATACCTCTGAAGCATCAAGCCCTCCAATGCATTCCCATGTGTCCAAGCATGAATCCACACATCCCATGCCATGCTTCACAAATGCACTCCTCAAAAAGACTCAATAATGACAGCCAACCCACTCAACCACCTAAACCATTGCACATGTGTTTTCTTTTATAGACACAAGCTCACACAAAATACAACTAGTGGTAAGGTGAAACCATGTACCACAAAACCATATGAATACAAAACCATTAATCCCTTATTTAATATTGGGTACTAAAACATCACTTTATTTAATATTCCCCAATATTAAATTATTGCACATCTCTCCCACATATTAAATAATAATATAATGTTACAATACAACATAAGTGGGTCCCCAAATAATTACCTAGTGTGATTAACCACACCACCAAGGTGTATCACAACTAAATAATTATTTAATTACAACATTATAATAAATCAATTTATGTAATGGTGCAAAACACCATATCTCAACAACATTCTAGGTCTCGTCGATATTGATCTCTCCCTCTAAAAATTCCCCTCTTGCATCGCTCATTGCGTAAAGGCTTTCAATACTTTGGATCATAACTATGATGCATAGAATACCTGCGATGACCGTTTGATCACCATCTTTAAATATGGGCCCTTAGTCGCTTGATCATCACTCATCATGTGAAGGACCTCATTGATTGAGAGTGAAAATGTGATGCACTAAGCCATCATGATAACTGTTGGATCATCAAACTCTAAGGTGCACCGTTGATCAAGGGACCCACCACCTGCACAACTTAAAAGGGTTATAAGGTGCATGCCTTCACATTATAATTTAAAAGGGGGTTGTTCCTAGGTAAATAAGACCTTGGAAAAATATTTTCTTGGCTCTCAGACATAAGATTTCTAATCAAATATTTAAATTAGGGTTGTGACCGAAAGACATGGGTAAAGAGGCCGGTAAAATATGACCAGCTAAGACATAAGTTGTAACTTAGCCAATTGGGGACTGGGTACAAAAGGTTAATGAGAAAATAAAACAAAAAGTGACAAGGCAAAAGTACTATGGTTTTAGGAGGGTTTAAACCCTACAAGCAATTAAAAACCCTAATAAGACACAATTGAGGAGTCTCAAAACCTCAAAGACCTAGATTCATAAAAAAAATCATGGATTTCAACATGATGCACACATAAGATCTCTCTGATCGATATACATTATGTGCATCCAAGGGTGGCATAAGATATGTCAACATTTTGGCAATTTCTACAGGATGATTTCTTGCTAATCATAAAATCCAGAGGTCTTACCAGTCCATTGGGCACAGATTCATGAAGGGAATTTACAAAATTAAGTCTCCTAAGGGAAAAACAAAACATTTGCATGCCGCATTTGGAGGAAAGCATGAAAAATAGGAACATACATTCCCTTAAGGAGAATGCAGGGTGTACAAACACATTTCATGGAAAGAAAAATATATACAATATGTACTTGAAAACTCAAGACTTATCATAAATAAGGTTTGAGATGAATCCCATTGACTGAGATTGGAAGAACCTCATCGTCCAACTTTGAAAGATTGAATGCATTGGCCTCCTTACAACTGACGATGATGTATGGACCACTCTAAATGGCATCAAACTTGGAATTTCTTCTATCCTTGGCTCTATCAACATCCCATTTTAACACTAGATCTCCATCTTGGAATGCTCTATGGACTACCCTCTTGTCAAAATTTATTTTGACCTGTGCTTGATGTACTTCTATGGCTTACATAGACTTGTTCCTTGTCTCTTCTAGTTCCAAGAGCTCAGCCAACCTTATTGTCATAGCATCATTTTCTTCTAACTCCAACTAATGTGCCAACTCAAGGGAAGAAAACTTCAATAATAATGGTAACCTTGCTTCCCTTCCATAAACTAACATGAAATGAGAAATACCAATTGCTCTTTTAGGAGTAATTCTATTAGCCCAAAGGGTTGTCTTCAACTTGCTATGACAGACCCTTTGGTTGTATTCAATGTTCCTCTTGATAATCTTGATGAGACTTTTATTCAAAGACTTAGAAAATCCATTACCCTAAGGATAATAATTAGATGAGGTCTTCAAGTAAATTCCATGCTTCATTGCCCAATCAAGGATTTGAGCACTAGTAAATGCCTTGGCGTTATAAAATATAATGGAGAAAAGAGTTCTAAATCTAGTAACTATTCCATCAAGGAATTCTAAAATAGAAGCATCAATGGCATCCTTCAAAGCAACTGCCTCTATCCACCTTGTAAATTAATATGTGGCTATTAAAATCCAATTATGACCAACAGTTGATTGTGGATTTATCATGCCAATAAAATCCAAACCCCACTGTGTAAATGGCTAATCAACTTGAATGGGGTGGAGAATGAGGGTAGCCAATCTTTGCTTTCCAGAAAAGAAAGCACACTTTTTGCAATCTCTCACCCATTTGTGAGCGTCATTGAAAAAAATTGGCCAATAATAACCAGCCCTCATAATCCTTGCAATAGTAGTCCTTCTAGAAAAATGGCCACCTGAAGAGAAATCATTGAATTCATTTAGCATTCTGCTGTCCTGATCTGCCTCTATGCATCTTAATAGGACTTCATTGAAATCCTTTCTGAAGAGTACGCCATCCACTATGACATAGGAAATGGGCTATAATATGAAATGTCTCCTTTTGGCCCTATCTAGACCCAAAGGATATCTACCTTCCTATAAAAAGGTAGTCATATCATGCACCCAACTTCCTTGTATGTTTTCATTTGGTGCTTGTTGTCCCTATAACACAAGGGAAACCTCCATAGGGGTCTCAAAAGTTAAGACAATATGTTCACATAACCCTTTGCCTCTTACTAGCTTAGTGATTTTGATGTCAACATCATACTCTATCACCTTGATGATCCAACCAACCCTTTTTTCATTGATACTTCTGCTCAACAAGAACTCTTTAATGTTGAAATAGGCACCAGTAGTTGTATCATGTTAATAGACAACATATGTCTGAATTTCTTCAATTCTCTAACAGTAGCAAGAGCTTGTTTTTCAATGTAGCTATACTTGACTTCATAATATTTGAGTCCTTCACTAAAGAAAGTAATGGGTTGCTCCAAATCTTCTTTATTTAGCTAGGTTAGTATAGCTGATATACTTTCTTCACCTCCAAAGGTATAAAGAATAAAATCTCTATCATAGTTAGGATTGACAAGGGTAGGAGCTTGAGCAATTAATTGTTTGATAGCTTTAAGACTATCTTTAACTTCTTTTATCCACTTGAAGACCATATTTTTCTTAAGCATAGAATTAAGAGGCTTTACCAAAGTAGAAATATTTGGAATGAACCCCCTCACAAAGTTAATTGTGCCCAAGAAACTTTGTAATCCTTTCTTGTGGTTGGGAAGTGGGATGGCCAAGATGGATTTTACTATTGTAGGATCAATGACCAAGCCATCCCTTGAAACAATGTTCTGAAGAAGCTTGCACTAATCAGTAGCGAAGACACATTTATTTGGATTTAGGAAGTACCATATTCCCTACATTTTTGAAATACTTTCTCAAGATGACTAAAATGGTATTTTGCATGCTTTAAAAATATTGTGATATCATGCAAGTAGACCAAAAAAATTTGTCTAAACATACCTTGAAATGGGCCATATCCATGGCTCTCTGAAAAGTGGCACCTATGTTGGTTAGAGAAAAAGGCATTTTACAATAAGCATAGATGCCCCACTTTGTAGTAAATGTTGTCTTATGTTGATCAAATTCTTGGACCATAATTTGGTTATAGGTTGAATAACCATCCAAGAAGGAAAACCTTTCTAACCCACTAACTCTTTGCAAAATTCGGTCCATGGAGGGAAGGGGATAATGATCCTTTAGGGACACTTCATTTAGATCCCTAAAATCTACAAAAAGTCTTATCTCCCCATTATTTTTTCTAGCAGGCACTAAGTTTTTCACCCATGACGAATGCTTGATGGGAAAGATGATTCTAGCCTCAATCAATTTGGCTAACCCCTTTCTCATTAAAGGCTCAATCTTAGGATTTATAGGCCTTTTTTTTTTCCTTACTTGTTTGGCATCTGGATCTAATTCAATAGTATGTTGGAAAAGGATTGGGTCAAAACCCTTTAGGTCTTCATAATTCCAAGCAACTACATCATTGTATCTATTGCAAAGATCTATGAAAACATCATGTTCAATAGTAGAGCATACCTTTCCCAAGTTTAGAGACTTGCCCTCTGAAATTTCAATTGGCTTAAAATCACGCTCCTTTGTAGCTAAGTTCATCCTTTTTTTTTAACTGATCATTAGGGTTGAAAATACCTTCAAGGGTGATACTTGACCGTTTGGTAGCTTGTTTCCACTCAGCTACACAATCTGATCACCATACTGATTTTGTAGCCTGGACTAATTTCTTTTATAAAATTCTGCCTCATCTTGCAAAAAATTCACTATATGTTGGTCACTATTAAAAACTTGCTAGTCTTGATTATCCGTAACAACAAGCCTCACCACAAGTATGATATGCTACTCCCTTTTACTTGCAATTTGTGTTGGTATGTCAAATTGAGCACCAAATTTTGCAAGTCTATTAACATGTTTATTCTAATTTCTTGGAGTTGTTTGGATGTTAAAACCCTCAAAGCCCTCAATTAAATCCCAAACCCTATGCTTTTTGTATTTGAGCAGATTGTTCTTGGTTGAGTTCTGACTTGATGGACAACCAATTCGTTGTCACCAAAAACTTGTAACAATTTGATGTTCCTTTTTTGTGCAAGATGGAGACCTTGGATGAGTGCTTCCTACTCAACCGCATTGTTAGTGCAACTAAATTGAATCTTGAAAGAGAAATACTACCTCTTTTTGCTTGGAGATACTAGCATTACACCCACACCAACACCATTTATGGTCCTAGAACCATCAAAAAACATCTACCACAATTCCCCTAAATCCTCTTGAGTTTTTATGAGATTGGGGATAGGAGCATTCTCTTCATTAATGCAATAGGTTTCAAGATCATTCTCCTCTTCCTCAACAATAAAAATTGGATCAAAATGTAAATCATTTCCTCATTCATTCAAAAAACAATAAAGTACCTCCTCTATAGGATTTTCAGGCTCATGAACATAACACTCTTCCTTTTGATCATGCAATATGCAGTTCATGTTTATTGGACTGGGAGTTTAAGGTTCTAAATGATCCTTTGTTATAGGATCATATTTGATGGTTGCTTTAGTGCCATATCTAGTTCTAAAGCATGTGAGACCAATCAACAGATAAGTACCCACCTATCTTAGAGTGAAATCTCTAGATAAGCAAATGGAAAAGTGAGTAGGGAGGTCTATGACTGAAATGTCTTGTAACACATCACATTTAGGACATGCATGCAAGGAAAACTTTAGGTCTTTAATTACTCCCACTGTATTGACAGAAGTTTCATCCAATTGTAAGACTTTCCTAGCCACCAGTTCATACTTGATACCAAGCATGTCAACAATCCCCTTAGGCATGACTGAACTACTTTCCTCTGAATCTATCATACAATTATGCACTATGATTTTCAATAATTAGTGAAAGATAGAAGGGAGGTGGCTTACTGATTTTGTTTAAATTCCCTTCTTCATTGGGTTGCACCAGGCTGATTGATGGAGTGATTTGCTCTTTTTCTTGTACATCATCAGTTTGTTTGTGTTCATTTAAAGCCTCTTGTAGCAAATCCCTTTGTAATGGGATAGATAAATCCTCCCACATATTAACATTCATATTGGATTTCTTCATTTGTTCCACTATGTTAAAAGGAAGTTGGTCGGCTTTAGAAGAAACCTTTGTAATAGGGTCTATTGTCATTGCTTGTGTGATCTTAGGCTGCTCCACCACTTTTTTAGGCCTATTAAAAAGTTGATTTGATTTTGGAACCTTTACTTTTCTACTTGTTGATTGATCATTTACAACATTTTGAGATGGTTTGGAAGATGACGACTGCCCAACCATGGAAGATGCACCACCCTCCATTGCTCTTTTCTTTGATCTTGTATTATGTGTTATTATATTGGTATTCACTTGATTTACACCACATAAATCTTCTTGGCCCCAAATGACAAATGAAGATTCACCTTGTGCATGATCTTGATTATTAGCAGTTGTTTGGTTCATACCATTTTGTTGGTCCGAAGTAGAGGTCTCATTTTGAGCTACCAAAGTTTGCACAAACTCACCATTTTGACTAGCATTTCGATTATGAGCTTGCTCACAAGGGTAACACCACTCCTACTCTTGTGCTAGGTTGTTTTGCATTGGGACCAAAGCCTTAGAATTTTTGGGAATAGGTGTATGCATGTTATTCATGCGCTTAGTATGATTCCACTAGTTTTTGTCCTTAATAAGGTAGCCTATTTTGTTGATAACCTTTATTTTGAGGGTGATAAGGTCTATTGTTTTGAGCTTGATGCCTATCCAATGCAATTATCTTATTGTTCATATTCCAGAGCAAGGTGCCCCAATCTTCTAGAAGTGCAGCAAAAAGTAGAAGGTTGCCTTGTGGAAACCATTGTTATAGTAGCCATTGGAATAGGAGCCACAGTTCGCTATGAAGGAAGCTTTGGAAATAAAGGCATTGACAACCTAGGAGCTATATTCCCAACATGAATTAATCAATTTTCTGCCCTTATGGAAACATTAAATGCATCTGGTAAGGAAAAACCACCCATTGATTGAATCATAAGAACTATGTCACTATTAAGAGCTCTCAAGAAATATAGGAAAGCATGGTCGGGAGAAGGCTTGACCAAAATAGGAATTCTATCCCAAGTCTTTTGGAATCTATAGTTGAAATCACTCATGAATTAATTAGGTGCTCTGTTAATTGTGGTTAGTTGTCATACTAGGGACAAGTGGTCACTTTTATCTTCAAAATGATTGCATAAATTCTCCCCCAACTCATCCCAATTGTGAATAGATTTAGGTGGTAGAGCTCTATACTACTGTAGTGCTTTTCCATTAAGTGAATTGGCAAGTAATCTAACAACCACATTATCCTCTATTACATCATGTACTGAGCATATGTTTGCTACATCCATGATATGTTCTGTTGGATTTGTAGATGTTTTACTAGTAAAATGGGGAATACTTTTGAGGGCATTGACTAGTATATCATCCTTTTGGGATAAAATTAAGGGGCTGCCACTAGTAAAAGAGACAAAAGCTTGATTTCTAGGTAATTCCATATAGCATAAATTTCTATTTGTGTGGATAGTAGGTGTTCTAGCTTGACATAATTTACCCACAAGTAGCATAGATAGGGCTCTAGAAGAAGGAATTATACTCCTATTTCTTCTTATAGGTGACAAAGATTGTCTATTTCTTCTTCTAGAAGTTGAAAATGAGAGCTAGGTGTATTGGAAATTACCTCTAGAAGATGATCTTGTTTGGATTCTTGGCATGAATGTGCAGGTTTGATCTTGAACCAAGAGTTCTAGGTAGTAGTAGGGTCACCAATTTGTATATAGAGTCCTCCCTTGATTGAAGAGTTTCCAGGTACTTGTTTAAGAGCCTCTTTAAGGAAAAAATGTTGAGAGCCGCACCATTCTCTCAAAAAAATGAAATGAAATTTCTTGCTTGTGTCCCATCGGGTGTGCCAAAAATTGTTGTCACATATTTAAATACACCCCACTAAACAAGAGTTCAATTTTCTAATGACACAATGGAAATAACCTCGAGGTTGTGGGATCTTGCGTGAATGATGTTGAATCTCTGGAGAAGGCTGACTTCCTCTTCTAACTAAGTACAATTATGTTGGTCTAACCCAACACAATGAAACCTTATCACTACTCTATTCTAACAAATCATAGAGAAAAGGGATACAAAGAGACATAAAATGTAAAAGAAGTTAATTGACAAAGATAGAATGTGTTTCTTCTTTGCTTCATATATCAATCACTATGTAGTACACTGCAAATTCTCTCCAACACCTCTTCAAAATCGACCAACCGGTGGCGCCCTGGTAGTGGAATCCAAATTTTTATAAAATACAATTCAATTTTTTTAATTTTTCCAAAAATAAACTCTTGCCTTTATTATCGGACCCGACCACACTTTACAATATGGTTTAGTTTTTCATTTTTTTTAAAAATTATTCCCCTCTATGGCAGACTTGACCCAACTCTTAAACCCAGCTAAATCCATTTGAAGTCCATGTAGTGTCGATTCATTTTCATTCGATGGAATTTGAATTTTAAAAAACATTTAAAAATATTTTAAATGGCAGTTTTTACTTGTTTTATCCAGGCATTTAATTTTTTTAGTCTGCTTGGCTTTTCCGGTCGCCGCCATACCCTGCCAACGATACCGACATGTGTGTCGGCCTCGACAGAGCTGATATTACCTATCGTACTGCTGACAGACTACCACGAGAGGAGTTGGGGTATTGGGTCTATGGACCCCGCCCCTCCCCCTTTAATTTTATTTTATTTTATAATTCTTTTAACAAAAATATATATTTTTTTAACATTTATTTCTTTTATTTTTGTAGGTATTCAAAATTTTTCAAGCCCAAAATAATGAAGATTTTCTGCAAATTTTTTCAACATACTACATATATTTTTTTATAATATTTATTCTGCACACAGTCAAATTGGACTACAACTGAAAAAATTTACATTTTTTTTTCAACTTTTCCAAAATAGGTAGAATTTTATGTCAAAATTTGTCTCTCGACCAACCTAAATCCAACCATGAGGTCCATTTTTTCTCAAGAGGTCATCTATGAATTTTCCCTCTAAAACCCTCATATGAAAACTCAAACCAAGAAACCCTCTTTCACTCAAATTTGGAAAACTTCAGATCTACAATAAACCCAACAAATCTTGACAACCTAAAAGCTCAAATTTGCATACAAACACCTACAACATGTGTTCCATATCTTGTAATGCCTCAAACCCTACATGCATGTCCATGGCTTCAACTTTGCAAAAAATCTCAAACTAGGGTTATAACAAAAATTCTTCAACCATGAAAGCTCTGATACCACTTGTTAGGAAATATTGCAATTTGTGATTGGATGGATTAGCATGGACTGATTACGCTTGATCCATGAAGAATTGAAGCGTAAAAAAGCCGCCAATGTCAATCTTCAACAAGATCAATTGAATGGAAATTAAACTAAACATTTATCAAAACTAAGCATACTAAACTATTAAAGCGTTAAAATGTCTACTTTAATCCATCCGAAACTTATCCCGTTGTGGGAGTGGTGTCACATTGATGTGGAACAACGTCCCTTTCCCAATCCTGTGGATCAATGAGCTTGTTCCAATCATTTTTATTGAAGAAAACTAATGTAACAGTTGTGAGATGTGTACGAAAACATTATTTTGATCTAAATGAGCATGATGCAAGCTAATTTAACATGATTTTATGCTAAAAATGATCTAATTATGCAAAAGCTAAGCTAATCTAGATGGAATTTAAACTAAAAGATTCAAACCCTAATTAATAAACAAGCTAAATGGATGCATTATGTGATCATGGAAGTCATTAATGGAAGCTTAAAGCTAACTAAATACAATTAAAATGAACTAAAAGATGCTAAATGTGTGCTAAATATGAGTGTGAGTATGAGTGATTTCAATAGCATAAGTTTTCCTTGAAAGATGGATCCCTATTCAATAGAGGCAAGCTCTATTTATAGAATAGGTAAAAAGAGATCGATGGATGAGATAAAAAAGATCAATAAACAGTCAAGGATGAAAGAAAGAAGAGGCATGGATCATGGATTCTCATCAATGGCTGAGAATGCAAGATGAGATTTAATCAAGGGTTAACATTCCTTCAAAAAAACACACTTTCAACTTGTCCAAGAGGTCACAAGTTAACTTGCACAAGTGGTCACAAGTTAACTTGCTTAAGCTAAGTTTGTTTTGATTAGAGGTAAAAGACGGGTTTTGAAGGGGCCCGAAACCCTTTACAAAAAGGAACAGCTGAAAGAAAAAGGGAACAACATCAAACAACCATCAGCCCAAAGTCAGCAAACCACCAACCAAAAAATACCCAGAAATTGGAAAACACTATTACATATTGTTCAAAATTTCAACAGCTTCCATCTCACTAGTAGCAAGCTTCTGTTCCTGAACCCCAGTATCAAAAACCTCAATACCTGAGGCCCTAACATGATTTTTCAATCTATTTCTAGTCCTAACCCCAGGCCCACCAGTTTTTACCTCACAGCTCAAAACAAAACCTTTAGCAACACCCTTAACAACAACATCCTCCACCATCAGGTTACCCTCAGCAATCATAACATCAACAAACAAAATTTCCTTTCTCTTGTTAGGGGAGAAATCCCTCGCAGAGTCCGACATAGTCAAGACTTTAGGGGCTTCTCCACTCTTCATAACCACATTCCAATTTTTATCAATTTTCTCCTCAAGGGATACCATTCTTCCCTCCATACTTTGTTTCAGATTGACGGTTTCCTCCGCCATAGTATTAAGATCAACCATTAAATTATCAATTTGGCTTTGGATCAAAGGGTCCTCAGCCTTGCAAGCAATACTTCTAATACAAACATTGGTCCTATTGATCTCATGAAAGAACCATTTAAATAGATTAAAAAGCACATTGACATTGTCACGGACCGATCCCAACACATCAAAAAGATTCTCCCTATCAAAATTTTCAATGCGATTTCCCATAGCAATGCCCTCTTCAAAAGAACTCTCATGAACCTTATCAACAAAAGCATCCTTACCTTTACCAGCAGGGACATGAGACTTCATCTTGTGAATGGAATTGGAAATTTTCTCCGCAACAACCTTCCTCTTCTGAATCCTATCTGCATCCTCTTTATTAGTTCCCGCGGCCTATTCACCACCCACAACTCTAACCTTCTCCTACTTCAAAAACCCTATGACAACGCTCAGAACATCCTCACCATGGAAGCCACCAGCCAGAGAGAGAGGGACATCCTTCTCCATGTGTTGACTAGGTTTCAAAACCCTTCTCTTCCGACTTCCCACCTCAGGTTCATGCACATGTTGAGATGCAAGGGGAGGAGAAGAAGCTTCCCCATAAAGAAATTTTTTATCTCTTCCCCCCTTAGAAGGAACAATCGCCTCCACATCATCACTACTAGTCACATAACCTGCTTCCTCATCCATTTTCCTTTTCCCTAATTTACCCTAAACAGGGGATATGGGGCCCTCCTCCAAAGAGGCATATGAATCTGGGACATAGTCAACATCATCATCCCTATCCAACTCAAATTATTTATTTAAAATAAGCCTCCTCTTCCTCGGTTTCTTAGAAGCCCTTTCCTCACTTGACTCAGTTTCATAACCCTCCCTAGCTTTAGCATAAATATCCTTCGAAGAAATAAGAGTTTTATGGACATCATGAGCTTTTACATGTTCATAAATCAAAAGAATCAACTCTGAATGCAGGACAAGGTTTTTTGGATTCTTCCTATGCTCTTTAATTCCATAGTCCATCAACACCAGCAAATAATAGGGAAATGACACCCATTTCTCTTGCCTAAAATGGTTAAGCAACAGAAAATGGTAATTGTTAATGGCTGTGTATCTTCCTTCCAGGGTTACATACCTCATGATTTCTTCGACAACATCTCGCCAGAGAGCTTTCAGGGAACTCAGATACCCACCACTCTTCGTGGGCTTCAAGTCATCAATCTCATTCTTCTTAAAGAAAAGGGACATCGTGGCCTATGATTCTTTATTATCTCTGTACACTTTCATACCCTTAATTGCAAGGCTAGTAATATGGGCTATGAATTCCTCATCCACCACAATTTCCCTACCACCCAAGTCCATGGTTCTCCCTTTCCACCCTTTCTCAACCAATTCAGTAACCTAAGGATTATTGCCATGCAGTTTCTCCATGAAGGGAGTTAGACCACCCTTTTCTAAAATACCCCACACCTTTCTCAGCTTAGTAGTATCACAGGATTTTGGCTTGACACGATTTCTATCCCCACCCATGACGATAGAAAACATAGACCAAGCACTCAATAGGAAACTCAGAAGGAAGCAACAAACACCACCCAAAACCAAATTATCCAATAGAAGATTCTAGAAGCATATGTGACTAACACCCACAATCCATGTGAATGTAGCCACAAGACATACATACCATAATTAATTTGAACTCCACGCCATATGATAGTCTTTCCTCAAAATAATAACCATAACATCCTTACTAATGAAATTCAACCACGTGAGCAAGGACGTGCCCACCTTAAAGAATAAATTCACTTTCATTTATAACAATAGCCATGGCCTCATAAGGGATGGGGTCATTTAAATCCTAGACCTTACTATCTCTAACACCAAAGTTAGCAAAGAAATCAGCTAACTTATTTTCCTCTCTCAAAATATGGGAAATATAAACATTATCAAAGGATTTAATAATTTCAATGGAATCCTTGATCAAGGCCTCAATTTTCCAAGACAGGGGAGATATGTTCTTCAAATTATTAATAATGTTCAAAGAATCACCCTCCAACCAAATCTTCTTGTACCCTCTTCTCTAAGCCAAAACAAGACTATGATAGGCAGCTGCCACCTCTACAAAGTGGTTTGTCTGGGTTCCCAAAGGGAGTGCCACAGCAGAGACAAGCCTACCATTATAATTTCTAATCACTCCCCCACATCCAACAGGTCCCAGATTACCTTTAGCAACACTATCAAAGTTGATCTTAACCCAACCATCCGTTGGCACCTTTCAAGCAACACCATCTCTTGAAGATTTCCCTTTAGAGACCGGGAGAGATATATCACAAGGCAAATTCTAGTTTTGAGAAATTGAAATATCATATGAGTAGAGATTAATCCTTTGGCCATCATGGAAGGAGATCCTAGAAAGAAAATTTTCCTTTAAACTAGTACAAATCTGATGGGCTAAAGATAAAGCAGGAAGAGCAGAGTTCCTGAAAATTATGTTGTTACGCTCCAACCACACCCCCCAAATCAAATGAGGCAGAGAGAGAGAGCACAAAATCTCCAAGGTCAGATTGGATGAAGGGCACACCCATTGGAACCATAAGTATTTAAAAAATCTAGGGAACACCCAACTAAGATTCCAAAGCAAGAGCACATGATTCTAGATCACACCAACATATCTGCACCCAAACAACAAATGATAAGTATTTTCTACTTCCTCTTCACAAAGAAAGCATCTATTGGGCATAACAAAACCTCTTTTTATTAGATTATTAGTAGTAAGAATTTTATTCTGACAGAAGAGCTAGAATAAAATATTGATCTTAGGAATCAATCTAGATGACCAAACAGAAGCCCAAAAAGGAGTCAGACCCATAAAGGAATCATTAAGAGAAAAATCTGAAGCAACATAAAAGTTACCCTCAGAAGATGGCTTCCAAACAAACCTATCAGGAGAAGGACTAATTGGAATGTGAACACTCGAAATAGCCTTATAAATAATTTCAAGACCAGGGTCCAACTCATACAATTTCCTCCAACAACCTCCATCAATATACTCAACAAAAAATCTGCCAACTAGACTCAAACCGATGTCCATAAAGGGATGAGCCCAAGGCTGATCCTTTAGAGGTTTGTTACCAATCCAATTATCATCCTAGAATAAAATACTCCTCTCATTCCCCAACTGCCAGGACAGACCCTTAGCAACAAGCCTCCGAGCCTTTAGCATAGAATTCCACAACACAGAACCATTCAGAGGATTAAACTCATGAGAAACCACATCTCTGATCCCATCAACACCATGTAAGTATTTACTCCAAGCGATTTTTGCCCACTCACTTTTGGCTAACAAGAGATTCCATAGCTGTTTCCCCAAGAGGACAATGTTAAATGGTCTGATTTTGCGAATACCCAGCCCCACAACCTTTTTCGGCTGACAGACATCATCCCAAGCAACCAAATGAGTTCTTTTTTTATCTTCAACCCCCGTCCATAAGTTTTTTTGAATGCCTTCCAAGATATGCAAAAATTTCCTTGGCATATGAAACAAACTAAGAGCATATACTGAAATATTCTAAAAGGTAGATTTAATCAGCCGAACTTTACCCGCTTGGCTCAGTAAGGCCCCCTTCCACCCAACCAACTTGGAATTAAATTTTTTGATCAGCCCCCTCCACAAAGAATCAGGGGCCTTAGAACATAAGGGGAGTCCCAGGTAAGAAGTAGACAGTTCACCAATTTGACACTTCAGGAGTCTAGCAATCCTAATTTGTCTTTGAATCAGAGTGTTGAAAAAGAAAATAACACTCTTTTGTAAGCTAACTTTCTGCCCAGACACAACCTCATATATATATAAAATCCATTTAAAAGCCTTAGCTTCCTTAATAGACGCCTACCCAAGAAAAAGAGAATCATCCACAAATTGTTGATGAGAGCACACAAGATTAGCAGAAGAGGGGGCTAACCCAGATATAAGACTAGAATTAACAAATCTTTGGATAATACAACCCAAAGACTCCACCATTATGATAAACATGAAAGGAGAAATAGGGTCCCCTTGGCGCATACCCCTAGAGAAATCAAAGAGAGGAGAAGGAGACCCATTGATGAGCACAGAGAACCGAGGGGTCGAAAAAAGTTGAAACACCAAAGCCACCAAATTCTCCCCAAAACCAAAGGAGAGAAGGATCTTAGACAAAAAACCCCAATCCACCCTATCATAACCTTTGAGTAAGTCAAGTTTAAGGATAAAACCAGCCTGCTTATTAACAGAAAGAGAATGAATATTCTTATGCACAGAGAGAATGGAATCCAAAATTTTCCTACCAGCCACAAAACCATTCTATTGAGGGGATATGATACGAGGAAAAATATTTTGCAACCTTAACGCTAGAACCTTAGAGAGAATCTTATAGATAGAGTTGCACAAACTGATAGGATGAAATTCCTCAAAAGAAGCAGCCCTAGGATTTTTGGGAATCAAAACAATAAAAGAGGAATTCATTTCCTTTAAAAGGGAACTCGATCTAAAAAACTCCTTAGTAGCAGCAACCACATCTTTCACAATAATTTCCCAGAAGGACTGAAAAAAGAACATAGGGAAGCCATTAGGGCCTGGGGCCTTATTACCTTCAAAGGAGAACACAACACCCCTAACTTCCTTCGCCGAAGGAATAGAAACTAACTTCTTATTGGTTTCACCATCCACCAGTTGGGGTAAATCCCTTAGAATATCCTCTTGACAATCCACATCAAGCATGCCCTCCACAGAAAGAAATTGAGATAAGTAAGAAGCTGCAACATTCTGGAGATCAACATCCTTTTCCAGAGCTTGATTATTATAGTTAATCAAATTAATTTGGTTCGAAGATCTGTGTTTCAGTGTAGAAATATGAAAAAACTTAGTGTTTATATCACCACTCTTCAGCCACATAATCCTCAAACACTGCTTCCAAAATTATTCCTCCTTCACAATAATATTATGCAATTTGGAAAGAAAAACATTTTCCTTCATAATCAAATCCTGATTATACCCAGATGATTGAATAACTTGTTGAGCCGTGTGAAGCTCCTTAGACACACCATCTTTATCCTAAAAAATATGACCAAAGGAAGTATGATTCCATTTTCAAACATTAAGCTTAACATTAGCCAACTTTTTCACAACTCTATACATAGCTGACCCAACCACATCGATACTCCACTTAAGCTAAGTAAGTTTGTTGAGAAAAAAGAATATTCCCCTTTTTCAAATGAGTGATGAAAGAGATTTTTTTTGGAATATTCTCACTCGGTGAAGGAAAAGGATAATTTAGTTAATTAAAACTAAATTAAATTGTGCAAAAGGGGAAGGAATATTTCATGGGAATATTCCTTTTGGAGGAATGTGCAAAGGAGGAATATTCCCTTGCAAGTGGGGTGAATTAGATTTAATTGATAATATTAATTATGCAATTAGGGGAATTAGAAGAATTTATATAATATTCATTAAATAAAATGATTTAATGAATGGGGGAAAGGTGGAATAATATTTAATTAAATAACTTAGGGTTATTTAATTAAATAAGAAGATTTAGGGATTTAAATTAAATAGTTTGTTTTATTCAATTTAACTGGATGAAGTGTTAGCACGAAAGGAGGTGAATTAACCTGATTTGATAAATTACGTTAATAGTTGCAAATGACATAATTAATTAAATAGCTAGGATAATTTAATCAATTAAGTGAAAAGAGGATGGGTTCAAGATGAAATGATGTTAGTATACTTGATTTGAGTGTATGATATCATTCAAGACATTTTTTAGTGTCTACATTTTTCCCCTCTTTGAAGCAAGGTACATGTTGCTTCGGTTCAAAGAATGATACTTTTTGGATGAAAAACTATTGCTTAAATCCAAAAAAAAAAAATGATTTGGATGCCTCATTGTTGCCTCAGCAGAAGGAATAAGTTGGTTCCTTGCTCCCTTGAGAAATCGGGCAGAAATTTTAAATTTTGGGTTGATTTCTCGATAAAAGTTAAAATGCTGCCCAAGGGGTCTGGAAAGGCTCCAAGATGCAAAAAACATACCAAAAACATGAAAATTCAACGCAAAATAAGGTTCGGTTTGGTAAAATTGGTGAAAATGATGAAAAACCCTAGCTTCATGGTTAAATTAGGGCAAAAAACCCTAATTTGCAAGCATAAATAGGTGAGGAAGGGTTACTTTCAATTCATTTGTGCATTCACACCTTCAAGATTTCTTGTTTTTTGAGCTCTGACCCTCTAATGAAATGGCTCAATGAGTGCTCCCACGACACATTTCCGATTGAGTTTAAGAGTACCAGAGGCTTCCAAGTGTAGGACGACTAGTATGTGATTCAAAACTTGATTTGAAATTTGACTTTTTGGTGCATTTAATGCATTTTGAAATTTAAACTTTGGTAGCGTTGCTCTAGAGTGACACTATTTTTGAGAATCGACAACGCTAATTTGAACTTTAGCGACACATATGTGAATTACGACACAGTTCACAATTTAGAATTAGGTTTTAGATTCTAAATCACAATGCATATGTGTTTAGCGATGCTTCTTTTGATTTGAAAATTAGGATTAGGGTTTTTCCAAAATTAAATCGTGATGCATATGTGTTGAGCTACGCGACTTGTGATTTGCATTTTAAATGCCTCGAGCGTCACAAATTGAAATTTGAATTATAGTGACACTATCGTAAATAGTAATGCTATTGTCGTTTTGGGGATGAAATTCCAAATTTAACCAATTTTTTCAAATTTTGTTGTTGTGCGCTTCATAGGTGTAGGAGATCATCCCACCTTTGATGTCCCGCGAGCACCAACCCATAGTTTTTTCCAGACTTGGTGATTTATTTGTGTTGTGACAAGAGCACTTGGGAGAGATTGGTCTATGATATGTTGCGTACATTCTAGTCATCTGGACACACTTGGTGATGATGAAAATGTTGTGTGAATGATGGCACAACGAAACCTCATCGTTCCACCTTCCTACTGGCGAGGCGATAGTGACGCTGGAGGATGTATAGAAAATATTGCATTTATTGATACATGGTGAGCGTGTGATATACGAATTTGATGCTAGCTAGGATGTATGCCATGAGGTGATTGACCTGGAGGACATTGTTCTAGTCACTTCCCAAATTGACCTCAAGATGTATAGAGGCCAGGTGCCCACTTTTAGATTGATTGTTACCGCGATCATCTCAGGTTTGGTTGCTCCAGATCAATAGAGTAGAGGATTCAATTCAAGATGAGGCTTAGATTGGCACAAGATGTTGTTTAAGAGGACTCAGTATGCATGGGGGCTAGTGATGTTGGCCTCCCTTTACCATGATATACATGACTTTATATATTGCGATGGCAGGGTGATTGGCACAGGGGTCACCTTACTGCACATTTGGGCTTGGGAGCACATCGTTGTGCTCTGACCAATTGTTCAAATGGTAGATATAGAGCCAGATGATCTTGTTGTCTGGAGGTACAAAGTGTCCATCACACTACAACATATAGGTTAGCTTAGGATTCCCTACTAGTGCAGGGTCATCGATGATATGACATTTTTTAGATGATGACCTTGGCTACAAATGCCAGCATGGTATGATGATGTTCAACAACTTTTCTTCGCTACATAGACCCGATACATGTAGGGTCGAGAGCATACCATCATCGAGAGATACTTTCCAAATATGGTGGCAAGATAGTTTGGTGACAGGAAGGATAGGCTAGATGATGCATACATTGCCATCTTCACCAGGTCAGCACAAGATTCAGTAGCGTGGGGACCTATGATCCCAGCCCACAAGGTTGTCGAGGGCTTTCAACAGTTGGTTGCTCGAGCATGGGTATATGACCAAGGACATGAAGATGCTTAAATGATGCCTGCATATGATGCATGATTCAAATCTCCTCGCTGATTGACAAATACAGTAGGTGCACCTCCATGAGGGAGACTAAGAGGGAGGGGTGCAAGTAGAGGCACAGGTTGAGGCAAAGGCCAGGATGGCCAAGATTAGTAGGATGGATAGGTCCCAGGAGCACCACTAGGGCATCAACAACGTCCATAATATCCTCCAATTCAGTAGCAGCCAATGCAACCACCACCGTCAAGGCCAAATCCCCGCGATGCTCAAATTCAACAGTTGCAGTAGGAGATACATCTTATTATGGGTGAGAGGGATCAAACCTATCCCTTCAATAGATTTTGGTGATTATTGTTGAGGGAGACCAAGATCGATAGTAGGTACAGACTGTCATGGTAGAGAGAGATCATGAGCGACAACTCAGACAAACCGTCAAGGTGCAGTTAGTACAGGAGGTTGGGCGGTGCTAGTAGCTAGAGACTATGACAACTATAGCCCAGGGGTGGACAATGTCTGCTAGATTGTATAGAGAGGTTGTGACTGAGGAAGCCTACTATTGCATGCACTACCACAAGGATGTACCATAGGAACTTAGACAACCAAATTACTCTCAAAGGAGTGTGGCACACCCTAGGGCCGAGGATCAGCCAAAGAGACAACTTGGTGAGGAGAGCAGTCATTAGGCTAGCTCACTTGTATAGACACACTTTTTGATTATTGCTCTATTTTACACTAATATACATTCATGGGCTCCTTTTTGATAGCCTTGTGGATATTGTATTTTTGATCGATATACATACACTAATTCAAATATTGTATTATGATAGTCACCATTTTTTAATGTATATATGATATGATACGAATTTGATGTGATGCGATGTGTTTATTTTATTTCATGTTTATGAATGTATGGATGCATTTGATGTTGATATGATGTGATATGCCTATATATTGTGATTATGTATCGATGTAATTCTTTTATTTATGCTGATGCGATGTGTGATGATAATAATGTAATATGCAATACAATGCAATGGATGGATGTACTTTTTAAGTGTCGTTTCATGATAAGCTATGGGATGGATGATATGATATGTAGATGTTATGCTTATGAAAATGATATGGATGCATTTTTCGTGTATTTTCTTATGTAGTTTTATGAGATGATGATGCAATGCATGTTTATGATATGTATGCAATGATTTAAGATGCTTAGAATAACAAATTTATATTATTCATCATAACTTAAATGAGAATGATGATGTAGGATGGATTTTGTATGGTATGCTATGATTATGTTGTGATGTATGCATGCTAATGATTTGTGGATGCAGGATGGATGCATTGATGATGTTTTTTGCTTGACTGTCATGATACCAGGTTAGTACAAAGAGAATATAGAAGAAACAAAATGATTGACCATTGATTTTGATGATTGCCTCAAAAGTTCCAACAAGTGTATGATCCACAAATACTTTATTAGAGATGGTGATGAGAAATACATGATGATAATGATGATGATGATGATTTTCTCATATCTTGGGATTGGCATTTTTGTCTTTCCTTATTGTTTGATATACCACATAGACATGATGCATCAGTGTATTGATAACCAGATTGCATTGTATCTAGTGTAATGGACTTCGACTCTACAAATAGATAGGATACTTCTTGTTCACAACTTGACATACGGAAACCTCGTTGGAATGTAGTTTAGTAGTTCAAAATATCTTGGACCAAAGCATACAAAATAGTCAACAATCTACTCCGAATAACCTCATTACACACAACTAAGCCAGTATGCACCAAGATTATTTTACAAGAATATTCACAAGTATAACAAACAAATTGATCGATGCCCCATTCCTTTCTCTCTAAATCATTTTGATAGAAATCATCAAGAGGTCCTCAGAATGGGTCATTAAGATAAATCATAAGAAAAGATCAAAGATAAATAATCAGTGTTACTATATCTCTTGCCAGTTTAATTTAGCTAAGGTGATCTCTGATACTAATGCCCATCACAGGAAGGATACATCCTAGGAAATGTTGATCAGATGGTTTGATGTAGGATGATGATGAGCTTTATGATAAGCCATTGATACAAACTCTACTGACGTATTTACCTATGATTTAGACTTTAGATTTTGACAATTAGGTTCTCACTTTATGACTCGTTATACTTGCTTTCTATTTGTTTTGCCAAAGTGTGAAGGTGATGATTGATTTATTATGGATGAAGGTTTATTATGGGTGAAAGTGAGATGAGGTGGATGATTTTGGATTTTCTGGAATATTTCAATGTTTTTGGTATTTTGAAAATGTTTTGAGGCTATTTTTGGTCTTTTTGAAAGTTTATGTGGATGTTTTTTTTTTTGATTATTTTGAGGTTGTTTAGAGTTTTTGAAGGTTTTCCAATTTTTTTGGGTTTTTCAAATTTGAAATGTTTTTGGGATTTTTTATTATCTAAATGTTTAGGGGTTTTATGATATTTGAATGTTTATGGGTCTTCTGAGTTTCGATCAAGAACCTAACCTAAAAGACCTATCCTAGGGGCCTTGGGGGATGATCAAAGATAAGCCTTGCCTACATTATACACACAGAGACCACGTAGTTCGACTAACTTGACTTATTTGAAGATGAAGATGAACAGTTGATGGAATGCCAATTTATTATTATGAACTCCTAAAGGATTGACCTAGGGTGTCTCAGGGGCACATCAATGATGGCCTTGCCTACGTTCAAGCTCAGAGACCCATAGTTTGACATAACTGTTTTTGGATTTCTAATGTTCAACCTTTTTAGGGTTTTTGATGTTTTCTAGATGTTTGGGATTTTGACTTTACAATTTTATGAATGTTTTTGGATTTTAGCTGTATAGGATTTTACAAAGGTTTTTGGATTTTCTGATGAATGTTTTTAGTGTTTTTAATTTGTGATTTTATGAATATTTTTGAGATTTTTGATGACCTTAAGATATACAAGAACTTGATCCGATCCATAAAAAATTACCCCCAGTGTGATATGATAGACTACCTCGATATAGGTAGGACAAATTGACCTTTGGAATACACCAAGTAGTACTAAGGGGATACAATACTTCATAATATCAAGCTATGATGTGGACATGGATGGGGGATGGATGAAATAGGATGAAGGATGTGATGCAATGGATGGAATGATAGGATAACAAGTAGGTAGATGGAGGTACTTTATTTACATGAGGTGCCTATTTGCCAAGTTTTCACCAAGGTACTTTCCCAAAGCACCACCAAAGTGGTTTTCACTAGAGGACGATTGTTTTTCTTTACTTTTTTCAATCCTTTTTCTTATTTTTTTTGGATTTTGATCTTTTTTTATTTTTTTTGTATTTTCAGATTTATACCCTTCAAGACTAGGCATAAAAATTTTTAAGATGCAAGCTGTTAGTTGGTTCCTACAAGGGTTCACCTTTAGGTGTTGACAATTGGTATGCTCCTGATCCATAGCTTGTTGTGATGAAAAAGGGACCCAGCCAGTTAGGCTCAAACTTTCCTTTACTGTCCTGATGTGGAAGGTTCTTCTAATTCTAATTTAGGACATAACTGACTTTTGATCTTCTTGTTATAGCTTCATCTCAGTCAGTTTTGATATACTTGTAAGTGATTGAGGGCATCAAGACAATGCTCATCTAAGAATTATAGCTCATTCAGCCGAGATACTTTGTACTCTTCATCAATAATTAGGTTCTTAGTGACACTCACAGTGATGGAAGCTCGACCTCAATAGGTAGGATGGCTTTTGATCTGTAGACCAAGGAGAAAGGGGTTGCACTTGTTGGTGTGTGGATACTAGTTTGATAGGCCTAAAGAGAAGGATTTAACTATAGGTGTCAGTCACGACCAACTTCATTGACCATTTTCTTTAGGACTTTCAAAATGGTTTTATTTGTAGCCTCAACTTGACCATTGCCTTGGGGGTAATATGGGGTAGAGAATCAGTGTTGGATGTTGAATATTTGACATAGCTCTTTCACATCCTGATTCTTGAAGGGTGTTATGTTGTCTGATATGAGGGTTTGCAAAACACCATAATGGTAGATTAGGTAATTCAGGATAAACTTAGCAATTTTCTTCCCCATTATGTAGGTCATAAGAATGGCTTCAACCCACTTGGTAAAATACTCAATCGTCGTTATAATAAAATTGTGGCCATTGGATGAGGTTGGAGTGATCTTTCCTATGAGGTCAAGTCCCCATTACGAGAAAGGTTAGGGTGTGATCATTGGTTGTAGTTCCTAGGTTGGGGCATGAATCAGATCTCCATGCTATTGACACTGAACACACTTTTGCATATACTAATGAGCTTCTCTTTTTAGGGTTGGCTAGTAGTACCCCGTCCTCAACAATTTCTTAGCTAAAGTCATACTACTTGAATGGGAGCCACATATTCCATCGTGAACTTTTGTTAAAGTAGTTAAGGCTTCCTCTTGGTTAAGACGTCATAGTAATGTCTCTTCTATGCTTTAGCATTAAATGGTATCACCTAGGATCACAAATCAGGATGCCTTCTTGACAAAGGTCTTCTTAAGGTTAGAGGTGATATCGGATGGGAGGGTTCCTCTACTGATGTAGATGAATATGTCATGATACCATGGGGATCCTGGACTAACAATGACACACACAAATTTAGATTCAGGGATTTTTAAAGTTGGTACGAGAAGTTGTTCTACCAAGAATTCACATTGGAGGACATTGTTTGACATGTCTAACAATGATTCGATTGTTTCCATAGAATTTGTTGCTCAGTTGTTCATGTGAGGAATCTGGTCAAAATTTATATCTATGAAAGGTCCTTGATATTCTCTACCATCCTCTTGTAAGGAGTAAGCTTATCATCCTTAGTTTGGTATTCATCATTGACTTGGTTGATAACTAGCTGTGAGTCTCCATAGACTTTCATCTCTTGTATCTGCCATTGAATTGCTATCCTTAGACCTGTGATTAAGGCTTTGTACTCAACAATGTTGTTAGTATAGGGGAATGATAGCCTGTATGACTTTGGGATGCAATCACCTTGAGGGGTGATAAAAAGAATACCCACTCCTAACCCATATTGGGTGAATGATCCGTCAAAGTACATTTTCCATTGATCTATGAGATTGACAAGGAATAATAATTCATCAGGGAATTCATATATCAATGGGTTCTTAGCATAGATAGATGCATCTGTCAGTTAGTCTACGATCTCTTGTCCTTTGATTTCCTTGCGCTCTATGTACTCTATGTCAAATTCGATTAATATCATTACCTATTTGGCCAATCACCTAGTGAGAGTTGCTTTGGATAATAGGTATTTTAATGGATTGATCTTTGTAATAAGTTTGATTTTATGTGATAGCATGTAGTGTCTAAAATTTTGTGAAGCAAAAGTTATTGCTAGGTGTTATCATGGAATCTAGCAGCGCTCGTTCCACAGATAACCCCCTACAAAACTTGTCTGTTTCATAGGTTCATTATGTTCAAGCATGCAAAAAGAGGTGATTTTCAATCCACCTCGAAGTGCATTCCAAAGTCTCAAACAATCCATTTGAGCATCCCTCTACATTCGTCTAGCAAAGACCTTCAAAACAAGTACCTTCACGAACTCTCGTTGTTTATACTTTGTGAAATTGTCAAAAGTGCAAAAGCTTCAAAAAAAAGCGCACTAATATTTTTTAAAAAAAATCTAAGTGTCAAAAGTGCAAAAGCTCCAGACAAAAGCACACTAACTTTTTCAGAAAATTTTCTAAGTGTTAAAAGTGTAAAAGCTTCGGAGAAAAGCGCACTAACTTTGTTAGAAAATTTTCTAAGTGTTGAAAGTGCAAGGGCAGGTTTTTTCAACACCTTTGCACTTAAGTAAAAAGTCAATTTGGTGCAAAAGCTCTGATTTTTAGCGCTTGTGCACTTTTCCCCATACTTAGCCATTTTTTGAGCTGGGCGGTGATTTTTCAGTGTTTTGCACTTTTTCTAGTTTTCTCCACTTTTCATGCCTTAATTAAATGCGTGAAATTTTATTCTTCTATTTCACTTACAAATCACTTAAAAGTGATTTTAGGTTATTTATTTTTCCTTCTTGTCACCTCTCCCTCATTCTTCTTGAGCTGGAAACTCTTATACCACTAAAAATCCACTATTGCACTTGCCATGAAATCTTTGAGACTAAGTGTCAGGGCGTTGTTTTTCAACGCCTTGACACATTCTTTCCAAACTTACACCCAAAAGTGCAAGTCAGCGCCATTGCACCTAAAGGCATTTTCCTAAGTGCAAGGGTGTTGATTTTCAGTGCCCTTACACTTTTCCTAGTTTTTCCTTAAAACATTTCCAACTTGTTCTTTCTTCGCTTTGAACCCCATTTCTCCACTTCCACATCGTTTTCCATGCCTCATCACTCACTTCATGCTTGCTCAACATCGTTGCTCAATTCACGCATCCCAATGCTACTTTTTCATCTAACATTTATTAATTCACATCTTTGCAGTTCCTTTTCGGTTTTCATCAAGTGATCCTAAAGGTGGCATCTTTTGATCCAGTGAACTATCCCATATCTACAAAGAAGTCATCATACAAAAAGTTGAGGGTGCCAGCTTTTCAAAAGCCTCAATGCATGTCATTTGTGATACACGACTAACACTTGATAATCTCAAGACGCATCTTCCCTGGTGCAAGAAAATCCATTCGTACGCCAGAAGGTCAATGACAAGAGTTCACACCCTTGTAGATTACACCGTTGGTCATGATGAGAAGTTCATATAGGAGACCAAGAAGAAATATGAAGACTTTTGTGCCCAAGCAAGGAACCATGAAGACTCTTGATCTCCAGTGTTGAACTTTTTGATGCTTCCCTTTATGCATCTTGTAAATATTTTTTGACATCTTAAATGTCTTTTCTTAAAATGTAATTAAACTAAAAATATGAGATGTAGTTTCTTGAAGACAAATTACATTTTGACTTTAGTCAAAGTTAGATGAGATTTTCCTAAATTAACTCACCTAACTTTCCTAACATTTCTCAACTGATTTCCTAATTTTGCTCATCCCTCTCCTTTATAAATGAGGGATTTCTATTGTAAAGCTTACCTTTTAGTATTTTTTCAACGAAGTGCTACCCCTTTTGAAGAAAAATTGTGAAACTTTGTGTTCATGCTTTGTGAATGAAATCAACCAATAAAGAAGACAATTGCAAGCCAAACTTTGTGTTGGATTCAATATCTTATGAATTGATCTTATTTGGTGGTGATTAGTGGATGATATTTGAAGGACTTAAAGTAATTTATGTAAACTTTGTGTTGCATTCCTTATTTGGATTTAAGTTTATGTTTGGATACTTTTGTTGAATGATCTACAAGACTTTGTACTTGTAATTGTTCATGTTGTTTGAGGAATTGTTGCGTCTAAGAAGACTTTGTGCTTCTAATGCAACAAACGACATGTCTCTCACAAATCCATCATTGAAAAAGCTATGAAATGAATTTGTGCCTTCATGGGCTTTCCCTTTTATTTTACTTGTTTATTATTAATCTCATCTGGTATCTCTACGCTTTGCTTTAACAAGATAGAGATATTGGCATTACTGCTCGTTGTTAGTTTAGAGTTATTATGAATTTAGAACTTCCAACAGTGAAGCATTGTAAACATCTTCTCTGAAAAAAAAGAGAAGCATGAATGCGACACACACCCCCCATTTTGTAAGTATAACGTGTATTGTGTAAATACTTTAATCAGTTTTACTATAGCTTCTATTTGCAGTGAGAAGGGCACCTCCCCTTTTTGATAGGATAGATTTTATCTCTCATAGTTGTGGCTGAAGTTCTAGTTGTGTAGTCTATTGAAAAGAGGATTACATAATTTTCACCCAACAGTTTTTTGGCGACTCTAGTGGGGACACGATACGCATTTGAAAACCTCATGCTTTCTTTTGAAGTATACATGTGTCCTTTTTCATTGTAATTTATTTTCTTGTAAGTTTTGCAAGCTTTCACCAAGGACATGTAAATGACTGCTCAAGGTCCTTGGGGAAATGCTTTTGGTTTGTTGAGTCTAGCTCTACCCCTACATGCACTTCCTAAAGGCTCACAGAAGAACTTTCCCAAGTTCTTTGGTGATGGACAACAACATCCTGACAAGCACGTTTCTGCTTTTTACATCGCTTGTGGAGTTCATGGTGTTGAATACGAAGATGTATCTAGAAGGTTGTTTGTGGAGACTCTCCAAGGTGTCACTGCAAATTGGTTTTATCATTTGGCACCAAGTACCATCACCAATTGGGCAATTCACATAGTCAAGTTTGAAGGAAGGTTCAAACCTACTAAAGATGCTCATGCTTTGTTGGCTCAACTCACCCAATTGAAGAAGGAATCCCGCATGCCTATGCGTGAGTTCATTTCTCACTTCAACAAGTTGACACGAAGAATTCCAACTATTACTCAACCTACAACTGAGAATTTGAAATGTTTCTTTGTAAATGCTCAAGTACCCGAAGTTGGTTTCCTATTGAGAAGAGCAACCCCAGCTACTCTTGCATTTGTGCAAACCTTGGCGACAAAAATTGAAGATGATCTCATTCTTTTTGGGAAAATAAAAATTGAATCAAATGAGTCTAAAGAAAGCCCTTCTTTGGAGTTATTTTCTTCCATCACAAGGATGGATCCTATGGTGCAAATATTGGTAAATGAGCTACTTGTCCTAAAAAAGTAGCTAGCTCAAGGCGTGTTTTCTATGCCTCACAAGGAAATACCAAGGAGGTCACTTTCAAATGCTACTCATAATTTTTCCATTGGGAATCAATACAAGTTATCTTCACCTTCAGAGAGGATTTCTCTTGAGGCACCATTAGTAAAAGTAGTAGCGAAGCATCCCGAATCAAATCCAAGTGATCTTTCCATTCTCTTTTGAGAAAAGGAAGCAGACATAGCTGGTGACTCCCAATTCTGGTTTATGCAGTCTCAGAAAGCCATTGATGAAAAGGAGGATGATGAAAGTCATTTTGTTGAAGTTCAAGTCAATGAAGACAATCTTGTCTTGAGATCTGAAAAGATGGACATGCACAAAGGTCTTAGTCAAGTTGAAAAGAATGCATCTGTGTTTCGAGGTCATGAACTTGAACATGTGTTGTATAAAAGAATTTCTGAAAGGCATGATGAGGACCTTCTTATAAATAATTCAGATTTTCCCAAGTCTGAAGATGGAAAACAACATATTGAGGTATGTAATGTAGTCATATATCCATCTGAATCACATGAAGGGGATCATTCTGATCAACATGAGGTTATCATGGTTGATAAATCAGTTGTTCAAGTAGCAATTGGTAAGAAGCATTCAATCTTTGACTGATCAAGGGAATGTCCCATAAGACACCTTGCTTGGTTAGAGGGAAGACAAAGGTCCCACTTGCACCTGAACATGAAGATAAACTTGAGGATGCAACTAAGGATGTATTTGTAGATGTGTAGGAGCAGTTTGAATTCAATGATTCATTTTGGAGCAGTAGTATATCTGATATATTTTCAGAGGTAGTTGAACTTGTTCATCTCTTTCATGAAGCAATGCCTCAAATTCATCTACATGTAGCTACTAATGATCATGGAAGCCATTGCAACCTATTGAAGAAAGGAAACTATTTTGTTGAACCTGTGAACGGTTTCATTTGAGAAGGTTTCATTGATGGCTAGTTTTAATTAGGTAGGTTTTTACCTTTTCAATAAGTGCATTTGCATAGGTTTGCATCTTGTTTTCGTAGATTTGTTTTTTTTGTCGTCGTCACCTGAATCCAAGCCCAATGGATGGATAAAGGCACTTGAATTCTGGAGTTCTTCTCCCTTCATTTGTTTCAAAGAATGGTTGAAGGAAGATCCCTAGCAGGAGCCAATTGTTATCATGGAATCTAGTAGCGCTCATTCCACGGATAACCCCCCTACAAAAATTGTCTATTTCATAGGTTCATGATGTTTAAGAATGCAAAATGAGGCAATTTTCAATCCACCTCAAAGTGCATTCCAAAGTCTCAAATAGTCCATTTGAGCATCCCTTTGCATTCATCTAGCGAAGAACTTCGAAACAAGTACCTTCGCGAACTCTCTTTGTTTATACTAAGTGAAATTGTCAAAAGTGGAAAAGCTCTAGACAAAAGCACACTAATATTTTCAAAAAAAATTCTAAGTATCAAAAGTGCAAAAGCTTTGGACAAAAGCGCACTAACTTTTTCAAAAAAAATTCTAAGTGTCAAAATTGCAAAAGCTCCAGACAAAAGCGCACTAACTTTTTCAGAAAATTTTCTAAGTGTTGAATGTGCAAGGGTAGGTTTTTTTAGCGCCTTTGCACTTAAGTGAAAAGTAAATTTGGTGCACAAGCTTTGATTTTTAGTGCTTGTGCACTTTTCCCCATACTTAGCCATTTTTTGAGTTGGGCGGTAATTTTTCAATGCTTTGCACTTTTTCTAGTTTTCTCCACTTTTCATGCCTTAATTAAATGCGTGACATTTTGTTCTTCTATTTCACTTTCTTTTCACCTCTCCCTCATTCTTCATCAAGTTGGAAACTCTTATGCCACTACAAACTAAGTGTTAGGGCATTGTTTTTATATGCCTTGACACATTCTTTCCAAACTTACACCCAAAAGTGCAAGGGCGCTGATTTTCAACGCCATTGCACCTTAAGGCATTTTCCTAAGTGCAAGGGCATTGATTTTCAGCACCCTTACACTTTTCCTTTTTTTTCCTTAAAACATTTCCAACTTGTTCTTTCTTCACTCTGAACCTCATTTCTCCACTTCTACATCATTTTTTGTGCCTCATCGCTCGCTTCACACTTGCTCAACATCATTGCTCACTTCATGCATCCCAATGCTACTTTTTCATTTAACATTTGTTGATTCACCATCTTTGTAGTTCCTTTTTAGTTTTCATCAAGTGATCCTGAAGGTCACATCTTTTGATCCAATGAACTATCCTAGATCTACAAAGAATCCATCATACAACAAGTTGAGGATGCCAACTTTTCAAAAGCATCAATGCATGTCATTTGTGATACACGACTAACACTTGATAATCTCAAGACGCATCTTCGCAGGTGCATGAAAATCCATTCTTCTACCAGAAGGTCGATCACAAGAGTTCACACGCTTATAGATTACATCATTGGTTAGGATGAGAAGTTCATACAGGAGACCGAGAAGAAATATGAAGACTTCTGTGCCCAAGCAAGGAACCATGAAGACTCTTGATCTCCAGTGTTGAACTTTTTGATGCTTTCCTTTATGCATATTGTAAATAGTTTTTGACATCTTAAATGTCTTTTCTTAAAATGTAATTACACTAAAAATCTAAGATGTAGTTTCTTGAAGATAAATTACATTTTGACTTTAGTAAAAGTTAGGTGAGATTTTTCTAAATTAACTCACCCAACTTTGCTAACTTTTCTCAACTGATTTCCTAATTTTGCTCACCCCTCTCCTTTATAAATATGAGGGATTTCTATTGTAAAGCTTACCTTTTAGTATTTTTGCAATGAAGTGTTGCCCCTTTTGAAGAAAAATTGTGAAAAATTGTGTTCATGCTTTGTGAATGAAAATCAATCAATAAAGAAGACAATTGCAAGCCAGACTTTGTGTTGGATTCAATTAATTGATCTTATTTGGTGGTGATTAGTGGATGATATTTGAAGGACTTAAAGTAATTTATGTAAACTTTGTGTTGCATTCCTTATTTGGATTTAAGTTTATGTAAATGGATACTTTTGTTGAATGATCTACAAGACTTTGCACTTGTAATAATTCTTGATGTTCGAGGAATTGATGTGTCTAAGAAGACTTTGTGCTTCTAATGCAACAAACAATAGTTCTCTCATATATCCATCATTGAAAACGCTATGAAACGACTTTGTGCCTTTGTGGGCTTTCCCTTTTCTTTTACTTGTTTATTATTAATCTCATTTGGTATCTCTATGCTTTGATTTGACAAGATAGAGATATTGGCATTACTGCTCGTTGTTAGTTTAGAGTTATTGTGAATTTAGAACTTCCAATAGTGAAGCATTGTAAACATCTTCTCTAAAAAAAAAGAGAAGCATGAATGCGACACACACCCACCATTTTGTAAGTATAATGTGTACTGTGTAAATACTTTAATCAGTTTTACTATAGCTTCTATTAGTAAGAAGGGTGCCTCCCCTTTCTGAGAGGAGATATTTTATCTCACATAGTTGTGGTTGAAGTTCTAGTTGTGTAATATATTGAAAAGAGGATTACATAATTTTCACCCAACGCTAGGCATGCTTTTTCAATGGGTGAATAGTTCATTTTATAGCCAATCAAGGTCCTACTAATGTAATAGGTAGCCCTTTCCTTTCCGTTTTCATCATATGTTGTGCTAGAAGAGCACCTAGTGCTATTAATGTTGCTAAGATATATAAGATCAATGGTTTGTTCGGTATTGGTGGCATGAGCACTGGAGGTGCAATAGATAGTATTTGATCTACTGGAAAGCTTTACCACACTTCTCATCGCACTTGTATGTTATTCCTTTATGTAGAAGATGCGAGAAAGGATTAATTTTATCTGATAGTTGTGTGATGAACCTTCTGATGGAATGTAATCTTCCTTGTAATCCTCTCATCCACTTTAGTGTTTGTGGTGGTTCCATGTCTAAGATGGATTTAAACTTTGTTGGATTAATTTCTATCCCTCTTTGTGAGACGATATAGCCAAGAAGTTTCCCTGATGTTACTCCAAAGACAGACTTTTTTTGGTTTAGTCTTACTTTGTATTCTTCAAGCCTATCAAAGATGGGTCCTAAGACTTGTATGTGCTCACTCCTTTTATTTTAGTTTTCCAAAATATATCCACACAATCTTCAACTTTTATGTGGATCATGTCAGAAAAGATGAGGGTCATTGCTCTTTGATAAGTGGCTCATGTATTCTTCAACCCAAATGGCATCACGTTCGAAAAATAGGTTACCCATGGACAAGTGAATGTAGTTTTGTGTTGATCCTCCTTGGTGATCATGATTTGATTATAGCCTAAAAAACCATCCATGAGTGATAGCATTTCATGCCTAGCTGTTAAGTCTATGATGAGGTTGATGTTAGGAAGAGGGAAATCATCCTTCAGGCATGCCTTGTTTAAGTATCTAAAATATGTGTAGATTTTGATGCCCCCAATGGGTTTTGAGATTGGTACCAGGTTTGAAACCCACTCAGGATAATCTATCTGTCAGATCTGAATCCAACATCAAGAAACTTTTGTAACTCTAGTTTCACCAAGAGTGTTATCTAAGGGTGCATCTTCCTTAATTTTTGTTTTATTGGCTTGGCTTTCAGATAGCTTGTTAAGTGATGTACTACCACTTTTGGATCAAGGCCTAGCATATCTATGTATGGCCATGCAAAGTTATCTCTTTGCTCTTTTAGGAATGATGCTAGGTTTTTCTATTCTTCATCTAGTAGGGATTCAACATAGAAAGTGATCTTGGGTGCTTCTTCTATTCCCACATTGAATGGAGTGGCATTTTCTACTAGCACGACTGATTTCTCTGGATGTAGTGCACTAAGGGGGAGAGTGAATCCCTCATCCTGGGGCACCTCAGAGAGGTTTTCACCCTTAGATATGTCATTTCTTTTTACTATTTTAGGATCAGAGAGTGCCATAGTGTGGTTTTCACTCAAAGATCTGCATGTTAGTTGTATTTCATCAATTTTGCAACTAAAGGATTCAATCATCTCCCCATAGTACGCCCCTGTGTCTAGCTCCATGTCAAAACCTACTTTTTGGTCTGCCCATGGTAAGTTGTCTCGAAGTCCCAATAATTCTGAGATTGCTTCATCATTTTTGAATAATCTAGAATCGGTGGTCCTTGTTGGTCTAAGTCAATGAGTTGTGGGTATACTAGACGTATTTTAGTTGGTTGATCGCTCAGAGTGAAGGATGTTATGGATATCATGAAGAGGGATTTATTCTCAAATAGGTCAATAACACCAAGGGTGAAGTGATCTAAGCCTCAACCCATTTAGCGGAAGTACCTTTGCCAATAAGGGTGACCTTGCTAGTAGTACAACCTAGGCCAAGATTCTTTAGGCATTTATTAGGAACGATTGGTTCTAGAAAACCATTATCATTCTTTCCTAAATTCTTGTTCTTGGTATAGCCCCATCCCTTCATTAGGTACAAGCCTTTATTGTCATCTTCCATGGGAAGAACATGAACAAGTCATTCATCCTGATAGAGGAGTTTAGAGACATCTTCCTCATTGACATCTTCTTGGTTCAAATCTCCCAACTTGGTGAAGGTGGTAGCTTCCATCTTGATTGTTTCGACCTCTTTATTGCTAGATGTGGGTTTCCCATGGGATTGAGGAGAAAGAGGTAGCTCTCTTAAGACAAAGGTATTCTTCATTAGCTTATAGTTTCCATAGCCATCATCTTGGATTACTGCTTTGATGTCGGGTATACTCTGCACAATGGATTTTTTTGTCTCTAAGGTTGATGCAAGGGATGATGGGTCAACAAATGAGGTAGAAGGTGTAGGCCCTTCATCATTCTTGGGTATCTGGGGTATCTTATAGAACTTGGCCTCAAGATTTTGGCAGTAGTAAAATGGCTCAGGATCTCCATGGATGGAAATTTCTCTGCCCTCGAAGGGAAACTTTACACATTGAAGATAGGTCAAGGCTACAACTTTTAAGGCATGAATCCATGGTCGACCAAATAGGATGTTGTAGGGAAGATCAAGGTCAAGCACTTGGAATGTAGTTTCTACAATGATGGGTCCCACTTGGATGGGTAATGCAATGACGCCTTGCGATACCCACTCTTGGTCGTCATATGCTCCGATGGTGGTACTCTTTTCTTTCTCAATAGTATCCTCTGAATAGCACAGGTTGTTGATCAATTGAAGGGTACAAATATTCAAACCAACACCTCCATCTACTAGGACTCTTTTGACGTTGTTCTTATGAATCAAAACCTCAAGGTGTAAAGCATGGTTATGAGATGGTTGTGATGGTAGGTCTTGTTCTGAGAAGGTGAGAAGAGGATGAGAGATATGCCCTACCATACCTTGAAACTGATCTATATCAATATCCTTGGGGACATATGATTCTGAAGAATATTTCTCTAAGATTTCCCTATGCGCGGGGGATAACCTTAATAGTTCCAAGATTGGTATCTGTGTGGGGGTCTTCTTAAGTTGATCTAGGAGATTGTACTTACTAGGATGGGATGTTGGAAAAGTAGGTTGTGCCCTAGATTGAGATGGGACTCCTTGGACGATAATTTTTCCACATTGTGTGGTGACTCCACACTCCATACTAGGCCCTTTGATGGTGGTGACAGTAATGATGCTATCACAGGAAGCGACCACATTAGAATAGGTATGTTGTGCATTTGTGTAATCTTTAGCTTTTTCATTGTTGTTCCCTTTGCTATGATTTTCCATAGGGTTCTTGTATATCTTAAGATCTTGATTCTTGACTGGTACCTCAACAGATATGGTGTCATTTTCTATGAGGTGTTGGATAATATTTTTGAGCCACATGTAGTTTTCCATTTTGTGTCTTTTTATTTTGAGAAAGTCACAAAGATCATTCTCATTGTACCAGGATGGTTTCACTTGTGCTTCTTGGTAGTTTTCAAAGTTTGGAAGTGTTATCAGGTTTGACTCTACCAACTTCTTCATTATGGTTTCAATAGGTTCTGACAACTATTTTTACTTGCGTTTAGGATAGTTGTTCTTGTTAGGGGTTCGCCTTTGTTGCATTTCAGTGTTGTTGATATGATTGTTCTGAGGGGGTGTTATTTGTTGCACAGTTGGTTGAATGTTAGCAACTTGGTTGTTGTTTGGTCTAGGAGCACTTAGGACCACCTTAGCATCTACTGGACACTATAATGTGTTACGTTTTTATTCTTATCCTAGACACGAGGCTTGTTGTTTGAACTAGTTGATGGGAAATTGTCTTTGTAAGCTTGAGTATTTCCTTGTGAGATTAGATCTCTCTCAATGTTAAGGGATCTAGGGAAAAGCTCATCATAAGATGTGGTGCACTGCATCTTCAAATGGAGGGATAGATCATGATCTATATTTGCTATGATGATCCCCACTTGTTGTTCATTAGGAAGAGGCCACTTGCTCTTACTATCTCTTTGTCTCCATCGTTTTAAGAAATTAGTGAAAGATTCTCCTTTGTTTTGTCTAAGAGTATACAACTCTTCTCGGCCTAGGCCCATGTCAAAGTTAAAGGAGAAGTGATCAATGAACTTATCAGTGATTTATTCCAAAGTTGGGAGGGAGTGGTACCATTTTAATGTTTCAATTGAATGGATAGGGACATAGGTTTTATGTATGGGGCTTCTTTTACTTTCCCATCTGAAGGTCCTGCATTTCTTGTGACAACACCTTAAGTTATGATGCTAGATCATCTTGTGGGTTTGGTTGGGGAACATATGTTGGGATGATGGACGAGTTTTGATATGATAAGGTGTTGTATGGGGTGTATGGTGGTGTAAGATTCTATGAAGGTGATTGAGGTGTTGATGTGTATGTTTCTAATGTGTTTGTATTGACAATGTTCTATTGAGGGTTATAATAGGAACTTTGTTGTTGTTGTTGTTGTTGTTGGGCATACTACTGAGCTAGTAAGACTTGTTGTTGAGCTTGTTGTTGTTGTGCCACCAGGGCTTGTTGTTGGGTTTATTTTTTTTGCTATGCTACTAAGGTTGCTTGTTGTGCTGCTAAGGCTGCTTGTTGTTGTTGCTGCTACTGTTGTGTTGCTAAGGTTGCTTGCTATTGTTGTTGTTGTTGTTGTGCTGCTAGAGCTTCTTACTATTGTTGTTCTTGTTGTTGTACTGCTAGGGTTGCTTGATGTTGTTTTTGTTGAATGGCATGTTGATAAGCTTGTTGTGCTTTTTGTAAGGCTAAGGAATCCACTTGTAGTGTAGGATCAATTGGTTGTTGGTACATTTGTGATGGATTTTGAGTGGTGTTTTGAGTGGGTAGCAGATTGTTGATGGGAGGTTAGGAATTACCTTTGTCCAACACTCCTTGTAAGATAGTGGATTGAGGTGGAGGAATGTATATTTGAGGTCCCATTTAATTTTGCATGACTTGGGGGACAAATAGAAAAGATGAGGATGGCATTATAAAATTTTGTGATGTTAAAGGAATATTAGGACCTTGGGTCCATTTATTTAGAGGGTTCCTTTGACCAATGTTTTGGAGATTCCCTTGTCTTTGAGATGTGGTCAACGTATTACCTTGGTTGCTGGGGTTTGCGACCAAGGGATTGTTTTAATGTGGGTTGATGATGGATGGGATAAATGTGTTTTGAACCACTGTTGTGCTTGATGTATCCATGGGAGGATTGAATGAAGAGGTCCTGTGTGGTGTTAAAGGATGATTTTACATGAGGTTATTTCATTTCCTTTTTGGGTCTACTTGTGACACTTGGTCCACAATACTTTGCATAATGTTGGGCACACTTGTGGTACTTATGGGGATGGATGAAGAGGGGTGTCCTCGAAATGTTGAAGTTGTGGTGGAGTAATGAAGTGTAAGTGGTTTATATGGTTGTTTGGGATCTTTGGGAACAGGAGGAGTGCCAAAATTTGGTGTCCAAGTGGTCATTTGGGATGGAGGATTGTTTTCAAGGGTACCCACAAGTGTGCTACTTTCAAATGGAAGAGTATGGCCAAATTCCTTAGCAAGAATAGTTGCAATACTAGGTGTTGATGTTTGATTTAGCCCTAGGGATGGAGTGGTTGAAAAAGTAGATGATGTCAAGCCTTGTGTCAATGATTGTACAAAAAAATATGGGGAATTAGGGACTATGTTCTCTAAGGCTTGATGCTCCATGATTTCTTCCCTAGTAAGTCCAAATAGATTGTTTGTGATGTCTTCTATCTCATATGGCCCTGATGGTGATGAAGGTTGTTGTGATGGGCTAACTTGACTTCTCAGATCAAATTCTAGAGGATTTGGATCACTTGAGGTAAATGTGACTTTGGTTTTCTCCATGATTCTCTTATGTTGTGATCTTATCTTTACCATAAATTTTGGGTCAGCTCTGGGAGAGTTTTGTTGTGATTTTTAATGTTTGAACTCTCTAGTTGAATCAAATTTAGGTAAAAGGGACACTCTAAGTCTTTTTGGAGCAATGATGACAATGGAAGATGAAAATATGAATGATGTGGAAAGTGATCTTTGCAAACATTTTGGGACAACACTTTTGAATTAAGTTTGATGTTTTGATGTTTGATAAAGGATGATCATGAACTTGAGAATCTTTAGGGTAGACTCATGACCTTCAAGATAAACTAGTTCAAATATGATAACTAAATCAACCAAGTGCATGGAAAATGATACATTTCACATACAAAGTAGCTAAGTTAGGAGTTGGTTGATAGATGTTTAAGTCAAAAAGTGTTAGTGTGTTCAAATTTGTTGCAAAGTTTGGTGAAGTGAAGTTCAAAATTTGATGAAGGGGTGAGTGAAATGTTTGACCCATGTTGACCTAAAGTGAACCTTTTTTTGATAAGACCAAGGTAGTGAGAAACATGCTAGACCTCTAAATTTTTCAAATCCTAAAGACCCAATGTTTTAGATAGGTTCATTATCATGAAAAATACCAGGGTTTTGACCAAAAAAGAACATATAAAATTATGGATTGTTCCTTGAAACACATTTGTAGAAGTAGTATAACAACTTGGTTCTATTTTGATGAAGTGATGCAAGGTGTTTTTTGAGAGATTTTGGAGTAAGCTGCCTAAGTTTGAAATGACGACCTGTAGACCTTCTTTTAGGGATTTTGATTTTGTGTGAGATCATTTAGAGAAGTCTAACTCTATGGAAGAAAAGAGGATATTTATTCCCATGTAGGTGGTGGTAATAGGGGCCTTCCAGCCTTAATATCAGTTTTTTCCTCTTCTTCATCTAGCATGTTTGCAACATTTCTCCACTTAGCGAGTGTTTCTTTTGTTTCAAAAGTGAAGCTTCTCAAACTATTGATTTAATCAGTTTATTCTCCTTCAATGAGTCCAAAGTTTGATTGAATAATAATAGGTGTAAGGTTGGGTTGTTCAACATGAGCAATCAATCTCCAAATGGTCATGTGGGATTCAATTTTTCAAGTTTATCTTGCTTAAGTGAGTTTATTTTACCACAAACACTTGTCTTTATTATGTTTTCAAACTAAATGTCTATGTCAAAAACATCATAAATTTCACAATGTCCATTTTGTGAAAATCATAAGGTTGAAGGCATAGTTGCTTATCTTGACTTTGGGAAGCATGGATTGAGATATAAGTCAAGATATTTAGAAATATCAAAGGATAGAAATCCTTAGGACAAGCATTAATATCAATGCTATTTCAAAAGGTATCCATACTTTAGACCAAAGGGTTTGAAATTTTGAAAAGATTGTGAATTTTTTTGTAATTTTTTGGAATTAAGAAAATTATTAAACTGACTCACAAGCATTTATCATCCTAGGCTCAAAATATATTGCTTACTGAATCCCCACTTGGATTTCTACAAAAAATAAGACAATGCGAACAGTTAGAGATTTGGAAACACTGGCTCCCCTCCACGATACACACTTCTCAGGACCACCAAATCACAAAATCCTAAAGATATGAAGATCCTAAGGATTTTTTTGTTTCAACAATGAATAGTACAAATGTGGGGTGGCTTTAGAATGATTGTTCCTGCACTAGCATTCATAAAGGTTTTTGGATTCTAAATAGTTGGTTCGTAATAAGGGCTTTTGTTCAAGGTGGCCATACACGCAGAAATATTAGCTCAAGTTTATGGAGAATCGAGAGGCCTCCCATGTCTCTTCTTAAGAAGAGATTTTAACGTATTAAATGAATACTAAGGGTGACACTTGTTGGTATGACACATCCACACCTATTGTTTATGACTTTCATCTCAAACACATTATTTATATAGTGGCTTGAAAGAGCTTGGCTTTACCTTGTTTCCACCTAGGTCATTCCCTCCTTCCGAAGTAGAGAGGTAGGCCCTCTAAAGATAAACAATAGCAAGGAAGTATGTTTGTAGTTTGATCATCCTAGTTTGTATCAAACAAGGAGAGAACACACACCACTCCTTTTCCCTACACTAAGAAGGGGTTCATTTTTAATCCAAATTGAAAGATGTAGGTGATTATACAAAGTGTTAAGGAATGTTTCTATTTCTCAAGATCGCTGAATGGCGTGAGAGAATTGCATATGCATGCTAAGATGAATTCATTTTATGCACCAAATGAAATGTTAAGTCGCCTTGTTCAATTTTAAACCCAAAATATAATGATGAAATGAGAGTTCAATTTTAGTCTCGTTTGAGCATTCTTTTTAAACCCAAATGAAAATTAGTGTGGTCCTAAAGCATAAAATGAAAAGCATAATAGATTGGGTTATAATTTTCCCAAAAGCATCAAATTCTTGTTACAATTATAAGATTCAAAGATGAGAATGCTTGTTCACTTCAACTTTTATCATCCAATCCTACAAAACCTTGTTAGTCTAAAAACCAGAACAACATTAGATGCATGTTAGTAATATGATGAAGTGAAAAAATTAAAGCACATGTTGAAAAATGATCATTAAATTTATTACCAGATTTGGGTGTCGCTATTCACGATAGCATCGCTCTGGTGAACTTCAACGTTGCTTTGTAGATAAAACCGTGACGACGATAGAATCCCCATTTGAAGAGCGTAGCCGTTTGTAAATTTCAATACCTCTAAAAATTATTAGCATCACCATTTGGTTTAATCAGCATCAAGATATTAAATAGGCATCATTGTTTTAGATGACAATAGCATCGCAATATGATGACGCCCAACAAAAGCGTCATTAAAATTATTTTGGGCATTGTATCCTACAAAAGTCAAAAGAAATGGAATTCGAGATAGAATTTGATTAAATTTGATCGGGTTTTCCCTCCTTCTAGTGTCAGAATGTGATTGGACGAATTAGCATGGGCCGATTATGCTTGATCCATGAAGAATTGAAGCATAACAAAGCTGCCAACGTCAATCTTCAACAATCAATTGAATGGAAATTAAACTAAACATTTATCAAAACTAACCATTCTAAACTATGAAAGCGTTAAAATGTCTACTTAATCCATTGGAAACTTATCCCATTTGGGAGCGGTGTCGCATTGATGTGGAACGATGACTCTTTCCTAATCCCATGGATCAATGAGCTTGTTCTAGTCAGTTTTATTGAAAAAAATTGATGGAACGGTTGTGAGATGTGTATGAAAACATGATTTTGATCTAAATGAGCATGATGCAAGCTAATTTAACATGATTTTATACTAAAAATGATCTAGTTATGCAAAAGCTAAGCTAATTTAGATGGAATTTAAACTAAAAAATTTAAACCCTAATTAATAAACAAGCTAAATGGATGCATTATGTGATCATGGAAGCCATTAATGGAAGCTTAAAGCTAACTAAATGCAATTAAAATGAACTAAAAGATGCTAAATGTGTGCTAAATATGAGTGTGAGTACGAGTAATTTCAACAGCATAAGTTTTCTCTGAAAGATGGATCCCTATTCAATAGAGGCAAGCTCTATTTATAGAATAGGTAAAAAGAGATCAATGGATGAGATCAAAAAGATGAATCGACAGTCAAGGATGAAAGAAAGAAGAGGTATGGATCATGGATTCTCATCAACGGGTGAGAATGCAAGATGAGATTTAATCAAGGGTTAACATTCCTTTAAACAAACACACTTTCAACTTGTCCAAGAGGTCACAAGTTAACTTGCACAAGAGGTCACAAGTTAACTTGCTTAAGAAGCTAAGTAAGTTTGTTGAGAAAAAGGAATATTCGCCTTTTTCAAATGAGTGAGGAAAGAGAATATTCTTTGGAATATTATCATGGGTGAGGAAAAAGGATAATTTAGTTAATTAAAACTAAATTAAATTGTGAAAGGGGAAGGAATATTCCCTTGTAAATGGGGGGAATTAGATTTAATTGATAATTAAACAATACTAATTATGAAATTAGGAGAATTAGAAGAATTTAGATAATATTCATTAAATAAAATGATTTAATGAATGGGGGAAAGGTGGAATGATATTCCATTAAATAACTTAGGGTTATTTAATTAAATAAGAAGATTTAGGGATTTAAATTAAATAGTTTGATTTATTTAATTTAACAGGACAAAGTGTTACATGAAAGGGGGTGAAACTTGATTTGATAAATTAGGTTATTAGGTGCAAATGACATAATTAATTAAATAGCTAGGATAATTTAATCAATTAAGCGAAAATATGATGTGTTCAAGATGAAATGATGTTAGTATACCCGATTCAAGTGTATGATATCATTTGGGACATTTTTTAGTGTCTACACAGTTAACCTATGATGGGTAAACCCACAAAAGTGGTTTACAATTCGAGCGAGGAAGGAAAAGTTGTAAAAAATGACCCCATGCAAAAAAAAAATTGATTTTTGGGGTTCAAATGAACCCTTTGGTTCGAGCAGACCAAAAGAGGGTTTGAATGAACCCTGGTTCGAGCGAACCACTTAAATGCAAGGTCCCACCATTCCCACAAAAAGCACAAAGAAAACATTATTTGAAAGGGGGTTCAAATGAACCTTGGTTTCAGCGAACCCCTAGGGGTTCGCTGCTTGAACACCCCTTGGTTCGCCCGAACCCCCTGGTTCACTTGAACCCCCCTTTTCCCACCTTCTCACCATCAGGTACCAAAAATTCCAGAATTTTTCACTTTGAAGCTCGGGTTGACAATGAAAATGGAGGAGACTTCACAGACCCAACTAGATGATGGTAGTCCTCAGAACGAGCTATCCAACAAATATAACTTTAATATGTTTTGGTTTTATTATGTATTTGTTTGCTTAGTTTTATTAAGCATAGGTTTTACAACGAAAAATCAAGCTCTCTATTCTGCACATGCGAAAAAAATAGCAGATTATCAATTTTTTTTTTGAAAAATATGAGTGCACTAGATATTGAAGTCATTGATCCAACAAAAAAAAAATTGAATTTTGATACATAAAGAAAAAGTTACTCGTTATATGATCTGCCTATGTCTAAATTATAATTAGTTTGACTTCAAAACTTGAATAAGGAAAAAAATTCAATAAAACACTATCTAACCAATTGGAAGCACTAGATATCATAGTTACAAATCTAAATTCAAAAAGATTTGTATTTTATCCTTCATGGAAATTTTTTTATACATTATACAGTGAGCGTCACTCCTTTAAAATGTTGTTTATTGAAAAAAACTAGTTTTTGAAGGAGATGGAAAAAGAAGTGCAATTTGATTCCAAAAAATTTGAAAAAAATATATTTAGAATCTACAAACAAAATGTCACAAATCACTAGTTTGCATCATCTTCAAATTCCTTACGGTTTAGCCGCTATAGGTGCCCGAAAGTGAAGTTTTAGTTAGAAAAAAATATTTTAGTGTCCAGTTTGGCCAAAAATTATAAACCAATATTGTGGGATCACCATGATCTTAATCCATTTTCTACATAAACCATGAGAAATAAACATGCATACAAGTTGCCAAAATACATAGATCAAATAGACAAGCTACAAGATAACACAAAATATACCTTGGGAAAACCCTCAAGAGGGAAAAACCCAACCTCTAAAAACATCCATACTCCATCATATTATTCAACAATAAAGCAATACAAGAGTTACAATGAATACCTCTGAAGCATCAAACCCTCCAATGCATTCCCATGTGTCCAAGCATGAATCCACACATCCCATGCCATTCTTCAAAAATGCACTCCTTAGAAAGACTCAATAATCACAGCCAACCCACTCATCCAACCTAAACCACTACACATGTGCTTTCTTTTATAGGCACAAGTTCACACAAAATACAAGGAATTATGCAAGAAGTTGGGTCCACAAAAAGCTCAAAAAGTGGAATTTTTTTACTGTTTTTCAGAATTTGTCACATTTGGACTCAAAATTTGAGGCACTTACACAATGAATCTTAAAAAAAGTCAGTAATATGTAATTTATTCAAATACCTAGATGATAGAAATTAAATTTTGATAGGGATGTATAAAAACCACTTTTTAAAAGTCCCTATTTTTTTACCATACCATGCACGTGTACACACACCACTTTTTGACCCAAATAAAATTATTTTGCTAGTTCCTTTTGGGGAAAGATAACTAACAACATAAAAATTGATGAGGAATTTTTTTTGTAATTTTTTTTTGAATATTTTTTTTTATTGAATTTTTATTGGCCTTAATTGTTGTTTTTAAAAATCAACATGTACGGACAACATAATTGGACCTAAACTAAACATTTTTTTTATTTTTTATTTTTTTCATTGTGTAGAGAATTGTCTAAAGATTGATGCCATTTAATTCTTTTTACAAGAAACTTAACTAAAAAAAAGATTAAAAAATAAAAAAAGCCTGATATTTCAAGTTTAAGGACTAGTTTGCTTAGAAATTAATTAAAAAATAACAAATATAATTCAATCTTAATAAAAATTATATATTTGGAAACTAGACATCATGTTCTCTAATGGGTTTTAATTTTATGGATTGATTCAAAAAAAAGTCTATCAGCCATATTGCCAAAGTTGGACATTCTTCTTCAATCTGCCTTAGTTTTTTAGTTGTAGGTCAAAGGCTAAGGGTCGGGTTGCCAAGCCTTTCTTGAGCCTAAAACCGAGGCAACATGTGGGTTGGGAATTCTAAATTTTAAAAACGCATACGCATTTTTAAAAAACGTCTACGCGTTACAAAACGCATGTGTTTATTTTCTTGATTATTTAAAAAAATAAATACTTTTTAGAAACACGTACCTGTTTTGTTGTTACAAAATGCGTATGCATTTGTAAAAGGTATTCAATTTTTTAAATAAATAATTTGTATGTGTTATAAACATGTATGCGTTATATAATGCATACGTGTTATAACGCGCACACATTTTTTAGTTTATACACATTTTATTGGGCTCGAGTACCTAAAGCATAATGCATACGCATTTTTTTAATAACGCGTACGTATTTTCTGCGAAATTTTTTTTTTGGCTGAAACTTCCCCTCTTCATGGACCCAACTTCTTGCTTTTAACCACAACTAGTGGTAAGGTGAAACCATGTACCACAAAACCATGTGAATACAAAACCACTAACCCCTTATTTAATATTGGGTACTAAGAGATCACTTTATTTAATATTTCCCTAATATTAAATTATTATCACATGTCTCCCACACATTAAATAATAATACACTGAATACAACATAAGTGGGTCCCCAAATAATTACCTAGTGTGATTAACCACACCACCAAGGTGTATCACAACTAAATAATTATTTAATTACAACATTATAATAAATTAATTTATGTAATAGTGTACAACACCATATCTCAACAACTTTCTAGGTCTCGTCGATATCGATCAATCCCTCTAAAAATTCCCCTCTCTTACATCGCTCATCGTGCAAAGGCTTTCATTACTTTGGATCATAACTGTGATGCTTTGAACACCCACAATGACCGTTCAATCACCATATTTAAATTTGGGTCAATAGTTGCTTGATCATTGCTCATCACATGAAGGACCCTGCCGACTGAGAGTGAAAATGCAATGCACTAAGCCATTACGATAGTTGTTGGATCATCGAACTCCAAGGTGCACCATTGATCAAGGGACCCACCACCTGCACAACTTAAAAGGCTTATAAGGCACGTGCCTTAAAGTCATTATTTAAAAGGGGGTCCTGTCTAGGTAAATAAGACCTAGGCAAAAATATTTTCTTGGCCCTCAAACATAAGATTTTTAGTCAAATATTTAAACTAGGGTTGTGATTGAAAGACATGGGTAAAGAGGCTGGGAAAAACATGACCACTTAAGACATAATTTGTAACTTAGCCAACTGGGGATTGGGTACAAAAGGTCAAAGAGCGAACAAAACAAAAAGTGACAAGGTAAAAGCACTAGGGTTTTGGGAGGGTTTAAACCCTACAAGCAATTCAAAACCCTAATCAGACATAACTGAGGATTTCAAAACCTCAAAGACCCAGATTCATAAAAAATAATCATGGATTTTAGCATGATCCACACATAAGATCTCTCTAATCAGATATAAATGATGTGCATCCAAGGGTGGCATAAAATATGTCAATATTTTGGCAATTTATAGAGGATGATTGCTTGCTAATCATAAAATCCAGAGGCCTTATCAGTCCATTGGGCACAAAGTCATGAAGGGAATTTATAAAATTGGGTCTCCCAAGGGAAAAATAAAACATGTTCAGGCATGCATTTGGAGGAAAGCATAAAAGCTAGGAACATACATTCCCTTAAGGATAATGCAGGGTGTGCAAACACACTTCATGGAAAGCAAAATATTTACAATATGTACTTAAAAACTCAAGACTTGTCAGAAATAAGGTTTGAGATGAAACTCATTGACTGAGATTGGAAGAACCTCACCATCCAACTTGGAAAGATTGAATGCATTGGCCTCTTTACAACTGATGATGATGTATGGACCACACCAAATGGCATCAAAATTGGAATGTCTTCCAGCATTGGCTCTATCGACATCCCATTTTAGCACTAGATTTCCCTCTTGGAACACTCTATGGACTGCCTTCTTGTCAAAAAAAAAATTGACTTGTGCTTGATGCACTTCAATGACTTACATAGATTTGTTCCTTGCATCTACCAGCTCCAAGAACTCAGCCAAACTTACTATCCATAGCATCATTTTCTTCTAACTACAGTTGATGTGCCAACTCAAGGGAAGGAAACTCCAATGATAATGGTAACCTTGCTTCCCTTCTATAAACTAACATTGTAGGAGAATTACGAATTGCTCTTTTTGGAGTAATTCTATTAGCACAAAGGGCCATCTTCAACTTGCTATGCCAGACCCTTTGGTTGTCTTCAATGGTCCTCTTGATAATCCTGATGATATTTTGATTTGAAGAATGAACTGAGCCATTACCCTAAGGATAATAATTAGAGGAGGTCTTCAAGTAAATGCCATGCTTCATTGTCGAATCAAGGATTTGAGCACTAGTAAATGCCTTGGCGTTATAAAAAATAGTGGTGGAAGGAGTGTCAAATCTAGTAACAATTTCAAATCTAGTAATAATTTCATCAAGGAATTCTAAAATAGAAGGATCAGTGACATCCTTCAAAGAAACTTCCTATTGGATGTTGTGGATATGGCTGCTGATATGTGGTTGTCATTGATGTCAACACTATTAGCATTTGGTATATCAGTTGTTGTATCTGTCGAGGATATTGAGAAAATTGTAAGAGAAAGTATTCTAGGTTCCCAGTGGAACTGTGCAGGTCATGAAGGTGTCTTGTTCTGTACGTTAAAGATTAGCTGGTGTGGATTAAAGGGTTTATTGTTGAATGTTTCTAGATCATCTGCAGGAAGTTTCAGAGGTCCACATAAATTTTTGATTGTGTTGTGGTCTGACAGTGTTTTTGTGGTCTCTGTCAGTGTTCCTGAATGAAGATTGTGTTATTCCGGTAATCTCAGTTGTTGCAGATGTTTCTCTGTTGTTTCTTGGTGTTATCTAATGTCTCTAGATCATTCTCTATCTTTGTGGTACGTCCACATTATTCGGTGAGCTCGTGGTTGAAGATCTTTTCTTGCGCATGCTTGGTTTTTCATATTCTTGGTCAACATGTTGATGGTAGCATGTTGTGGATCTTCATGGTGAAATTAATTAAAGTATTTTTGTATTGGAGATGTTAATTTGGGTCTCCACTATGTTGTGGCCGACCTTGGTGGATTTGCATTGGAAATTTATTTGTGAATTTGGGTCGACATTGAAAATATGTTTTATTTTCCTGGCCGACTAAGTTGTGAAGAAATCTCATGTATCGGATATATAAGAGCAATTGGTTGAGCAAAGTTAGTGTGTGCATAAGTGTGAATTTATGCCAAAGAAAGTGTAAATGTGTGAATAGTGTTTCTATCATTCGATTGCAGACTAGAGAGTGAAGAAGATTGAGCAAAGTGTGAAGAAGTTTTTCTGAGCTTAATTGGAACTATAATCAAGCTTGTGAAGAAGCTATTTTCTTAGTTCGTATTCTTTGGATTTTAATCCTATTCTGTATTGTTGGACAATGAGTCCTCTTTGTATTGGAGCAGTAAACTCTAGGCAGTGTGCCTGAATGCATGTGCATTCCCCTTATTATTTCTCATTATACTTTTAACAGAGTATAATCTTGTGGACTAACATCCACCATGGTTTTTCCCCTAATAGGGTTTCCACGTAAAAAAATATTAGTGTTATTTGTCTCTCTGATGTGTTAATTGTTTGTCGTTAATTTCTTATTCATCAGATCTGAGATTAAATTAAGTTAAGTAAGAAAAGTTTAAGGTTCTATCACAACTGATTCACCTCCCCCCTGTTAGTTGTGTGTCCTTGTTTTGCAAACAATTGGTATCGGAGCAGGTTTCTCTGAAGAAGTCTAAAAGCTTGAGGTGATTCGAGTTGGCAACATTCAAGAAGGACAGTCTGAGATTTGATGGCACCAACTATTCACTATGGAAAGTTAGGATGCAATGTCACTTAAGGTGTATTGGTGAAGCCTTCTGGAAGATTACAAGAGATCCATATACTATTCCTCAGAATGGTCCCTCCACTGCTGATGAGATCAAAGATGCTGAAAATAACATTAGGGCTATTGAAGCTTTGGTGAGTGCTCTGACAAATTCATAGATGGCTAATGTGATAGGGTTGCAGACGACTCATGAGATTTAGATGAAACTAGAAATTTTGTATGAAGGAGATGCACAGGTGAAGATGGCTAAGCTATAGAGCTTGAAAGGAAAGTATGAGAGTTTGAAGATGGGTGAAGATGACAATATCAGTTCTTTTATGCAAAGAGTAAATTAAATAGTGATGGGTATCAAATGTATCGGTGGTTCTGTGGATGAGGATGAAATTGTGGCTAAAGTACTCAAATCCTTGCCTCCCTCCTACAAAATGAAGGTTCATGCTATTGAAGAGTTCAGATCAGTAAACAAGATGACAAGAGACACGTTGATCGGGAAGCTTGCTACTTTTGAAATAAGTGAATTTGGAAAATATACACCAAAGACTGAATCTACATTCAAGGCCACTATATCCAGAAGTAATAGGAAAAGATATAGTCTGGGAGAGAGTTCCAAAAAGATATCCAAGTATGATGAAGAATTGAAACAACTTGAAGATAAGGAAAGAGAGGTAGAAGAATTGGAAGCACTAATTGCAAAGCAAGAAGGCAGAGGAAAAGGTAAGTACGAAGATGTAGTGCCTATTAAATGTTTTTCATGCAGTAAAATAGGTCATTTTGCATCAAGGTGTCCTGAAAGAGTTCCTAGATCTAAGCCTAAGAAGTCTAGATTCCAAAAAAGATGTTACTTTGTTGAAGAAGCAATGACTGATGATGAGTCTGATAAAGAAAATGGAAATGAAGATGAATGGGCTTTCATTGCTACCATTGAAGATAATCCTGTGGCTATTGAATCTGCTAAAGATGAAAAGAATTTTGCAACCCGAGTTGAAGAAAAAGATGAGTGGGTCATTGATAGTGGATGCTCACATCATATGACTAGTGATAAAAGAAAATTTGTGAGTTTAGAGAAGTATGACGGTGGGATTATAAGATTTGGAGATAACAATGTTGGTGTGATTCGTGGCAAAGGATCTATTTGTCTTGGTGGTAAGGATAACACTGATGATGTTCTTTATGCTGAAGGCTTGAAGCACAACTTGTTGAGTGTTGGAAAAATGGTGCACAAGGGCTATGATCTTCAGTTCAAAGATGGAAGATGCAAGATACGTGGAAGTTCTAGAAATATGATTGCAACAAGAAAACAAACAAAATGTAATATTTTTCATCTGAATACTGCTAGTGGGAGTTGTTTAATTTCTCAAGTAGATGAAAGTTGGTTGTGGCATAGGAGGTTGTGTCATGTAAACTTTGACAACGCTATCAAGATAATTTCTACTCAAGCAGTAAGAGATCTGCCTAGGTTAGTGAAGCCTGTTAATATAATCTGCAAGGAATTTCAAATAGGTAAACAAACTAGAGTCTCTTTCTAGAGCAAATAGTTTCATTCAAATAATTTGTTGGAGCTGCTACATACTGACCTTTGTGTTCCCTCTAGAGTAAGAAGTATTCATGGATAAAGGTATTTTATGTTGGTTATTGATGATTACTCTAGAGTGATATGGGTTTCTTTCTTAAGTGAAAAATGTGAAGCATTTGAAAAGTTCAAAAGTTTCAAGGCTATGGCAGAAAATGAGAAAGGTCTAAAAATCAAGTGCCTGAGATCTGATAGAGGTGGTGAGTTCACCTCCAAGGAGTTCAACTCTTATTGTGAAGAGCATGGAATTAAAAGATAGTTATCTGCTCCCTGAACCCCTCAGCAAAATGGAGTTGCAAAGAATAGAACAATTTTGGATGTTGTCAGAACAATGATGATGGAAGGAAATGTGTCTCATATGTACTGGAGTGAAGCGGTAAGCACTTTTGTGTATACTTTGAACCGGGTAAATGTTAATGGTAATTTTGATAAGACTCCTTATGAGTTATGGTTTGGTCACAAGCCTACTGTTAAGTATTTCAAAATCTTTGGAAGTAAGTTTTATATCAGGAGAGATGATGATATAGGAAAATTTGATGCAAGAAGTGATGAAGGAATCTTCCTAGGTTACTCCACTAAAATCAAGGCCTACCGGTGCTATAACAAAAGACTGAGAAAGATGGTTGAGAGTGCCAATGTCAGAGTTGATGAGGACTCTGTCAAACAGATGCTGAGAGATATTGGGGTGATATATGAAGAGCCTATTGCCATATACTGTGACAATTCAAGTGCAATAAATATTTCAAAAAATTCGGTGCTGCATTCCAAGACTAAACATATATCAATCAAGTTTCATTTCTTGAGAGAGAAAGTGAATGAGAAAGAAGCTAGATTGGAATATGTGCCTACCAAAGAACATATTGCAAATATATTTACTAAGCCATTTTCGAAGGATACTTTTGAGTATCTCAGAGGAATGCTAGGGGTGATTACCCCTCCTGATAAGAACTAAAAGATGCATTTTCTTGCATCAATTTGTAAGCTTTATTGCTATATTCTGATCTAGATTGATGTTTTTGTGGCTGCTACTTAGGGGGAGTAGTCAGATGTATAGATATGTGGTTCAGAGCTTGTCTTTGGAAAGGTCATAGTTACCTTTGCCATTGATTTCAAAGGGGGAGAAGTGCAATGTGAAAAATCTTTCTAAGGAGAAGATCCTTGTGGGGAGAAGAGCAGTTGAGGAGAAGAAGTAAGTGTGTTGGGTTGATGGTATTTTTCACATCATGTGTTGCCATCAATGCCAAAGGGGGTGATTGTTGGATGTTGTGGATATGGTTGTTGATATGTGGTTGTCATTGATGTCAACACTATTAGCATTTGGTATATCAGTTGTTGTATATGTCGAGGATATTGAGAAAATTGTAAGAGAAAGTATTCTAGGTTCCCAGTGGAACTGTGCAGGTCATGAAGGTGTCTTTTTCTATACGTTAAATATTAGTTGGTGTGGATTAAATGGTTTATTTTTGAATGTTTCTAGATCATCTACCAGAAGTTTCAAAGGTTCGTGTGAAGTTTTGATTGTGTTGTGGTCTGACAGTGTTTGTGTGGTCTCTGTCAGTGTTCTTGAATGAAGATTGTGTTATTCTGGTAATCTCAGTTGTTGTGGATGCTTCTCTATTGTTTCTTAGTTTTATCTGATGTCTCTAGATCATTCTCTATCTTTGTAGTACATCCAAATTATTCAGAGAGATCGTGGTTGAAGATATTTTCTTACGCATGCTCGGTTTTTCATATTCTTGGCTGACATGTTGATGGTAGCCTATTGTGGATCTTCGTGGTGAAATTAATTAAAGTATTTTTGTATTGGAGATGTTAATTTGGGTCTCCACTATGTTGTGGCCGACCTTGGTGGATTTGCATTGGAAATTTATTTGTGAATTTGGGCCGACATTGAAAATATGTTTTATTTTCCAGGCCGACTAAGTTGTGATGAAATCTCATGTAGCAGATATATAAGAGCGATTGGTTGAGTGAAGTTAGTGTGTGCATAAGTGTGAATGTATGCCAGAGAAAGTGTAAATGTGCGAATAGTGTTTCTATCATTTGATTGTAGAGCAGAGAGTGAAGAAGATTGAGCAAAGTGTGAAGAAGGTTTTCTGAGCTTAATTGGAACTGTAATTAGGCTTGTGAAGAAGCTATTTTCTCAATTCGTATTCTTTGGATTTTAATCCTATTATGTATTGTTGGATAGTGATTCCTCTTGGTATTTGAGTAGTGAGCTCTAGGAAATGTGCCTGAATGCATGTGCATTCCCCTTATTATTTCTCATTATAATTTTAACAAAGTATAATCTTGTGGACTAACATCCACCATGGTTTTTCCCCTAATAGGGTTTCCACATAAAAAAATCTTGGTGTTATTTGTCTCTCTAATGTTTTAATTGTTTGTGGTTAATTGCTTATTCATCAGATCTGAGATTAAGTTAAGTTAAGTAAGAAAATTTTAAGGTTATGTCACAATTGATTCACCCCCCCCCCTTAGTTGTGTGTCCTTGTTTTCCCAAAACTTCCTTTGTCCATCTTGTAAAGTAATATGTGGCTGTTAAAATCCACTTATGACCAACACTTGATGGTGGATTTATCATGCCAATAAAATACAAACCCCACTATGTAAATGGCTGATCAACTTGAATGGGGTGAAGAGGGAGGGTAGCCAACCTTTGCTCTCCAAAAAAGAAAGCACATTTTTTGCAATCTCTCACCCATTTGTGAGCGTCGTTGAACAAAGTTGGACAATAATAACCAGCCCTCATAATCATTGTAGTAGTAGTCCTTACAGAAAAATAGCCACCTGAAGAGCTACCATGGAGTTCATTTAGCATTTTGTTTACTCGATTTGACTCTATGCATCTTAATAGGACTCCATAGAAATCCTTTATGAAGAGTACGCCATCTACTATGACATAGGGAATGGACTATAATATAAAATGTCTCCTTTTGGCCCTATCTAGATCCAAAGGATATCTACCTTCATGTAAAAAGGTAGTCATATCACATGCACCCGGCTTCCTTGTATGTTTGCATTTGGTGCTTGTTGTTCCTATAGCATAAGGGTAGCCTTCGTAAGGGTCTCAAACGTTAAGACAAGTTGTTCACATAACCCTTTTCCTCTTACTAGCTTAGTGATTTTGATGTCAAAATCATACTCCATCACGTTGGCGATCCAACCAACCCTTTTTTCATTGATATTTCTGCTGAATAGGAACTCTTTAATGCTGAAATGGGGCACCATTAGCTATATCATGTTATTAGACAACATATGTCTAAATATTTTCAATGCTCTAACAACAACAAGAGCTTGCTTTTCAATGTAGCTATACTTGACTTCATAATCTTTGAGTCCTTCACTAAATAAAGCAATGGGTTACTCTAGATTTTCTTTATTCAGCTTGCTTAGTACAACTAATATACTTGGTTCACCTCCAAAGGTATAAATAATAAAATCCTTGTCATAGTTAGGATTTGCTAACAGATTTTTAGATTCAATTGTGTGATAATTTTTTGCATCAACATTTCGGATCACACTCCATGATCCATCAGTAGGATGAAGAAGAGAGCATAAGGAGAAAAATGAATATGCTCATAAGGAGAAAAAATGAATATTCTCTATTCATTTTTTCTCCTTATGCCCTCTTCTTCATCTTGATAATGGATCACAGAGTGTGATCCGAAACATTGATGCAAAAAATTATCAAACAATAGAATCCAGAAATTTGTTAGCAAATATGAATATGGATTGTGGAAATTTATTATCATTGATAGTTAGGAATGACAAGGGGAGGAGCTTGAGAAATTTTTATTTGATAGCGTCAAAACTATCTTTACCTTCTTTCGTCCACTTGAAGACCATATTTTTCTTAAGCATAGAAGTAAGAGGCTTTACCAAAGCAACAAGGTTTGGAATGAACCTCCTCACAAAGTTAATTATGTCTAAGAAACTTTGTAATCCTTTCTTGTGGCTAGGAAGTGGGATGGCCAAGATGGATTTTACTCTTGCAGGATCAATGACCAAGGCATCCCTTGAAACCATGTGACGAAGAAGCTTGCCCTGATCAGTAGTGAAGAAACAATTATTTGGATTTAGGGAATACCATATTCCCTACATTTTTGAAATACTTGCTCAAGATGACTAAAATGGTCTTTTGCATGCTTTGAAAACACAGTGATATCATCCAAGTAGACCAAAAAAAACTGTCTAAACACACCTTGAAACACCATATCCATGGCTCTTTGAAAAGTGGCACTTGTGTTGGTTAGACCAAAAGGAATTTTACTATAAGCATAGGTGCCTCACTTTGTAGTAAATGTTATCTTATGCTGATAAGATTCTTGGACCAGAATTTGGTTATAGCCTAAATAACAATCCAAGAAGGAAAACCTTTCTGACCCGCTAACTCTTTGCAAAATATGCTCCATGGAGGTAAGGGGATAATGATCCTTTAGGGATGCTTTATTTAGATCTCTAAAATCTACACAAAGTCTTATCTCCCCATTCTTTTTTCTGATAGGCACTAAGTTTTCCACCCATGAAGAATGCTTGATGGGAAAGATGATTCTAGCCTCAATCAATTTGGCCAACTCCTTTCTCATTAAAGGCTCAATCTTAGGATTTATAGGACTTTATTTTTTCCTTACATGTTTGGCATATGGATCTAATTCAATAGTATGTTGGAAAAGGCTTGGGTCAAAACTCTTTAGGTCTTCATAAGTCCAAGCAACTACATCATTGTATCTATTGCAATGATCTATGAAAACATCATGTTCAATAGTAAAGCATACCTTTCCCAAGTTTAGAGACTTGCCCTCTGAAATTTCAATTGGCTTAAAGTCACCCTCTTTTGCAGCTAAGATCATCCTTTTTTGTTTTAACTAGTCATCAGGGTTGAAAATACCTTCAAGGCTGATAAGACTATTTGGTAACTTGTTGCCACTCAACTGCACAATCTGATCACCATATTGATTTTGTAGCTTGGACTGATTTCTTTTAGAAAATTATGCCTCATCTTGCAAAAAAAATCACTATATGTTGGTCACTATCAAAGACTTTCCAGTGATCTTGATTATCTAGAACAACATGCCTCACCACAAGTATGATATGTTGCTCCTTTTTACTTGCAATATGTGTTGGTATGTCAAATTGAGCACCAATTGTTGCAAGTCTATCAACATGTTTATTTTGATTTCTTGGAGTTGTTTGGATGTTAAAACCCTCAAAGCCCTCAATTAAATCCCAAACCCTATGCTTGTAGTATTTGAGCATATTGTTCTTGGTTGAGCTTTGAGTTCTGACTCGATGGACAAAGAATTCGTTGTCACCAAAAACTTGTAACAATTTGATGTTCCTTTTTTGTGCAAGCTAGAGACCTTGGATGAGTGCTTCCTACTCAACCACATTATTAGTGCAACTAAATTGAAGGATGAAAGAGAAATAATACCTCTCCTTGCTCAGAGATACTAGCATTACACCAGCACCAACACCAACACCATTTATGTTCCTAGAACCATCTAAAAACATCTGTCACAATTCCCCTAAATCCTCTTGAGTTTTTACGAGATTGGGGATAGGAGAATTCTCTTCATGAATGCAATAGGTGCCAAGACCAGTATCCTCTTCCTCAACAATAACAATTTGAATCAAAATGTAAATCATTTCCCCATTCATCCAACAAACAATCATGTACCTCCTCTATAGGATTTTCAGGCTCATGAACATAACACTCTTCCTTTTGAACATGCAATATGCAGTTCATGTTTATTGGACTGGAAGTGTAAGGTTCTAAATGATCCTTTGATATGGGCTAAAATTTGATGGTTGCTTTAGTGGAATATCTAGTTCTAAATAACATGTGAGACCAATCAACAGATAAGTGCCCACCTATCTTAGCAGTGAAATCTCCAGATAAGCAAATGGCAAAGTGAGTAGGGAGGTCTATGACTAAAATGTCTTGCAACAAGTCATAGCTGAGACATGCACGCAAGAACAACTTTAGGTCTTTAATTACTCCCACTGTATTGACAACAGTGCCATCCAATTGTAAGACTTTCCTAGCCACCAATTCTTTTTTGATACCAAGCATGTTAGCAATCCCTTTAGGCATGAATGAACCACTTTCCCCTTAATCTATCATACAATTATGCACTATATGATTTCAAATAATTAGAGAAAGATAGAAGGGAGGTGGCTTACTAATTTTGATTGAATTCCCTTCTTCTTTGGTTTGCACTTGGATGATTGATGGAGCAATCTACTCTTTTTATTATACATCATCGGTTTGTTTATGTTCCTTTAAATCCTGTTGTAGCAAATCCCTCTGTGATGATATAGATAAATCCTCCCACATAGTAACATTCAGATTGGCTTTCTTTATTTGCTCCATTATGTTAAAAGGAAGTTGGTTGGCTTTAGAAGGAACCTTTGTAATAGGGTATATTCTCATTGCTTGTGTGATCTTAGGCTGCTCCACCACTTGTTTAGGCCTATTAACAAGTTGATTTGATTGTGGAACCTCTACTGTTATACTTGTTGATCCAACATCTATAACATTTTGAGATGGTTGGGAAGATGACGATTTCCCAACCATGGAAGATGCACCACCCTCCATTTCTCTTTTCTTTGATCTTGTATTATGTGTTATTGCATCGGTATCTTCTTGATTTACACCACAAAAATATTCTTGGCCCCAAATGACAAATGAAGAGTCACCTCGTGCATGATCTTGATTATTAGCAGTTGTTTGGTTCATACCAATTTGCTGCTTTGAAGTAGAGGTCTCATTTTGATCTACCAAAGTTTGCACAAACTCACCATTTTGACAAGCATTTTGATTATGACTTGCTCACAAGGGTAACACCACTCCTGCTCTTGTGCTAGATAGTTTTGTACTGGGACCAAAGCCTTAGAATTGTTGGAAACAGGTGCATGCATGTTATTCATGGGCTTAGTATGATTCCATTGATTTTCTCCTTGATAAGGCGACCTATTTTGCTAATAACCTTGATTTTGAGGTTGATAAGGTCTATTGTTTTGAGTTTGCTACCTATCCAATGCTATTAACTTATTGTTCATATTTTGGAGCAAGGTGTCTCAATCTTCTAGAAGTGTAATGGAAGTAGATGATTGGATTGTAGAAACCACTGGAATAGAAGCCACCATTGGCTATGAAGGAAGCTTTGGAAATAAAGGCATTAGCAACCTAGGAGCTATCTTCCCAGCTTGAATTAAACAATCTTCTACCTTTATGGCAACATCATATGCATCCAGTAAGCTAGAACCCCCCATTGAATGAATCATAACAACTATCTCACTGTTAAGAGCTCTCAAGAAATATAAGAAAGCATGCTTGGGAGAAGGCTTGACCAAAACATGAATTCTATCCCACATCTTTTAGAATCTGTAATTGAAATCACTCATGAATTCATGAGGTTCTCTTTTAATTGTGGTTAGTTTTTCTACCGAGGACAAATGGCCACTTTTATCTTCAAAATGCTTGCATAACTTCTTCCCCAACTCATCCCAATTGTGAATAGATTTAAATGTAGATGCATACAAATGTCCTTATAATCACTTTTATCCATTGCATATTGCATTCAATCATCTACATAATCATATCTGGACATATTCACAAAACCATTAAAATATTTCATATTTCACTAAATGCATTGGCATAATCATTAAAATACCCCTTTCATTAAAACATTTTCACCCATTTCATTAACACATTTGCATAAGCATTTATAAGCATTTATTCATAACCATTATCCATTCGCATAATCATTTATCAATCATTAGTCAATTATGTATGCATTTGCATTAATCATTAAAAAATATTGTTTGCATCCATACACGAACCTTGATCCATTCACATATTTCATTAAATAATTTAAATTCATAAAATCATTTAATCATTTAATCCATTTTCATTAAATCAACGATCCATTAATTCAAAATGCACTTTATTCTAAGCTTCTAAACATATATTATATCATAAACCCATTCATCTATAAAAGCATGCTTCCTCCTCACTTTTCAAGACAACTCCGGTTTCATAATTCTCGAATCCAATTCTACATCACCTCTTGTACTTTTGCTGCAAAAATCTGAGAGCAAAGACAAGATATTGTAGAGAGGATGACAATGGAGTTATTTTTCCTTTGGAATGCATTTGCTTGGATTTCTTAGAAGTAGTATTTTGTTTCTGCATTGTGTTTTCATTTTGGAGAAGCTCTATTGATATGTTGTTGAATGCATGATCTTGATTTTGTGAACTCAATCAAAGTTTTTCAGTTTTCAGCTTCACAAAGTTAGGTGGTAAACCTCGATACCACGATAGTGCTTTTCCCTTAAGTGAAGAGGCAAGCATCTAACAACCACATTGTGCTCAATTACATCATGCATTGAGCATATGTTTGCCACATCTATGATATGTTATGCTGGAGTTGTAGATGTTTCACTAGTAAAACAGGGAATACTTTTAAGGGCATTGATTGGTATATCATCCTTTTGGGCTAAAATTAAGGGGCTACCATTGATAAAAGACACAAAAGGCTGATTTCTAGGTAAAGCCATATGGAATAAATTTCTATTTGTGTGGAAAATGGGTGTTCTAGCTTGAAATAGTCTACCCATAGGTGGCGTAGATAGGGCTCTAGGAGGACTTATACTCCTATTTCTTCTTATAGGTGACAAATATTGTCTATTTCTTCTTCTAGAAGTTGAAAATGAGAGCTGGATGTAATGGAAATTACATCTAGAAGATGATCTTGTTTGGATTCTTGGCATGAATGTGTAGGTTTGATCTTGAACCAAGAGTTCTAGGTAGCAGTAGGGTCACCAATTCATATATAGATTCCTCCCTTGATTGTAGAGTTTCTAGGTACTTGTTTAAGAGAATCTTCAAGGCTAGAATGTTGAGAGCAACACCATTCTCTCAACAAAATGAAATGAAATTTCTTGCTTGTGTCCCACCGGGTGTGCCAAAAATTGTTCACATAAAACTGCACCCTATTGAACAAGAGTTCAGTGTTCTAATGACACAATGGAGAAAACCTTGAGGTTGTGGGACCTTGCGTGAATGAGGTTGAATCTCTAGAGAAGGACGACTTCCTCTTCTAACTAAGTGCAATTGTGTTGGTCTAACCCAACACAATGAAACCCTATCACTACTCTATTTTAATAGATTACAGAGAAAAGGGATAGAAAGAGACATAAAATGTAAAAGAAGGTGATGCACCAAGATAGAATGTGTTTCTTCTTTGCTTCAGACTACACAAAATATCAACAAATTAGCTAAAACAAGCATCCAGACATGAAGGTAAGAGATTTTATTGAGCATGCATGAAATACCTATGATAATAGTAAGATTTTATTAATACGAGGCATAAAAGCCAGACTTTACAATGGAAAAATGCAAGATGTAGTGTCTGCAAAAGAAAATTGTGAGAGGAGCCCAAAAGAAGAACCCTGAGAAAATATTCAAGTGTTGCCTTTATAGTTCAGGCATAACTGAGGATTGAATTCAAAACCCTAACCCTAATATAACTAGGTTTTGCAAGAAGATGAATTTGATTAGATTAAAAAGATCCCAATTTCTCTCATGAAAAAGCAACATAACTAGCCATAAGGGCTTTGACAACTTGAGCGAGTCCCATAATGATGACTCATATGAATGTATGGATGGATGTCCCATGAAAGCCACTAAAGAACTCATTGACCAATACACCCTGATAGAGAATAAGGAGTTTGTAGCACATCAAGGAGTAATGGAAACCTCCTGCAATCAATACAGGGTTGAAAAATGGTGTAAAAAATGATCCATGATTGATTAGGTTTGATTCGGTTGTTGAGGATGTCACTGAACAATAACTTTTGCAAATATGTCATAAATAGGATCAATTAGTCGTTGAAGCTTGAATGTGGACCATAAGATTGGAAATGAAGGGATCAGATCGAACATTGAGCAAGGTTTAAAACATAACCATTAATCTTCATCTCACACACTAGCAACCAAAGAAACAGGCACTACCGTGACACATGTCACCTTAGCATTCACCATTCGCCATCCTATCAGGATGTTGAAGGGACTATATTTTAGGTCCCACCGATATCCATCGTTCCCTCCAATGAAGAGATCTTTGCTTCTTATTGGGATATCAAAGGGACCACATTTTAGGTCCCACCGATATCAATCTTTCTCTTCGACAGGGATATCCTACCTCTTATTGGCATATCGAAGGGATCACATTCTAGGTCTCACTGATATTGATTTGTCCCTCTAAAAATTCCCCTCTTACATCGCTTATTGCACAGAGGCTTTCATTACTTTGGATCATAACCGTGATGCATAGAGCACCCGCGATGACCGTCTGATCACCATGTTTAAATATGGGCCCTTAGTCACTTGATCATCGCTCATCGCATGAAGGACCTTGCCGACGAAGAGTGAAAATGTGATGCACTAAGCCATCACGATAGTCATTGGATCATCAAACTCCAAGGCACACCATTGATCAAGGGACCCACCACTTGCACAACTTAAAAGGGTTATGTGGCACATGCCTTAATGTTATGATTTAAAAGAGGGTCGTGCCTAGGTAAATAAGACCTAGGCAAAAATATTTTCTTGACCCTCGGACATAAGATTTCTAATCAAATATTTAAATTGGGGTTGCGACTAGAAGACATGGGTAAAAAGGTCAGTAAAAACATGACCACCTAAGACATAAGTTTTAACTTAGCCAATTGGGGATTGGGTAAAAAAGATCAATGAGCAAACATAACAAAAAGTGACAAGGAAAAAGCACTAGGGTTTTAGGAGGGTTTAAACCCTACAAGCAATTCAAAACCCTAGTCAAACATAATTGAGGAGTTTCAAAACCTTAAAGACCTAGATTCATCAAAAATAATCATGGATTTCAATAGGATGCACACATAAGATCTCTCTGATCGGATATAAATGATGTGCATCCAATGGTGGCATAAAATATGTCAATAGTTGTATAGTCCTTAAATATGTCATTTAGGTTCTCTCGGTGTATATATTTATGACTCTTGCAGCTCCAAAATGTATCTTGCATGTTTTAGATTAGAAGATACAATAGTTTATTTATGAAGGAAATTCAAATAAGAAGAAATAACATTTGGTTAAGTGGGGTAAAATTTGCTAGCCTAAAGATAGGGGTAGTTTAGGTATGAGATCTTCCCTCCTTAACAATATAGCTCTTGCTACTAAATTATATTAGAGATGGTGTGTGGAGGAACATATGCTATGGGGAAGAATTATTCAGCTCAAGTACTTGCATCTAGATATTCATTCTTTTATCCCTAGGATGTTGACCCTTGGTAGGGGATACCAAATTTGGAGAACTTTGAATTTGGGTATAGTTTAAGTAAAGTTGGCCTCTTTTGGATTGTGGGAAGGGTGATCATGCTATTTTTTGGGATGATGCTTTGGATCAACATAAACCTCTTTTTGTGGAATTTCTTGATCTCCTTGAGTTAAAATATAAATATGTTGAAGTTAGCTAAAGTCATGTTTTTTTATTTTCAATATGTTGTCATACAAGATGGTGTAAAAATTTGGACATGGAAACCTAAAGAAATTTGGTCAGGCTAGCTATTTCCTCATCTCATTGATTGGTTAGCTCATATCTTAGCTTCTAGGGGAATCTCTTTAGATAAACAATCATATTTTCTTGGATGGAGTGTGAAAGGTTTTGAGATCGACATGGTTCACAATGGCTATAAAATTATTTTGGTAGAAAGCCTAGAAGTTGTGAACTCTAAGCTTTGGATTCGGGTTTGACGTCTTAAATTAAGGTGAATGCTTTCATGTGGCTTGCAACTCTTGATAAATTTCTTGATTATGATATTCTTCGTAAATGTGGGATTTTAGGTCCAAATAGATGTATTGTATGCCTTCAAGCTTAAGATTTTGGTTGACATATTCTCATGGATTGTTGATTTTCCATTTTTTATTAGCAATTATGGTGTGATTTGATGGGTATTTCATGGAATAATTATGAGTCTATCCAAGACTTTATTGTCAATTGATTGGTCTAATTCGTTGGAATATTTGGTGGGAATGTATTCAATGGATTTTCATTGATACTTCTGGGCATGTTTGTTGGGTTTGGAGTAGAATAATAGCTAATTTGAAAGAGACTTGTCAAGTTTGGTTTGAAGATTATCAAGTGAGTTCTTGGTGTGAATTTAAAGTGTTGAAGGGACTTGGTATTTCAATTCCTTCTCCTTTGTTTGCATCTTTCAGCAGTCCTCATGATTCTCAAATTATTAAATGGGTTCATCCTCCTTCAAACATTGTTATTTATTTAATGTTGATGGAGCTTCAAAAGGTAATGAGGTGTTTATCGTGACCATAAGGGCAAGGTCAAATTTAGGTTCATTAGTAGTCTTGGCGTTGTTTCTAATAACTTTGTTGAGGTCATGGCCATTCACCAAGCCCTTTTACTTGCTAAGCTAAATCAATTTTTCATATTATTCTTGAATCAAACTCTAAAACTTTGAATGATCATTTCAAAATTAAGTCTTCCTCTTGCTTCCAGCAGTGGCAACCAAATGATTGTAAGAAAAACAATGATATCCTTATTCTTGGTTTCACTATTATTTAGTGGAGTCATACTAGAAGGGAAGGGAATCAGGTTGTAGATGTTTTAGCTAAATCTACATCCAATTGGAATAATATCAAGTTTGGTACTAGAAGTGATCAGGATTCCTCACATCATGGGATTCAAACAACTCTTTCAAGGATTTTGTGAATCCTGACTATAGTGCCTTTTTGGATTCTTGATTCTTGCAGGGGTGCTTCTTGTTGGAGTGATTGTTTTTGAGGTGTCTTTCTTGCTATCTTTGTTATTTCTTTTGTCAATTGGCTTGCCTTTTGGTTCACTTTTTTTAACATAAAGGCCAAAATTACTTATAATACTCACAACATGAACAACCTTCAAGGTCGTAAGGACTTATACCTTGACTATGGAGTTTGGAGGGTTCTTCGTCTTGTATCAACTGTCTATCTTCTGTCCATTTGGACTTCTAAGATTTTTTGGAATTGATGTGCCAATGGTCTTTATAAGACCAACAAACTTACTTTGTAATCTGTTGATTATTTTATATTTTTTTATATTTATGTTTAAAAAGAACATAAAATACCCAAAATAACATCTCTATAGAAAACAGAAATCAACCTGTATAATTGATCCCATCTAAATTATTAAACATAAAAAATATACGACAGTTATACAACATCTTATCCTTTATATTAGAAAATCATAAAACTACAATTTTTAAGGAATCATCTCCTATCTAAGGGAACATATCCTTTATAGAAAAGATGTGACAATCAGTTATCCACCACTGAAAAATAATCTCTCCCATACAAAATCATTGTCAAGACTACCAGCTTTTCTCACCCATTTTTTCAGTTGAATAGATCAATATCCTGACTCCTGAGAAATATTGAAAGAACAGCCTCCAATCACATTACAATCCTGTGTGGCAACTCTTTGTAGTTTAGATATGGGGTCCATATGTCCTGCGAAGAATGAATCCTCACTGAATGAAAGAGTAGCTTGGAAATGTCAATCCAACTGCAAATCCTCACAAACCTGCATTTTAAGGACATGTCCAAGTGGTCCGTTAACTTTTTAATTAATTCAGTGTCTCTCTTGACCAAAGGAAGGTTAAACAGACGCAGCCAGATCAGAATCTTGGAGATGGCTTCTGCTGGGTCGAAATAGGGAGACTAAAGAGCCATGAGCATTCCAGCTTTTCCAGAGAACCATGGACTGTTCTGTTATACAAAATCACAATCTTCAACAGAAAGAAACTTCAGAAAAACTACGTCGTGTTCCAAAATAGAAAGGAAGGAGCCTCCACTTGCTCCATGAATTTTTTGTCCATCAAACAAAGTTCTCATAGAAGGGTAGCTTCCCCAGACATCTGAAAACAAGAGACCTGCTGCCAATATATGAACATCTTTTTTCCCCGTTTTTATTGGACAATATGAGTATAAACCTTGTAATTTAGATTGAAAGGTTGTAGTGAAAGTTCTGACAGATAAATCAACACCATAGTTTCTTGGTTGTAGTGAAATTTCTGAGAGATAAATCCAACACCATAATTTCTTGGAGATAAGTCTTAACATTAAAATTTCAAAGAGATAAATCTTTATGTTATCTTAAGTTTTTGGGACAGGGACAGTAGGGGATGGGGAGATGTGTTTTCGGGTCTAGAGACGGTTTTATTAAAAATAGAAAAAATTAAAATATATAAGGAAATTTTAAATATTCATATGATAATATTGATAAAGCATTCATATATACAATATAGAACCTTAATATATAACATTTGTGTTAAATTGAGAGTTCACATGAGAGTTGAACAAATTAGTAAATGTCAAAACTTAATTTTTGTGTGTGTATGTGTGCAAAAATATGTAAAAATATATAGAATTGCAAATACATTTGATATATCATATAATATCATATTTTATAATAATAATGACATTTGAATATTTGATAGTATGATACTTCATCATTGATCAATGATATTATGATAGTCATAAAGATAATTGTCTAAGTTGCTATTTTTGGTCTCCACTCCTAGACCCCCTCATTGTAATCAAGTTTTTTATATGACAAAAGATCCCAATAACTAATAGAGGATGGGAGTGGAAATCCCATTGGGTTTGAGGGGAAGCGCCCCTTGTGGAGGTTTGGAGGCAACGCCCCTAGTAGGGTCAAAGGATAGCACCCCTTGTGGGATCCAGAGGCAGCGCCCTTGACGTGCTCCCTATTGTGATAGAGGGCGAGGTCAAGGGGAAAAGCCCTCACCACCAAGCACAAATTAAGGCCTTTGAAACTACACAAACCTTCATTATGCACACTATTTTCACAATTTTATCATTTTTTAAAGCTTTGAGTATTTTTTTTAAAAATACTTTTTTATGGGGATGATTGGTGGTCCCTAAGACGAGCATAAACGTGTATGATGTCTCTTGATCGTCCTGGGGATGACCAACTGTCACCTTCAATTTTTTGGGATATCCCCAATTTTTGGGACGTCCCCTGCATTTTTCCTCAATTTGGGGATGGCCCGGGTACATCCCCTAGGTGTCCCCACGTACCCAAAACGTCCTGAAAATGGAGACACCACAACAAATGCTAGGGATGTATCCCCAAGTTCCCTAGATAAACCTTCATTGTTAGAGGAACTAGGCAACCAACATAAATCAATTTGAGTGGTCCTCCTCCATCTAATGCCAATGATAATGATGATGTTGTTCATATGCTTTTTATGAAGAGCGATATGATAGTAAATTTTTCATATTGAATAAGAGATCTATTATAACATTCTAAGTTTGACAAGTTGACATTCATGTAGTATTTTTATGATTGTATTGTTATCTAACTTAATCTTATATATGTATATATACATACATGTATTTAAGTATCTATTTTTTTTTTTGTACCAACATTTCCATAACAAATCCAAATCCAAATCAATAACTTAATATTTAACACATTAAAACTAAACTATTTATATATAATTCAAATCTTAAAACAAAATAAATAAAACACAAATTTTTTTATTAAATATTTATAAAAATATATACAAACACAACTTTTTTAAAAAAATAAATAAATAAATAAAATGAAAAATTCACAAGATTTGACCTTTAAAAAGGCCTTCAAAATCTCCTCATCAACATACCACAATTGCTCAATTGCTCAAGATACATCATTTTTCTAGAATAAAAGGCAAGCCCCCACCAAAATAATAAGGTAAAGCTTTAGCATGTATTTTGATCGTTTGCCTATCTTTTTCCACAAAGTAATATTCCCATTCATTCCTCTTTAATGAGGAATATCCTTTTAGCTTTTACTATTCACTAATGCGAATGTTCTCATGTTTTAGCTGATCTTCAAAGCTAATATAAATGAGGATACTGTAAATTACAATAGCATAAGGCAAAGCAGTTGATTGGGAAAAGCCCAAGGTGGAGATACCCTGTTGTTGGAGAAATTAAGCTAAATGTAGTGATTCTCTCACTACTAGATGTTTTAGATTATAGCTTTATTTCTCACTCTTGTATTCTGATAGATATGAGATTATGGAAGTTTCAGTGATAGACACTGCTATGAGAATTTGATAAGGTATTTTATTTTTAACTGATAAACCATGATTTAATCTGGTTTGTTGGCATAGTTATGCACTATGCACTCTGACTGGTATATTGTTTACAAGTACTTTTCAGGTCATTTTTCTAGTATGTTTATAAAATACTGTATGCAAGCATTTCAGATTGTAACCAATGCCAGGAAAATTAGAAACTATTTCTGTAAGAAACATACAAAGAATATCTTTAGTATTAGAACAAAGCATTGGATGCCATCATTTTCTTTTGATAAGTTAAAATGAAGCCATATAATAGTTAGAAGAAAATGAATATATCCACACCAGAGGCCTGTCTATCCACAGAGTTATAGGGGCATGGAGAATAAGAGATAATCACATAGATCAGCAGCATCACATAACAGTCTAATACTACTGAGAATCCCTTCCTTGAGGAGTACATAATGGAGGGTTTCATAAAGAAAATTCTTTTTTTGTTTTTGTTTTTTGACATATTGCTTATTCATAGCATCCTGAATACTTGCACCTCTGTCTATCAGCCATTGCATCTACTAAATCAAAGTACCCAACTACACATATATTTCAAATAAAGCTATTCCATATCTGGGGTTAGGCCCAGGATATTCATGGTGGAGGGACATGCAAGCTCAAAGGCGCTTTGTTTGGTCATCTGTGCATGGTGGTTTGCTGGTATGCACCTTTCTGGCCAGTGGCTCACCTAGTCGAGTCCACTGTGTTGGAGCAGGTTCGTGAATCCCCAACTGGAGTTGCCCCAATTATAAAAATTAGCATCAGGTGAGAGCTGTGGTCCAAAGGGTCGTGTGTTCTGTAATTAAGTTGAATAAAAAATAAGGAAGTCATGATGTTTTTGGATTTAATTGTTGTATTAGTATGAATTGTTTATTTGTTTATTTATAGAGGCGAGATTAAGATTTTAAGAGTTTAATTATTTTTTTATTATTTTAATTAAATGGAATGAAATTATAAAAAAATTCTACAATCAGATTCACTTAATTTGCTGGTCTATTTGTAAAACCTTGATCAAGAGTTGTGACTTATGAATTATTTATAGAGTTTTTTTTTTTTTTACTCTTTCACTTTTATACAATATAGGATATAATGTTATTCTGTCATTTAGTTAAGTTGAATAAAAGATAAAGAAAAGTGATTTTTTTTTAATTTAATTGTGTGATTTGAAGATAGTTTATATTATTAAAAATATTTTTATGAATATGAGTTGTTTATTTGATATTTATTGTAATTAAAATGATATTTATAAAGGTGAAATATTAAGATTTTTTTAAGTTAATTATATCTGTAATAGTATTATTTTAATTTAATTGAATGAAATTATCAAATTTTTGTATTTGCAAAACCTTAATCAAAGTGTTGGGACTTATAAAACTATCGATCATGGAGCTTTTGGACCGACCATTTTGTGTTTTCAAGCTCATATGTGATATTTTTGGACTTAAGCTATGAGATACTATTTTTGCCAAATGCTCAGATTTCACGAATGACATTAATTTGGGAAGAGACTGAAAAGTTTTCTTTTTGTAGCTATTTCAAATCCTTAGTGGAAAATCTAAGAATACAGATAAGGGGGTGTGGAGAAAAGACGGATGATCTTAAAAAGAAAAGATATTAGAGGAACTGCAGAAACTAAATTTCAGTTCTGGCCCCACTGCCCAGAAAAGTAATATAAACATGAAGAAAAGTCTTGCCATGGAGGAGTACAAGCCTGAGCCCTGGATCCTCCATGAACAGAGTGATATGGGCAAGAACTTATTACATCTTGCTATTGTGAGTGCAGTTGAGTTTATATTAGTTGTTTCTGGTTCCTGGATGTTGGATTGTAATGAAGGGGAGCATTCGCATGTAATTAACTTTTTTTTTCTTCCTTACAGATTGGCCATGTTGATGCAGGCAAGTCAACTTTAATGGGAAGATTTCTGTACATTATGGGACGGGTTTCACAGAAGGAAATGCACAAATATGAGAGAGAGGCTAAGCAGAAAGTATGTCTTTTAAGCAGTTTGATTGATGAATTAGTGATATAGTGTACTAGTGCAATAGGAAGCTAACACTTAGTTCACTGCTGCTGCCGGCCCTCATATTACGATTAGTTGAAATATTTCTCTTTGTTTGCTCAGGGTAAGGGATCATTTTCATATGCATGGGTTCTAGATGAGAGTCCAGAAGAAAGACAGAGAGGTGTAACTATGACAGTTGCTGTAGCGCATTTTGAAACACACAATTTTCATGTTGTACTGCTAGATTCTCCTGGCCACAAGGATTTTGTCCCAAATATGATTATGGGTGCCTCACAAGCAGATGCTGCAGTCTTAGTTGTAGATGCATCCATAGGTGCTTTTGAAGCAGGAATGGATGGGCAGGGAATGGGAGGACAGACAAAAGAGCATGCATTACTAATTAGAAGTTTTGGGGTGGAACAATTGATTGTTGCTGTTAATAAAATGGATGCAATTGCATATTCCAAAGAAAGATTTGACTTCATAAAATCACAGCTTGGGACATTTCTTCGGCGTTATGGATTTAAAGAATCCTCTTTAACATGGATTCCCATGAGTGTCATTGAAAATCAGAACTTAGTGAGTTGCCCAACCGATGAGCATTTGAAGTCTTGGTAAGATATGTTTGCAGTTGCTACATTACAATGTGAAATTTAGTGATACTAGTTCTAAGAGATTTACTTTCTCATAGTTTGTTTGATGTCATTGGAGATCTTTTATGTGCTTTAGATACTGCTTGTTTCATGGATGATAGTACTTGAAAAAATGTGTGAAGTAACTTCTTTTCACAATTCTGTAGGTACAAGGGACCACATTTGTTAGAGGCTATAGATCTTCTCAAGCTTCCAGCCAGAGATACTTACCGGCCTCTCCGACTTCCAATATCAGAGGTTATACAGTCACGTACACTAGGTCAAGTTGCTGTCAGTGGAAAGTTGGAGGCTGGAGCTATTAGAATTGGCACAAAGGTAGTTCTTTGGGCATTGAGTCTTTGCATAACACAGTACTTAAATTTAATGACCTAAATATTTCTCACAAGCTTATCTTGAAGCTCAAATTTTTTGTTTGATTTTGCAGGTTCTATATATGCCTTTAGGGGAATTAGCAACAGTGAAAGCTATTGAACAAGATTCTAAAGTCCTGAATATTGCAAAGGCAGGGGACAGCGTAGATATTAGTCTTCAAGGAATTGATTCTTCTATTTTACTACCTGGGGGAGTCCTTTGTCATCCTGATTTTCCTGTTCCACTAGCAAGACGTATCGAACTGAAGGTTGCAGTTTTGGACATCAGGAAACCTATATTGTTTGGAGCTGAGGTTGCACACATTCCATTTTCTTCTCTAATTTACAAAGGAAATCAGGACTAATTTCCATTATTGTTATTTTTATGTTTTTAACTTCCTGACTGTGGGAAGCATGAGTGACAGGTGGAACTACATGCACACCATGCAAAGGAGTCTGCAAGAGTAGCAGAGATTTTGGCAATACTAGATCCAAAGACTGGCATAATTCGTAAAAAGGCACCACGACGTTTAACTGCCAACCAAAGCGCTTTGTTACAGGTAGATATGCACATGAATCAAGATTGTAGTGATTTTTCTTTAGATCTATTTATAGTAATGTCCTGAAACAAATGTTTGAAGTCGGCTGTAGACAACATATTCTCTTGATGGCACATTTTCTCAGTTTTGTGATCTTTGATTATATTTGGTTTTGTCAGATTTCTCCAAGACAGGGGATCTGTATTGAGGAGTACTCCAATTGCAAGGCCTTAGGAAGAGTGACATTGCGTGCAGATGGAAAAACTATAGCTGTGGGCGTAGTCACCAAAATTATTGAATAGCAATACCATGGTTTCCTGCCCAGTGTTATAACTGCTGTTAACTTTTAGAAACTAGCAGGTAAATACAACCAGTTAAATTGTGAGGGCAAAACTCATTTATTGTATATTTGTTTTTAATTTGTCTTTGTTTAGTCCATTGATTACATTGGCAAAGCTTTAAGAGCCATTGGTTTATACTTGGTATTTATGCTAATTAACAAACAAAGGATAGAGCAAAGTTCAGGATAGTTTCCAGCATTGATTTTCAGGGACAAGGTGGACAAGGTCTCTTTACACTGCAAGTTTTAGAATGTGCAATGCAACAACAAAGGATGTTATATGATGTTTCCAAACACTTTAAAAGAAGGGAGTATCAACACCATGATCTAATTACTAGGGGTTGAAAGGCCCGTAAACCCATAGTATCACTTAATTTTTTTATGTGTTCACTAGCTTCATTAAGTTTCAACTTTTCCCAACATCACCCTCAAATGGTACTGAACATCAATATGCTTCATCCTCACATGAAATGTCAAGTTCTTTTCTAGATACATAGTTTGTTGACCATCATAATCAATTGGAATGGCTATTGCCTTTAGTCCAGTATTTAAACACAAACTCCTAAAATAGATGGATTCCTTACAAGTATGAGTTGTTTTCATGTACTCTACTTCTACAACCTATTGCTTACACATCCAACTGATTGCACCACTAAACATAGGGAAAATGTATCCACTAGCGTATCTTATATTGTCGACATCTCAACCTACTCTAGATCTACAAATTCATGAACGCAAATTGAATTTTTATCCCTTATAGAATAACCATGATATCATAAGTAATAATTACAAGTACCTCACAAATACTTGAATACCCTCTTCACTACATCCTAATGTACTAATTTAAGATTAGCCATAAATCGACTAAGGACCCCCACTACTTGGGAATTGTCTAGTCTTGTGTAGACCATAGAATACATCAAAATATCGATTGAACTAGCATAAGATACTCTACCCATATCCTCCATCTCACTAAGATAAATTGGGAATTTCTCAACAAATAGTGTTGTCCCCATTGTAACAAGAATAAATAATGGCTTACAATTTGACATGTTAAACCCCTCCAACATTGAGTTCACATACTTACTTTGGCCCAACCAAAGTTTAATGTTCACTCAATCTCTTCTAATTTTCATCATCAAGATGTACCTAGTTGCCCCTAAGTCCTTCAAATCAAACTATATTGAAAGCTAATACGTCAATTCACAAATCAAACCTTTCCCATTACTAAAAATTAACATATAATCAACATATAACACAATAATGAGAATATGGTATTCCAATCTAGTTTCACTTGTGATTTGAAAGTGTGTCTTATTCCTCCTAATCTAGGACTCTATTACCCATCAAATAGGCACTAATCTTATAGGTGAGTGCTAACTAAATTTCCTAAATAGAAAATTAATCCTTATTAGTAATTTAGATGCGGGTTAGAGTTTTGCATGCTTTCATGATCCAAACCCAGGAAATATTTTAAGTGTTGTAATAATTATTCTTTTGGAGAATCATGTTATGTACATGCACTCATCTTCCATGTTTGCAATGATGTTGTTATAAAATTAAGAAGATTTATACATAGCTAGTTCTGGTCTAGTGACAAAATTTGAGGTCAAGCATGCATTAGGTATAACTTTATAGATGAATTATTCTTGCCTATTGCACTCTATTAGAATTCCTATTGAGGATACCTATAAGATCAACCTCTTATGTTTAGTAGAGCCCAAATTGCAGAAGATAGTACCCAATTTTAAAAATTAACCTTTAATCATCTGCACTCTATTCATGAGTATATGCTCTACCTTCATGAAGACAAATACATGACATTGAAGAATAGATTAATACTCTAAAATTGTGTAATTGTGATTTTGGGACCCAACAAATATGAAGTTAGTGTTTCAGGAATTAGGATGCAAGGATGCGAGGAAAATGGGAAAGGAAAAGTCCACCAACCCTCAGGGTTAAAATGGAGGAACAATGAGATTTGAAGAAATTGAATACAACATGACCAATTTTGTAAGAGGGATGACAACATCAAAAGTATTATAGGTTTAAAAGAGGGAGGAATGATGGGGAGTGGGATTAGGGAAAGGCCATATTAAGTACCATGGGAGGAAATGTAATTAAGGAAGGGAAATCTTGAAAACCTAAAGGAAACAAGGAGCAAGAAATTCAAGGTTAGGGTTTTGGAGTACTCAATGTGATTTAGGAATGATTTCTAAATCTAGCTTGGTCTCTAAATTTAGGGTTCGGAAGAATAAAGATAGGACATGTTATTATTAGGAAATAAATAAGATTTTTATTTATTTTTAGAAGAATGTGCAAACTAAATAAATTAAATAATTATTTAATTTTAGAGGAAAATTAGCTAATTAAATAATGAATAAGTTAATTATGAGATATGAGAAAGAATGCATGATTTAATTAAATAATTAAATAATTATTTAATTATGTGATAAGAGGATAATGGAAGATTTAATTAAATAATTAAAAACTATTTAATATAAGTGGATGAGGGAAAATGATATAATTAATTAAATAATTAAAATTTATTTAATTAAAGACGATGGAGGGAAAATGATGAAATAATTAAATAATTGATGGATGGAGATGGGTTAGTTTAATCAAATAATTGGAAATTATTTAATTAATAGTGATGAAAAGGGTGATGAGTGATGATGATGGGAAATAAGGAATTAGAAGAATGCATTAGACATTTTTAGGTGTCTACAAAAGGTCTAGGAAGGGATGAGCAATCTACCAAGGTTCAAACATTGGGTTTACAATTTATGTAGTATAGAATTAATTTCATCCTTGAAGTTCTAGATCCGAAAAGGAAGAAGGACAATGAGAGACAAGTAGAATGGATGTGCAAGGATCTAGGAAATAAAGGAAGAGAAGGAAATGATACCATGGTACAAGAAATCTTGTTTTTTTAAATTTGGGCTTGGGGGAAATTAAGGAATGGGAAAGATGAAGAAAAGGGAGACAAGTATGCATAATCCTGAAACTCTAATGGATTTACAGTCAAAGTGGGGTTTTAAGGATCAAGAAGTCATGACATAGGAAAATATTAGGATCCTAAAATGGAGGGAAATGGGGGCTTAGGGAAATGAGAGAAAACATACCAAGGTAAATGAAAGTCTAGAAAACCACCCGAGGCTTGTAAATAACCTAGACACCCTCAAACTTATTTTCTTTTAGAATTTTGACATTTAGGCACATGCCCATGATATGAGGTGGGACAAAGAACAACACCAAGTACCATGACTCATTACATACCACATAATAAAACTAACGATGCATCAAAATGCCGCTAGATTGTTTTTGTAAGATGTGGTAAGATTGCATGGTTTTCCTATAAGTATTACATTTGATAGGGATACTAAGTTTACGAGTCAATTCAGAAGATGTTATGGAAAAGGTTGGGTACTAGATTACATATAAATTCTACCCATCATCTCCAAACTAATGGACCAATAGAGGTAGTTAATAGTAGTCATGGTACCTTGCTTGGAAGTTTAGTTGGAGATAGACCTAGACTCAGTTGGATTTGGTCTTTGCCTACACACAATTTGCATACAATAATTCATCTAAAAGATCAACACATGTTTCCTCATTTTTTATTATTTATAGAATATCTCCAAGAGGTATTACAAATTTGATAAAGGTGGTTGCTAACATAAAAATATAAAGGTTGAAGAATTCACAGAATATATGTGACAATTGCACGAGGAAATTAGAAAACATATTCAAAGGAGTAATTTAGAATACAAGGAAATGGATAATGAGAAAATGAGAGTTGAGACATTTGTAATATATTATTTGGTTATGGTATTTCTATATAAGGAGAGGTTTCCCAAAGGGACTTTTAATAATTTGAAATTCAAGAAAATTGAACCTTACAATTTTTTGTGATAATTCTCAAATAATGCATGTATGAGGTTGGTCTTTCACCAGGGATAAATATTTCATCAATACTCAATATTGTTGATTTGCACCCATATGTATGGGTGATGATAGTGTTGCTACAAACTATGATGTTCTAGACATTGTTGATTGGATTGATCAAATTCTAAAATAGAATAGAGAAGATAATAATAAAACATTTTATGAAAGGGTTGTGAGCAAAAACCAAAAATAAGGATTATAATGAGTATTTGGTAAATGGAAATGAAAGGGTTTGTGGAGGATGAATGAATTTGAAGTAGAGTTTCCCTATTTGAGCTAGTTTAGTTCATAGGAGCTTTGTAAGTAGGGGCTCACACACTTTTGTACCTTGGGTGTTTGATGCCAAAACACCTTAAAAGGTCAACAAACAATGCACATCAAACATGAAAAAAGAAGAAACTTTTTATTTTGTTTTACTTGTATTTGTCTCTAGGTGGTTGACATGGTTAAAAATTATAACTTGGTCTTTCTCTAATGAATCAAGGATCAACCATTGAATGAATGACATCGTGTTATGGATTGAGGATTATCGTTGGATGGCTAAGATATATATTTTTAATTTAATTTTCTATTGATATCATATCTTATTCACATAAGAAGTTTCCAAACAATGGGGTGGTAAAAATAGGACCTATATAGAGATGATTGTGTAACCATTTGAGGATATCTTCTAGAAATTTGAAGAGCTTCCTTCATGTGCTTGTAAGAAAGATATTTTATGGTTGCATATTGATTTTCTTGAGCCTAAGCAACCAAGTATTGAAGAAGAGTATATATGATATTAGCGGCCTAAAATAGAGGTGATCAATGGCTGAATGTATTATGGGTTTGAGTTAGTGTAACAAGAATGCATTTCTAGATCTATTTTGGAGTTCATTATGACTCCTTGTCATTGCCTGCGTGGCTATAAGAGGATTGAGAATATCTTTTGTGTTGAGGTTGAATCTCATTTGCTACCTAATAACACTCTATGTTCACTTCTAAATGAATTTTTCTCAAAGCTTCTATTGTGCAACTGTGATTTGCATTACTTGGAGTTTATTGGTTTTTAACTGAGCCGCTCCAACTATTGCAATACTATGTAGTTTTTGGGCTTTGAGTTTACAATGGTGCATTGAAGCTTATGTAGTCAATAAGTGATTTATGCTAGTTATGTTCTATTGGTCCATGAATACCTTTAGTCTATGACAAATAATGTCATTCAAAATGTGTGAGAAAATAATAATTACCTGTGTATTTTATTCAAAAATCATGTCAATTAAATGTAGATATAAAGCTAAAAACTCAAAACATACTTCACTTACTAAAAAAATCAAACAAAATAATATTGTGGAAAAATATTTATTTATTTATTTAGTAGAGCCCTAAAATACATAGACAAATCCTTTAGAAAATATCCATTTCCTTTGTAACCTTCCATCCTTCACCTTTTTCTTGCAAGACAATAAGAACATGAGGTTTGCAATAGCATTGTGCATCGGGGCCATTATTGCAACATTGGCCTACCAGGTCAACATTGTGTCATGAATTTAAGTAAAATCACGTAGCAAAAAAATCATCAATTTTCACTAGCAATGATCCCATCCATAGAGGTTCAACTCCTTGATTCACAATCAAATGCATTGTTAGCAAAATGTGCATTCTCCTTATTGCATGTTCAACATCCATGGATTGTTACTTTCAATGGTTTGTTACAATAGAAACGCAAAAACATTTTACTTAAAGATAAGATATAGTTGAATTCAATAAATGTAACTAAAATATTTTGTGTTTTATTAATAATAGTAGAATTATCTTAGTTGCTTTCCTACAACAGGCTTTATGGCTTCTTTTGTTTTGTTTCAATTGTCTTATAATTATGTTAAGAGGTGTTTTATAGTGATAGCAAGATCATGACTTTGTATAAAAAAATTAAAACGTAGATTGATATATATATATATATATATATATATATTAAAAAAGAGATTATAAAATAACTCTTAAATAAATAAAATAATTCGTATATTAAAGTGACATCCATTGGGTCGCATTGGACCCTTAATTTGTTCCAATTCTTGACCTCAAAGTGCCAACCTTCAATGCTGGAGAATAAACACGAGCTCCAAAGAAAGCTATCTACCCTCCTCGACCTACAAAGTGGACCCCAACAAGAACATGGGTCACATCTCAAATATACAATCTGAGAACTAAAATGCTGAATATGACATGGATGTGCAAAAGGATAGGTAGTAGGCAATAAGACAATCCTCTCAAGGATCTCAAAAGGTATAAAAAAGTGTGGTGCGAGTTTAGAGCCTTTCCCATGGTGGATGAGGCTCTTTCGCGGTCGCTATATATATGTTTATGTTTTAAATTTTGTGTACACAAAGACACACTCCATATCTTATTGCCTCTCTATAATGTCTTAACATAATTAAAATAACTCTTTCAATAAAAATAAAATAAAACAACTCTTAAATAAATAAAGTAACTATTTAAGTAAATAAAAAATTGACGGAATTTTTAATATTCTATAAATATATTTATGTATAATAGTTTTGATGACTGTAGCGTTCTTCCCGAATATTCACGAGGTTTGTTTTTTAGGGCAGGGTTTGCTTTTACAGGGGTGAGGGTCACGCCGATCAAATAGGGCACATAATGGATGACTGTGAGACAAGTATTGGCTGGGTTGCTTAAGTTGTTCTCATGGTGGTTGAAATTTCACAAGTATTCCATGCCATAGAAGGACAACAAGAAAGAGAAGAATCCCGCAGTGACTACATTTAGATAGGCTTGTGAAGAATGGGGATTCTTATATGTTGTTAACCATGGAATTACACCAGATCTTCCCCAAAATGTTGAGTCCTTGTCGCACAACTGTGCGCAATGCGTGCAGAAATTAAAGAAAAGCTGGCGACATCTAACGCTCCAGACGTTAAAGAAAAGGGGCTTCCTTCTAACCCTGGAGAAATTGAAGAAAACGGCGCCACTTCTGCACCTTCAGAAATTGTAGCGAAGGCCTCCATTTCTAAGCCGAAGGATAGATACACTTGAAGATCTTGGAGTGAGAACTTCCTTTTCACGGAACTGCCTCATTCGAATTCGGTGCAGGAAATATGCGACAATATGTGACAGCAGGAAGGAAACCCAAAGTTCTGGTATGTTTTTTTAACCCTGCCGCTGTATTATTCCATTTCTTAACACTTTAAACTTCGTTCACTGTGTGCTATTTTGAACCGTGTTCTGGAAGCGAGGTGATTCGAACATCTACCTTCTCTATGGTTGATTTGTGCCTGCACACAGGATCAGTAAAATCATAGTGGCGAGCCTAGGGTTGGATGTGGAGGCATTCTACCATTCTGACTTCGAAAATCACTCTGCTCGCATGCGTATAAACATCTATTTCTCAGATGGCAAGATGATCCCGCGTCCTCATACAGATATCGGCTGTTTTAGCATGCTTTATCAGGACAAGGCGAGCGGCCTTCAGGTTCGGTCAAAAGAAGGAAAATGGGTGGGTGGACGTGAAGACTCTGTCTCACTCATTTATCTTCAATATAGACGACTGCTTGAAGGTCTGAAATTTATTCCATTATTTTTGTTTGCAAAATGTTTCGTCTGAACTGTATCATATTGCTTAGGGTTTCTGGAATCAATTATAACTGTTCCGTTTGCAATATATTCAATTGTCTAGGGTTTCTGGAATCAAGTATAATTGTTTCGTGTGCAGTGTAATCAATTATCTGGGGTTTCTGTAATCAATTCTACTTGTTTTGTCTGCAGTGCACTCTATGATCTAAGGTTTCTAGAGTCAATTAAAATTGCATAGTATTAAAATGAGTTGGAGATGAATCAATATGTAAAATTCAAATGCTTAACCTATTGGTTGTTGAATTCTACCTCTCTAATTACGTCTCAAGCAATATTCATTTAAGTGGAATCAAGATTTTGGAAATCAAACTATTGATTTTGCCTGTGTCAGTGATATTGTAGAGTATTGGGTCCTTAGTCTTGTTGAGACATTTGAATAGTAAGTTGTGTATTATATTGAGTAGGGGAATTGAAAGCTCTGTATATTAGCAGTGCCACTCTCAAGGCACTTGCACCAACAAAACACACCACAATCCACTTGACGGTGCAGGGTTTCTTGTTCCTATGATGATCGGTGCAAAGTTAGCTGTTTCTTGTGATGATCCTTACCGTCTCAGAGCAGGGTTTGCTGTTTCTTGTGATGATCCCTACTATCACGGTGCAGGGTTTGCTGTTTCTTATGATGATCCCTACTGTCAAGTAGATTGTGGTGGGTTTTGTTAATGCTTGTGCTTTAGGAGTGGCACTGCAAATATACCAAACTTTCAATTTTTTTACTCAACATAATACATTGCATACTACCCAAATGTCTCAACAACACTAGAGGCCCCAATGCTCTTTGTAATATCACTGACAAAGGCAACATTTGATTTTCCGAGGACTTGATTCCAATTAAATGAATATTGCTTGGAATATAATTACCCAGAGTTAAAAGGAGGGAAAGTTAAAATTTGAGGTAGAATCTAGCAACCAATACATTAAACGTTTTTATTTTACAAATTGATTTCATCTCTGTTTCATTTTAAAATATTGGTGTCTCGTTGTGGAGCAAAAGGATGTTTACAAAGGGTGGAAGAACCGCATATCGGTGCCTTATTTTGTGCAGTTTCCTCCAGATAATCAAATTTGGGTGCCAAGGGAGCTCGTAGACAATGATCATCCCAAGCGCTACAGGGCTTTTACCTTTTTCCAAGTCAGGCAGGCATGATGATATGATTGTTAAAAAAAACTTTGCAGCTTTTATGATATCTACGCAGCTATATCACAGCTCTGCATCTTTTATTAATTAATATTAAACCATCTACCTATTTTGGGATTCATTGTCATTCAATTGGCCTGTCATTTAATAGCGATTTCGCTCTGGCGTTTTGCCTTATGTTATTTTGTTTGGTTCTGTTAAACTTCAGATTGTAATAAAAGAAAACAGAGCATTACTGTAGAGGAAAATATCCATTTCCGAGGTTAACTAAATGAAATGCATATAACTAACATAAATTAACCTTGATTAGTTAGCAATTGTAGGAGTGATCATAGAATAATTAAATATTAATATTAAGAAATTAAATTTATTAGATAGATGTATTATTAGATTTTAGGATGAAGATGAATAATTTTGATATAATTTTGGAATCTAATTCTCTTGGAAATAAGAATTGGATCGCCCCTCTGTATTTTTCTTCAAATTTTGTGTTGAGATCTATATTTCTGTTGTGGAATGCCTCTGTATTTTCCCTCAAATTTTGTGAATGGAGATCTATATTTCTAATGTGGAACACCTTTGATGTAGATTCTCTGACATTTTGTTAGTTTTTTTTGTGTGGAGATCTATATTTCTAATGTGGAACACCTTTGATGTAGATTCTGTGACATTTTGTTAGTTTTTTTTGTGTGTAGATATTTGAAAAAGTATTTTGTAATTTTTGTTGGTGGATTTGTAACAGCCAGTAGGTTATTTAGGAATTTTTTTTTTTTTACAATAGTCATTTTGTTTATTAGAGGAGTGTGCTGCTGGTATTAAGGAAAGTTTTGAGGGCTGGGTTGGAAGAGGATTCTATGGCTGTATTTTCCCTCAAATTTTGTGTTGAGATCTATATTTCTAATGTGGAACATCTTTGATGTAGATTCTCCCCACATTTTGTTAGTTTTTTTTGTGTGTGGATATTTGAAGAAGTATTTTGTAATTTTGTTGGTGGGTTTGTAACAGCCAGTGGGTTATTTAGGAGTTTTTTTTTAACAATAGTCATTTTGTTTATTAGAGGAGTGTGCTGCTGGTATTAAGGAAAGTTTTGAGGGCTGGGTTGGAAGAGGATTCTATGATGTAATCAAGCTTTAAAATAAAAGATACATTTTTCATTGTAATCTTCAATATGTCAAGTTTGTTTGTATATTTAAAGTGAGATAATCGATTAAAGAGAGTATTTGTATTGTAATCTTCAATACGTCAAGTTTGTTTGTATATTTAAAGTGAGATAATCAATTAAAGAGAGTATTTGTATTAGTTATGTTTTGTTTTTGTTGTCTTGATTTGATTCATTATCTGTCATAACATAATATTTAAATTGCAGCAATAGAGATTGTACAACTCTCTTTCTAGGTTGAATCTGTTGGTCACATATTTGTTTTGCACGTTCCAAATCTAATCTTGCAACATGTGTGCTTCTCGTGCCTGGTTAGTCAAATTCATTGATGTTTGTTCTACTTAAAGGGCTAGCAACTTTTAAGAATACCTTTAGAGGGATGTTGAATGGCTAAGAGACACATTCTCCTAAGTTAACCCTAAAAAAAGACTAACTTTATGATTGTGATAAGGATGTAGGACATCAAACATCAAACATATAAATGCTTATGCATACTTTGATTCCTTTTAGTACACCAATCCAAGTGTTCTTCTAATGAATGTTCCTCAAATATTCTTATGAATGTAAATAATCTAAGATGGAAAAGTATTTGAATTGAATACTAAGACATAGTTACCAGTCATGAAGTTGTATTTATAATCAACTCATTATAACTTATGAATTTAGTGAGCATCAGCTCATAATAACTTCTGAATTTAGTGAGCATTGACCAATTTTGAATTTGAAATTTAAAATTTAGGAGTCAAACTTACAATGCAACATTGATACCGCACCAATGGGATTGACCCCAAATAAGAGAGCAATAAAGTTTGTGCATGAAATGAATGCTTAGTCATGGAAGGTGTAGTAAATGTGGAATGCATGGGATAATGTGTAGAAATGGATAGGGTATGGTCGGAATGTGATAATGTGTATATCGAAATGGGCCTTAGCTTGGAGAATGGGCCTTAGCTAGACACAAGATTGCGCCAATTGTTGATAAGTAATTACATTATGTCATTGTTAGAATGTACATGAAACTAAATGGGAATTGGCATGGGTAAGTAAATTTAACCATTATAATTACATGGCACTTCATTATAATTAGCTTGGAGAATGGGCTTAGCTAGACACAAGATTGCGCCAATTGTTGATAAGTAATTGCATTATGTCATTGTTAGAATGTACATGAAACTAAATGGGAATTGGCATGGGTAAGTAAATTTAACCATTATAATTACATGGCACTTCATTCAAATGCCATAAGAGTAGATGTATGTGTCATTTTATTGACCTTTGTTATAATTACATATCACTTAATTCCATTTCCATTTGTAGTAGATGTATGTTTCATTTAATTGACCTTTGTTCTAATTGCATCTCACTTAATTCCATTTCCATTGGTCATGAGATGAGATGTGGTACATTTTATTTGGTTCACTTTTGTAAAGAGGAAATTTACACGCCCATGCCAATTCCATTTGGTTTTGGGCCATATTATCATTAGAATATGCACCCTTGCTAAACACTCATCTTAGGTATTTAATGAATATGGGATGATCTCTCAAGTTGTGGGACTTGAAACTTGAGATCAACCTCCATATGTAGGGTTGGTTCCCTATCTATTCATATCCTCTAAAAATGAAATTAATCCTAGTTTATTTTGTTTTCATTATCGAAAAAGGGAAATAAAGTTTCAATTGAAAATAACTTGTGGTGATGCACCAAATGATATTTGATGAACTCCTAAATTAATTTTTCTTGCACAATATGATCTTAATCTATTGATAAGTACATGCACAACACCTCAAGATTTTGCACAAGTTCATAATTGAGATGAAATAACAAGGAAAATGATATTTCACAAGATATTTTCTTAACCCATTCAATAATATACAACACAAAAGATATGATTAAGGCCAAAAATCATTGTTTTATTGATCAAAATATTGATTACAATTGATACATGGCTCTATTATAGAATTTTTATAGCCAAAAATCTCTAATCTTATTTTGTACCAATGATATACATATATAGAAGAATACACGACATCATGAGCAAATCTAGAAGGCACTCCTATTTGAAGAAAATAAACGATAATTGCTTTCTTGGGTGCTAGAAAGGCACATCTCTTGACTTGCCTCCTTCAAAACCTCCTCAAACTCTCCAACAAGGCATAGGAGATGGTGCTTGTTTACTTTCTCAATTGAAAAGACCTAAAGATGCTCCTTGTAAAACTCAAAGTTGTCTCTTGCATGATTATAGGGCCATGCTTACTATCCTTGCAATAACCTTGGCTAGGCATAGGAAAGGTCTTCTCATATAGTTATGCTCCTCACATGTTGAACACTTTATAGATACCTTTAACATGCTTTAAGATTCTTGTAGGCATTGTTTATTGTCAACCATGCTCTGCTCTATTGACAATTGTTTCATGGGAGTTAATTGATATGAAGATCACCTCACAACTATCCTATTGGGATTACAAGTTGTCTTCTATTTTGACTACACAATGGTCTTTAGTGGTCTTCTAGAAGACTTCATAGACTTTGCAAGGTTTGATAGTCCCCTAAAATTGTCTTTGCAATCTTTTATTACATGTTTTGTGCTCTGTGGATATCCTTCTTATTCTCAAATTTTGATGACTTCACTATACTTTTTGTAGCATCATAAATTGTCAACCCTGACAATTTCACACTACCTTGACACCCTATTTTTCCTATAACATTAATTAATTTATTCATTTCGGGTCCAGATTATGAAAATATATTAAATTCCCTGATATCCCAACAAATTTGAAGCAAAATCCCCTGGTCATGAGTGGGGGTGCCCTTGACTCAGGGTGACCTATTTCAAATTCAAACATTTTGGGTGTCGGCCTTGTGTGTTTTAAAATGACCCTAGGTCAACCTATAATAAAAAATACCAACCAAGATGCATATATAAACAATTTTTCTTCTCATTTGAACATTAGAAAACATTATGAACAAGAAGCTCTTATGATCAATCATGCTCTTATTGTAAAGATGTATTGAGTTATCCTCTACATGCTAGCTACAACAATCTATTGTGTTTTGTGGACTAACCTCTTGCAAGTCTTCAAGCAATTCAAGCATCCATCAAACAACCTTTGGTGACAACTTATGGTGTGGACATCACTTTGACAAGGGTTTCATACCTAAGGTAACAATACTATTTATTATTTATTGTTTCAATCAATTATCGTTCATTTGGCATCTACCTAACCTAGGGCATGTCCTCTTTATCATCATGATTTGTTGTATGTGGAGGTGGAAACACCAAAATGAGGTTTGACTTAGACAAGCCCCTATACAACACAATCTTTCCCCTCTTCATGTGCACAGGTTAGATCCAAAGGTCTCGTCAATAGATAGCTATAGAAAAACACAAAGCAGACTGTAACATGTCATCTAAAGTCTACATACCCTGAAAAGTAGCATCTTTGGTCAAGGGCACCCCCACCCTTGACCTTCAAATTCATGCCCAATTTTTAATCATAGGTTCCTCTCTATCACTATTTTCTAGATTTGTGTTTGTTCCATTAGTTTTCATTTTTGTTTGTGTGATAATTATATTTTTAGATCTAGGGTTTATGTCAAATAGGTTTATTAAAATACACATCAAATTTCCCATCTTTGCAATTCAAAAGAGCCAAACCCTAGGAGATTGGCCCTCCCATGTGGCAACTAGTCAATCATCAACCCTAGTTGGTTTGGATCTTTAATGTGAAGGAAAGAAAAATAATTGATCCTAGTTAATCTACTAGTTAGATCTAGAATCACTTTTCCTACTCTACATTTTGGTGAACCAACATTTTACACTTGCAATTTTTTAATTTTTATAGCATAAATTTTGAAAGTTGATCAAAAACTTAGGTTATTCGAGTGCCTTGTTGGGTAAGTACAAAAAGATGGGGGATCAAAAAGGGGTCTTAAATGGCCATTTTTTTCTTTCTAAAATCATGAAAGATTGACCTTGGATGAGAAATTGAAGATAGTTACATTCAAAATATGAAGATGCAACAAAAACAAGAGTCGTAGTGCTTCGAATATACTTTCTAAACTATTATTATTTTTAAATGATAGAGATTAAGAGGCTAAAAAAGGGGGCTGCACAATTTGGTCCCCTTTTTCTAAAAAACATAACATAGCATTTAGCATGCTCCCCCTAAAATGTTAATTTTTTTTAGTATTTTAAAAATTACTTGGGTGAGAAATTAACTAACACCTTGTCTAGTTTATCCCCAATTTTTTTGCTAATTTTTTACTAATTTTCAAAGTGGACACATCCTTAAAAATAGAAATTTGAGCATGCCCCCCCCTAAATTTTTTGAAAAATGATCTTTTTTTTTTTTGAATGTGTAGAATGGAGTCTAGTTTCTAAAAATGTAGTTTATTTGAAATTTTTGATGAACGATTAAAAAATAAAGTAAAAATACCAAACATTGGTTTTTGACAAAAAATAGATACACTAACAAAAGAAATTAAAAATGAAAACCTTAACATACTCAAAACGTGAAAAAAATTACATGGTTAGATAGCTAAGAGAGAGCTTAACATTACCATGACATTTTTTCGACTTGACATTGAAACACGTGCAAACCTAATGGGGATTACACTTGAGATTATGCCATTTTTTTTTTACAATTTACAAAATCACATATTTGAACATTGGAAAGTCACTCCAAGCCTTTTGGGTTGGAAGCCCAAGACAAATCCAAGCCAAAGGCTTAGAAATTTCCAAAGCAAGAAAAAATGTGAGTACATTACAATGCACTCGCGTTATGTTTTTCATTGATTTTTTTTCTTTTTTCTCTTTCTCCTTCTTAGTTAGTGAAACAATATACATGAAATAAATATTTAAGTTACCATTTACATATGGATGTTTACTTTCTTATACTTTCAGTTATATTTTATGTATATAGTTTTAGAATGTTTGAGAGTGGTTTCAAATCTCTAGGAGTTATAATGTAAATTCTAGTTTTTGGAAGATCTTATAATTTTTCAGACAGTCAAATTACAATAATCAACATGTCAAATTTAAGTAATCAAAGTCAAATTTGAGTAAACATGTCAAATTTTAGTAATTAGGGGGTCAAATTTAAGTAATCAACAAGTTGCATCATCTTTTTCTTTATCTCACTCATTGTTTATCCCTTACTCTCTAGACCTCTCTTTCTCACTATCTCCATTCCTTTATCTGACTCTCTCTCCTTTGAACTCAAGAACTACCTCTCTACCTGTCCATCCTTCTCTCTCCACCTCTCTCTCCCTCCCTTCCTCCTCTCTCTCTCTCTCCCCTACCTCTCCCTCCCCCCCCTCTCTCTCTCTCTCTCCTCTTTATCTCACCATTCTCCCTCTCCCTCTCCCTCTCCCTCTACTTCTCTCAATCTCATCTATCCCTCTTTACCTCTCTCTCCCCCTCTCTCCCACCCTCCCTCCCTCCCTCTCTCTATTTCTATCTACTTCTCTCTATCTCACCTATCCCTCTCTACCTCTCCCTCCCTCCTCCTCTCTCTTTCTCATTCTCTCCTACTTCTCTCTCTCATAATTCTCTCCCCATCTCACTTTGCCTCCCTCCCTCTCTGCCTCATCACCCCCTCCCTCTCTCTCTCTCTCTCTCTCTCTCTCTCTCTTTATCACACCTCTCTCTCACCTCTCTCCCTCCCTACCTTTCCCTACCTCTCTCCTTTCCTCTCTCCTTTCCTCTCTACTTCTCTCTATCTCCCCTCTCCCTCTTTCTACCTACCTCTCCCTCCATCACTCCCTACCACTCTCTCTCTGCCTCTCTCTCTCTCTCTCACACACACACACCTTTGTCTCCCTCCCTCCCTACCTCTCCCTCCCTCCTTTTCTCTATATTCTCTATCTCTCCTCTCTCTCTACACCTTTGCCTCCCTCTCGCCTCTCTCTCTACCTCTCCTTGTTGAGAAATGGTGCCTCAAACCTACTGGTGTTTAGGCCTCTACATTGTCAAACAAACAGTTGAATATCACCGGGACAGAGTCACTAGTTTGATCGAAATCCCGATGGAGGGTGTTGCATTGGCGATGAGAACTCTTATCGGCAGGACATTGCTTTGCCGTTGGGACATCATAACATGTCTCTTCGACATGGCGATGGGAACTATTATTGACGAGACATGTATATGTCAAAGGGAGTTCCTTAGCAGTCTCCTTGACACTCCAATGAGTCTCTTATCAGAGTGACTTAGTCATTGTTGCTAGGACATTGGATCATGTCTCTTTGACATGCCGATGGAGTGGGACCTTAGTACATTGTTAAGGTGGGACCGTTCTATGTGGAAGGTGACATCAGTTGTACGGTAGTGACATGGATGTCACATAGATGATGGGGACCACTCGGTTAAACACTATTATCTTATCAGTGTGACATCCTTATATCGGTGGGAAAAGTTGTATTCTCTCATCGATATGGCGATACATGTATTTGGCGAACAAGTGGATGTCGATATGACATTGAGTGTTTGGAGAGACATGGTCTCATGTCTCTTCGACACTCCGATATCTGAAGACTTGGTGGGTCTTGTTGGAATATGTTGAACACATGGTAGTATTACCTTCATTGAAGTGACAAAGGGGAGTCAGAGGGACATGGATTGAAGTCTCTTCGATGTCTCGATATGACTTCAATGGCGGAAAGGTGGTGACAGTTAAGCTACTCGTGGTTGTTTGTCTAGTATGAAAATTTGCTGGAATGATTGAAAACCGAATGGCACTGCCATAGTGTGGTAAGCTAGGTAGTTGAGTGAGAGAGAGTTGCTCGGTCGGAGAGGGAGATGTGAGACAATGTTTGAGAAGGGTTATTTTGTCGGATTATCTCTGGATGGAACAAGATGTAAAATCTATAAAGGCTTAAAGCTTGAGATTGTATTGTAACTCTATTTGTTGCTAAATAATACAATGGCTGAATCGTTTTGGAGTGTGGGGTTTTTTACCCGAAAGGGTTTTCCCCATGTACATTTGTGTGTCCATATCTTTTGTCTTTCATGTTGGTTGATTCTGCAAGTTGAATCTGTCTGATGCATGTTGTTGAAAATGGTTGTATTTACATAAGCTTTTCTCAGGAGGGTTAATATGGGAAATCAACTATGCCTGTTTCTGCTTTGTGGCATAGTAGTACGTGTCTTTGAAGTAAATTAATGGTTTTGAAAGTAACTGAAGGCACTACTGATCTTAGATGTTCATTCTGAGATGACCATGATTTCCCTACAAGTGGTATCAGAGCCTTCTTGCAGGATTTGCTTTTCCTTGCATATGCAGGTTTGTGAGTTGCATGTACTTGCATGTGGCTTGCTTGCATGTAAGAATGCTTGGTGTTTCTTGGTTCTTTGGATTCCTTCTATGAAGATTTCTTAGACTAGCAAGCTTGAGGAGATCTGAAGGAGTCATCTGATGATTGATCCTTTGGTGAGTAGAAGTCCTTGCTCTTTTTGTTTTAAGAGACAACACACAATGTGAATGACGTTGAAGATGGAAAAACTGGAGTTGATCATATTGTAATGATGTGGTCTGAGGCTCCTAGTTGACAACAAATAATCCTGATGGAAGGGGTGTGAGTTTATGCTTGTGGTTGTGTTGCAGTAAATTTATTCATACTGGGTGTTTGTGTGAGAGGGTCCCCGATGATATGGAGAAGCTTGGGTTGTTTATTCAGCCATGGAGTATTGTGCTTGTGCTAGGTGCTTTGTCTTGGTATTGAAGGCATTGTTCTCTGTTACCCTGATTGCATGTAGGCTGTGAAGTTAATCTTTGGGTGGTCTGAAAACTTTCGAATAGCTTGGCTCTCTCATATGCATGTGCATGTTGGTGGTTATGGAATTGGTCTGGAATGGGCCTGGATTTCCTGTACTACTTGTTCCTTTTAAGGATTTCTTGTACTTGCATGGCTTGGATTCATGTTCTTTGGATTTGAAGGGGTTTTATAGATTTTCATTTAAAGAATCTATGGTTATGCACATTCATGTTATTCCATTGTTCTGGTTAACTATGATGGTTGTATGTAGACTTTTGAGTTGTCTAGAAGTGCAATGGATATGGGTGTGCATGGGTGTTTTATAAACACAATGATTTTGTAGGTTTTACACGGTCAAGAAAAACTTGTGGTTTTGTGGAGCTGTTGGTAAAACTAATTTCTAGACCCTGGCTTGTGGGGTGCTACTGGATGAGATAGTTGTAGTTCTACATGCATGGTTCATGCATGGTGAGAGGAGGTTAGGTTTCTTCTCTTCATGGGAGTGTTGGTAAGTGTATATTCACTCAACATTTCTATGGTGGTGCTTAATAGATTCCCTTGACTATGGTGCTCATTGTGGACATGATTGGAAAATCAGATTTGAACTTGATCTGGTGTTTGAGTCAAGTTGTCTACATTGTTATTCTCCTTGAGATCTCAGTTTTGCAATTTCCAGTGCGATGATGGGTTTGCATGTTTCATTGATTGAATCTACAGGTTTAGAAATGTTGTGGGCTATCTTTACCTACATGTTTGCTGTGGGACAACTCAGAAGTGGACTATCAATATCCACGAGGTTTGATTATGTGATGGTGCAGATCTATTAGTTGGCCTTGTCTATGGTCACTTGCGCATTGGTGTGGCTGCTTTAAGATGAGAGGATGGATGATGTAGAGTACCTGAATAGTTGGCTATGGGGACCTGTAGCATGTGTATCACAATGTCATGGATAGCTTGGGTACACTGGTTTGTGTTTCCTTTTGATAATGATGGTTTTTTTTGCTTGGTTTGGAGATCTTGGTGCTGCTTGGTACTGTTGTTAGATGGACATGTTGTTGAGTGGACCTAGAGGTTTTTCAGATTAGAAAATGTTTGGTCATGATGCTTGGAGAGCTCGGGTGTCATGGTTCAGTGGGAGCTTTAGCCATGACTAGATTCATCACTTGGTGGTGAATGATATTATGTAGTGTTACAGATGTTACTAGGAGGGACTCTTAGATCCTATTGCTGGAGAAGGGTTCTTTCACTTTTGCATGGACAATATTTGAGGATGTGTAACATCTTGGAACCATGGAGGATGTTTGGAGTATTTGGCTGAGGTGTTGGTGGTGCTTGATAGGTGATGTTGGTTTAGAGTTGTTTCATGTCATGTTATACTCTTGCTTATGCATTAGAGTTTTGGCATGAGGCATTGCTCTTGAGACCATAGTAAGGTCACTTGGAGTGTGGTATTTCTGAAGGGGGATGGTAAGATCATGATGTCATGATAAGTTCCTGGTTCAATTGTTTGGAGCTTTGATAGTGATCTGGAGATTCTCTATGTTTTGGGTGCATTGGTCATATGCTTGAGAACTTCATGATAATGTAGTGATGCAAATTGGAGTTTAGTATGAAATGATTATTTGCAGGTGCTCATGGATACATGGAGAAAAAGGTGAGGCTGTAATTCTCTTGATATGAGAGAAGTGTTGTTGATGGTTACTCCTAATGAAGATTTCAACAAAAATTCTGAGGAGCCTACACCTTGGTTGGGCGTGAATTCAATAGAGACCAATGAGGAGATCGCTCTTGGATGAGTAATGGTGGCTTGCATATCTTGGAGGAGCATTCTCATTCCCCACTCTTGGTCTACTCGGCAGTGAAGTATATTTGTGAGGTATTTTCCCTTTATATCTTTTAGATGTGTTCTATGCTTTCTTTCATGATATGGATCTTGGGCTGTTGTTTAATGGTTTTGGAGGATTCATAGTGAAAGATGGACAACATGATTATCTCCTTGTGAATTTTATTTTATGATATATTATGTTGATAAGAATAGTTGGGAGATACTTTCTGGGTTTGTTTTCTTGAGATGGGAAATTGATTAGTTTGATCTTCCTTGAGAGGCTTACATCCATGTTGATTACATGATATACATATATATATATATATATATATATATATATATATATATATATATATATATATATATATATATATATATATATATATATATATATATATATGCATATGCTAAGTTTGATATTTGTGATTGAACGGTTGGGTGTTGTTATGGATTTTCTTTTGGGATGTTTTGGGAGGAGATCATACTTGATATAGTTGGCATTTAGAGGTGTATGTAGGGGGATTTTCTACAGGTACATGATATGCAATTTTTCTCTCTTTGGTCTTGGTTGTCTTCCTGGATGTTTGGTTTCACATTACATTGGTTTGAGGTTTGGTTGGAGTTGTAGTGATCACTAGCTTATGGTCATGTGTTTTCACTCATGTTCTTGGGTGATGACATGGAGTTTTTTTATCTCTTTCCTTTGTTGGGTGTGAAGAACTTGGGAGAGCTGTGCAGACCTGTGGTGAGAGTTGTTCTTATAGGTTGTCAGTTTAGAGATTGTGCATATGATTGTGGATGATTCCTTGGTACTATATGATGTGGTTTACACATCTTATATGATGCTGTTGGTAGACTCGTTATGCCTTTTATCTTTTAGATTTGGTATTACCCATGCAATGGGAGTTCCTGGATGTGTTTGGTTGTCTTCAACTGGTTGGCACATGGAGCTTGTTTTTGCAACTGATGGGTTCACTATGTAGGTGGCATGAGTTTGCTGATGTGGATACCTTCAAGGTATGTTGGATTGGATGGATTAACACTTACTGTGTGTGCTATTATTAGTCGTGTGGGTTTGATCAGTTGGATGGAAGCAATTGTTTTTTTGGTTGTTGTTATAGTTGGTGTTCTATCTTGTTTTCTCGAGAATTTCTTCATGGTTGTGTTTTAGTTTGGGGCTTTGAAGTTGATGTTGTTTATGCTTATGTATGGCTTGTTGAGCATAGTGGAGTGGTGGAAGTTTGTTGAAGTCATTGGCATTAGTTGGTTCTGTTGCTAGTGTCTCAAATTAGACTGGTGAATATTGTAATGCCCCGCTGTGCGAACCCCAAAGGACATTTAAAACTAACAAATTACAACATAACATAAGATGAACATTAACATACAACACATGTAATGCAATTATACATATACATCATATACTACGTCCCCTGGGGTACACATGACTACATTACTAAACGTAAACCCATAACACAACAATGATTAACTAACTACGAGTATACCACTTAACCATTATATAGAATTAATAATCGATGAGCGTACATCCATAATGTTATATGAATAAAACCATCCATCACATCTATGAACATAATTATAAATATTTCCACAGATGCAAAAACCATTAAAGAATCATATATTATGAAGCAATAACCACATAATAGCACCAAGAATCTATAATCATATCACGAACAAAAAGCATCCATCAATGACCATACGATAATGCCAGAGACTACAATCATCACATTTATAATATAAAGATACATCGTTCAAGAGTTACATCAATACAATAATGCTTCCCAACATGAACGGGAAGGGTACAACAACATGGAACAATCCAACTGAATGTATGAATAAAAGCATCAAAAAATGGTTCCAACTCTGGTACATCTCTAAAGTCACTGCAACTGGTACAACTCTGCACATCTCGATCCTCGGTTGGGGACCCAATGTGGTGCATAGCACGTTCCACCCGAGGGCCCACCCCCCGTGCTAGGAGTAGACAAGAAAGACCCTCAACCAACACAGTCAAGTGAACAATGACAACAAGACTCCATGACAAGAGCAACCAAAAACACAAGAAACATCCGCTTCCTGAGGTTCCAAACAACAAAAGGGGAAACAAAAAACACACAAGGTTGCTAAAGGGTAGAGTGTCATCACATGGCTCGACATGGGTTACCCAATGCAGATCTTCATAGGTTACCGACTCTCGTCCTAGGTTACCTTGGCAACCTCAACCGATCCCTGACCCCCATTCTTACACATACAGAATCAAATCACCTCTCATGAAGAGAAGGTGGTTGATTTTCCATTCCAGGCCTTCTCGTCTCATCCCAAGCCTAAACAAGTGCTAGGGCCATAAGAGAGGCATCCATTATCTTTTTTTAGTTTGAATTACTACCCAATCCCCCTAATTAATTATTAGGTTTTCACTTGATTAACTCAACCTCCACATGAGTTACCTAGGACACCACTTAGGGTTCTGGCCCCCGTGGGAAGCCACTCTCCCTACTAGCAACAAAATCCCAAAAACACAAATGAGGTAAGCCATCTTGCACAAATTAACAAGGCCAAGTAAATAAATCCCACAAGTGAGGCATGCACCATCTCACGCTAACACTTCAAAGTAAAGAAAACCACTTTCAAGTGCAAGGCTAAGCCCACTAAAATGCAATCAAGAATAAGAGTGACCGTTCACAAGGAACCACCAAGAATAACCAATTATAAATCAAGATTTTTCCCCACCTTTGGAAGCCTAAAACGACCTACTACCCAAGAACGCACAATCAAGGGTAAATTAAGTAATACGAATTTCCAAATAAACTCCAACATGAGTTCAATGAGTAATATCTCCTCATATTGAAATAACATAAGAGGAAGGTACAACAAAATGAAATCCTCAAAACCAAATTTTAAATATACGTGTATAGGCAATGTATTAGTCCTAAGGAATAATAAACAATCAATTACCATTTTATTTATTCATTTATTAAGAAGTCATTTAAAATAACTAAAGAAATTATATATAAACATGTTTTACAATAACTCAATATGTATTTACACAAATAAATTACTTGCACTAACTCACTCAATAGATAGATTTTAAAGAACATTTAAATCTTTGTTTGCATTTTATCATTACACTCATCATATAATCGTTTTAAATAATATATATATATATATATTAATTGATTACTATTCTAAATATATATTTGATTGCATATTTAATTTTATGTGATTGTGTATCTTTAATTTTAATTGACTACTGCGTTTAAACAATATTCAATATACTAACATAAAGCACTCAACTATATTTAACAACACACCTACATACATACATACATATAGATAAAGTTGAAATTCTTAAAAAGTGATTAATTACTATAATTCCATGGGGACATGGTCAAGTCTAAGGTACCATTCAAATCAAAGAGATCATTGAAACTATAAAGGCCTTAAGAAATGCTCAAAATGAGTACATTAAGAATAAGTGCAATAAGATGTAACATTTCATTTTAATATGAATGCATATCATTAAGAACACACTTTAATTAATTGGTTATATTATTACTGCTATCTGTGTTATAGAGTGTTTTTCCTAAATATTTTCCTTTAAAAGACCATTCCAAATCAAAGAGTATAGAGAGTCTTCAACTTTTTTTTTCAATTTCAAGATAAAGATTATGTAATGATTTTAATGTTTAGTATAGCACTTCAAATAACTAGTATACAATTTATTCCACAACCATTTTTCCTCAAGAAAACATAGAGTAAAATATATGTACCAACGCATACTACTACTACTATATATATATATATATATATGATCATAACATTGATCATAACCGAATACAAATCGTAGACTACAAGGGTCGAATGGGAACATCAACGCATGAAATTGCTTCACTCATTAATTATTCATGAAGGTTTCAATCGGCCTCCTAATTCATCATATAGGTCGAACCCATGATCGGCTATTAGTCATTTTTTTTCCTTTCAACAGCCAAACCCCCCCTAATAATCCTAAATCTCAAACTACTATCAATTATCAACAAAAACAGGATGCAAAACATCAAGGGTCGATCGCAGTAACAATCGGTGAATAAGCCTACTTCCAGTTACCCCTGCAAGTGATTTCAACAGATGATTACAATCTTTTGGTGGGTCGATGCCCCAAATCACTATGAGATTCACCCATTGAAAGACACAAAACATCAACATGATAAGCTAAACACAAATCATGGCCAACGATGCCCACATTTGAAACTGAATCATTGATTACTAATATAGGATATTTCCACTAAATGAAACACAACCTTTACTAATAACTTATGCCAGCTTATTCCTATATTTCTCCCACTGTGTTTAAATAAAGTGGAGAGAAATAAACCGATTGCAAAATGCACAACCCATTGATCATTATACCAAATCATATCCATAAACTAAAATAGTCTAGAACCAATATCATTCTACATCTTCAGAAATGAGCCAGATTTAAAAATATCACACCCAGCAATGTCACAAGATGCAATAAGATGCAACCCAAAGGCCACCAGGAGAGAAATATTCAATCACAGTAGAGAATAAATAAGAGTACAATGGAACGACACCACAGGCTGCTAAGTCATAGTTATGCAAAGGAATCTATGCGAAGTTGGAGGTATTGGATTGGAAAATGAAGGCAACAAGATACTTTCAGATTCAAGACTTTACCTGAAGCTGTGGGAGGAAAGAAGAGAATCGATTATTGCCATCAAAACGAATATCAAGTATAATAAAATTGGTAGATACAAGAAGGAATAACATCTCTTTTAATACCATTGATAGGCCCAAAACTCAACAAAAGTAATTCAAACCACACAACATAGAATTCACTCCAAAAAACATACTTGCAAACAACAATCCTCTTAAAAAGAATATTATAATTCCTTAAATGAAATTCAATTAATCGTTTATTAGACGACAAAAGAAGGAGAATTTGTTTTCATAGAGTGGAGAGGATAAAATTAAGATAAAAAGCAACACTGACCTAATTTCCTACACCCGAAAATGGAGAGGATGCACTGAAGACCACACTTTCACAGCCACCAAACCTTCCTCTAGAACTCGGTCCCTTCCCGAAACAATATCAATTCCAAAACTATATTTTTTTTTCAGAAATTATTTTTGTAGAGCTACGTTTTCTTTTTTTTGAGAACCCAAAAATTAACTTCTAGAACAAATAAGAGTTTTGTTTTTATCTTCCAAAAATCCAAGACGAGATAAGCGTTCAAAACTAAAAATCAATAAAAATGACAAGTTTCCTATTTTCCAAATCGTTTGAAGTCGTGCATGTGCATGCATTATCTTTTTCCATCTTTTTCCAGCTTTACACTTTAGTTCACAAATCTTATCTCCTTATTTATTTTAAATCATATTATTTTCCACATTAAAATATTTGTCTTTTTATGATAATAACTTATCAATTATTATAATATACTTTAAAACATACGATTTAATCTAATTATTTAATAAAATATTTACTCTTGACATAGCAATTTAATTTAATTATTTATTAACAACCATATCTTTTATATTTCATAACATTAATTTATTTAATTATCATTTTAATTTTCCAAATTTATTTGTGTAGACATCTAAATTTGGACACTTAATTTATCCAAATTCATCCCCTTTCGTCTTATTTTCGTTAATTAAGTAATACTGCTATTATTTAATTAATAACTTTAATTCTGCCAAATCCCTAAGGTATCTAGTTAATCAACAATACCTTATCTCTTTAATCCCTCCTTTCATCAATTGAATTAACAACATGCCATTTATTTCCAATTCCTTCTGTGTCACATCTCCATCATTTTTTATCTTATCCTAATCCATCTTCTAATCTCTATTGCTGCACATGCCTAATCTCAATTACGACAAGCACACATCCTCCAACTTTCGTGTGTAAATGGGCCTAATCTCTTCAGCCACCTAACCTTCCTCTCTAACCCTCTCACTAACTCTGTTTCAATCACGCCTTTTACCAACTCTTCCCATCCCAAGACCTTTAATTCCTTTATCTCTCCCAGTGTTCTTTGATAAATTTTTAATTCCACTCTCATCTTCGGGTTATGAATATTAAATTCCTTTCTCTTCCCCATGTCCTTTATGACATGTGTCCCTTGGTCAACTATTAAAGTCTTTCTCCTTTGGGAAAGGCACCACTCCCATGTGAATTTTAATTCATTTTTAAACCCCATCGCACTCAAAAGCGGTTCTTTAATTCCTTCATTTCTTCCCACATGTCCTCTCTTATTCTTTATTCTTTCCCTCTCCCAGAGGATAAGCTTTATAAATTTTTAATTCCTCATGATGTCCTCTCACTCCACATGGGGACAACCTCCTCGTGGTGAGGTGATCTTGTGGTCCAATCCCCAAGGTACTTTGTACCCCCCCTCCATGTCATGTACTATCCTTCTACCTCATGTCCACTTCACCTTTTAGGGCTATATCATATGCCACATGTCAAGATGTGAGGGCTTGTGAGTTCTCAACTCACCTTAGCCCTACATCTTGATCATTGGTGGCTCAATCTTGGCCATCCATTTCCCTAGAGATTTCCAAAATCTCTATAAATACCCTCTCTTTTCTCTCATTTGGGGGAGATCATTTTGCTAGCCAAACTCTTGCAATTTTGTTTCTCAATCTACACTTAGCCATTTTCATGCTTTTATCCATCTCCATCCATCCTCACATCATCATCTAGTTTGCATATCTTTCCATCCAAGGAGCATACACATCAAAGATAGAAGGGCCAACCAAAGGATTGATTCGACACAAGGTATAAAGTTCCATTTGTTGTTTTTATTTTGTGTTGATTCCAACTTAGGCTAATCTTAAGGTGTAGGTTGTTTTGGTGTTTATTTGCACTATTTAGTTTGTTGCTCATTTTCTAACGCATATATTCAACCTATCACAATTTGAATTACTTTAGTAAATCAATTTTAATTTAATTAATTGCCTAAACATGGCCATATAAAACTACTAAGTTTACCAATAAAAGACTTACTCAGTGTCATGGACGGCCAAAATGGAGGGGCACTACATCCTCCCCCCCTTAGCATCGACTTACTCCTAGAAGTCGCACACAATAAAAAACACAATAATACAATGAACTAACAAATATATCAACAATTAAAATGACATTAATTAGACAATTAAAAATCAACAACTCAAAATGAAATGATGCCAAAATGGAGGCAGGGTTGCAAATGGGCCACATCGCCAAACATAATGACAATGTGACAGGCTAGGGTGGGGGACTTTCTTGTCAACTCCTTTTTCCACATCTTACCCATTGGGCTTTGTAAGACACGCTCATACTTGATAGAGCAGGTGGAGTCAATGCCTGGTACATGCATCCTGCATGAAACCAAACATCAAGCAACATGTATATCCAATAACAATCACACCATGAGAGGAAGTTGTAGCATAGCAGGGCACTCACGGATGAACGATGCTACATCATCCTCTCACCAAGATTCCATCCAATAAATACATCATCATAAATATCATAAAGAAAGCATTAATCAATTGCATAACGACATAGTACTACATCCATCAGATAAACATAACTAGTTAAATCCAAACACAACTTCAAAAACCATGTATCCACATGACATAAACATCATAAAATAATATCATAATCATCCAAGTCCACCAAAATATCAACCAACCAAATCAAAAGAGCGAAAAACCACTAACATAGTCTCACGGTACCCAATTGAAACATATAAAGTGTCAGAACAGTAAAAACAACATGAGAGGCATAATATTCAATCAATTCAAACACATAACTATAGTTATTATGAAATGAAAATAAAATATTCACGCCTATTCATGACATGCATAAGTCATACAAGCTCACAAGAATGACTCTATTTATTATACTAATGGATCACATAGATCCTTATTCATGATTTTTTTTCCCTTTACTAAGAAACTATTCACTATTAGTTAGAGGAAACTCCTCTAGGTCCTCATCTGAATCCATCACAATTTTTTTAGAAGTGGAGGGATGTGCATGTAGGCACTCCTTTTCCCCCTTCGTTAAATTGGGTACGTTGGGTCCACACCCCAACAACCAATCACGAATTACCGACGACTTCCCAGCTCTAGCAGTGTTCTTAGGCCCATTGACCTTCTTGCCATTTTCTATTTTGATTCGTATGAGGGCATGCGCCAAGGTTTCATCATCTGATATCTTAGGTTGGTCATTATGTGCTTGTTTCAATTTGACAACTTTCCCTTTTGAAATCTTAACTACTTTCCCCTTCTTCCTTTCAAACCTTGACCCTCCCATGCCTGCATTCAAAACAAGTTCATTAGACTTAAAATCAAATTGGAGGGTTGATTAAACCTAAGTTTGATCACTGAGGTCTCCTAGGCCTAGAGCTACACCCTAAGCTTCAAATAAGCATAACAATTTTCTGCACTTAAATAACACTTTTTCCACACACACACACACAATTCACTTCACAGGGAAACACACCACAAGAAAACTCAAGGGTTCATAATGCATCCTCGGTAGGAAGAATATCAGTGCATTGCACACTACACCAAGGGTCCTATCCTTTCCACCAGTTTTCTGCACCATTGAACCAACACCACCCAATTACAAACTTGGACTGCTAAGCGAGAATGAAAGAAGGGTGAAAACCTAAACTCAAGAGTCTATGTGCAAGGTTACACAATGGGCTCAAAAACTTTGAGTACCCAGTGTTTGACAACCTGGCTCTGATACCACAAAGGACATCTAAAACTAACAGATTACAACACAATTTTTTTTTAAAGTAAAACATAACATAAGATGAACATTAACATACAACACATGGGTGGGTGCATGAAGTTGGGTACCAATTTTCTGGCCACTTATGATTTTTTTTTTAAAAACGCGCTCACGTTATAACGTGCACACATTATTTCACGTTAAAAACAAAGAAAAAAGTGAAATTATTTTCCTTGGAATACCAACCCAAAGGCTTGGAGGGCATTCCCAACAAGGCCATAGACGTGTTTTTGCAAATTCTACAATTTTTCACATAATCGGGTCCGTGCTCACCATCAAGATTGCATCTAGTTCAATATTGAAAAAATCGAAAACATGGGTAATGTTAGGTTCTCTCTTAGCTATCCAATGATGTAATTTTTTTCACTTTTTGACAATGTTAAACTTTTCATCCATAATTTATTTTGTTTGTATGTCTTTTTTTTGCCAAAAAGCAGTGTTTAGTGTTTTTGTTATAAATTAACCGCTCAAAATTTCAAATAAATTACATTTTAGAAACTAGACTCCATTCTACAAATTTAAAAAAAAAAAGAAAAAAAAATCAATTATTTTCAAAAATTTGTAGGGGAACACGGCCAAAAATACTTTTCAGGAAGTGACCACTTAGAAAATTAGTAAAAAATCAAATATTCATTAAAAAATTATCAAAAAAATTGTGCACCAACTAGATACTATTAGCTAACTTTTGACTATAGTAATTTAAAAAATACTACAAAAAAGTTCACCGTGCTCAGGTCGTACAAGAGTTGCTATGTTATATTTTTCTGACAAAAACAACACCAATTTCTGTACATCCCTATTTTGAACCCCTTAATCTCAACCATTTTCAAAATAAATTAGTAGTTTAGAAAGTACACTCGGAGCACTTCGATCCTTGTTTTTGTTCCATCTCAAAATTTTGAGTGTAACTATCCTCAATTTCACGTCTAAGGTCAGCATTTCCTGATTTCAGAAAAAAGTGGCCACTTAAGCCCCCTTTTTGGGAACCATCTTGGTGCACTTACCCACATGTAATGCAATTATACATATACAACATATACTACGTCCCCTGGGGTACACGTGATTGCATTACTAAATGCAAACCCATACCATAATGATGATTAATTAACTACGAGTATACCACTTAACCATTATATAGAATTAATAATCAATGAGCGTATAACCATAACGTTATATGAATAAAACCATCCATCACATCTATGAAAATAATTATAAATATTTCCATAGATGCAACACCATTAAAGTATCATATACTATGAAGCAATAACCACATAATAGCACCAAGAATCTATAATCATATCACAAACAAAAAACATCCATCAATGACCATAAGATAGTGCCAAAGACTACAATCATCACATTTATAATATAAAGATACATCGTTCAAGAGTTACATCAATAAAATAATGCTTCCCAGCATGAACGAGAAGGGTACAACAACATGGAACAATCCAATTGAATGTATGAATACAAGCATCAAAAACTGGTTCCAACTCTGGCACATCTCTGAAGTCACCACAACTGGTACAACTCTACACATCTCGATCCTCGATTGGGGACCCAATGGGTGCATAGCACATTCCACTCGACCATGTGAACCTGAAGGCCGACCCCTCGTGCTAGAAGTAGACAAGAAAGACCCTTAACCAACACAGTCAGGTGAACAATGACAACAAGACTCCACGACAAGAGCAACAAAAAACACAGGAAACATTCGCTTCCAGAGGTTCCAAACAACAAAAGGGGAAACAACAAACACATAAGGTTGCTAAAGGGTAGAGTGTTATTACATGGCTTGACATTGGTTACCCAATGCGGATCTTTATAGGTTACCGACCCCCATCCTAGGTTACCCTGGCAACCTCAACCAATCCCTGACCCCCATTCTTACACATATGGAATCAACTCACCTCTCATGAAGACAAGGTGGTTGATTTTCCATTCTAGGCCTTCTGATCTCATCCAAAGCCTAAACGAGTGCTAGGGCCATATGAGAGGCATCCATTATCTTTTTTTAGTTTTAATTACTACCCAATCCCCCTAATTAATTATTAGGTTTTCACTTGATTAACTCAACCTCCACACGAGTTACCTAGGATACCACTTAGGGTTCTGAACCCCTTGAGAAGCCACTCTCCCTACTAGCAACAAAATCCCAAAAACACAAATGGGGTAAGCCATCTTGCACAAATTAACAAGGCCAAGTAAATAAATCCCACAAGTGAGGCATGCACCATCTCATAATAACACTTTAGAGTAAAGAAAACCACTTTCAAGTGCACGACTAAACCCACCAAAAGCCAATCAAGCATACGAGTGATCGTTCACAAGGAACCAACAAGAAAATCGAATTATAAATCAACATTTTTCCCCACCTTTGGAAGCCTAAAATGATCTACTACCCAAGAATGCACAATCGGGGGTAAATTAAGTAATACAAATTTCCAATAAACTCCAACATGAGTTCAATGAATAATATCTCCTCATATTGAAATAACATAAGAGGAAGGTACAACAAAATGAAATCATCGAAACCAACTTTAAAATACACGTGTATAGGCAATGTATTAGTCCTAAGGAATAATAATCAATCAATTACCATTTTATTTATTCATTTATTAAGAAGTCATTTAAAATAACTAAAGAAATTATATAAACATATTTTACAGTAACTCAATATGTATTTACACAAATAAATTACTTGCACTAACTCACTCAAGTGATAGATTTTAAAGAACATTTAAATATTTGTTTGCATTTTATCATTACACTCATCATATAATCGTTTTAAATAATAAAAGATGTTATATAAGCATATTTTAACACCAACAAATTACCCTTATTCTAATCACGATTTGTAACCATTCCAATAAATAAATAAATACATACATACATACATACACACACACACACACACACACACACACACACACACACACACACATATATATATGTTTGATTTTAATTTAATTGACTACTATTCTAAATATATATTTAATTGCATATTTAATTTTATGTGATTGTATATATTTAATTTTAATTGACTACTGCGTTTGAACAATATTCAATATACTAACATAAAGCACCCCTCTATATTTAACAACACACCTACATACATACATACATACATACATACATACATACATACATACATACATAAATATAGATAAAGTTGACATTCTTAAAAAGTATTTAATTACTATAATTCCATGGGGTCATGGTCAAGTCTAAGGTACCATTCAAATCAAAGAGATCATTGAAACTATAAAGGCCTTAAGAAATGCTCAAAATGAGTACATTAAGAATAAGTGCAATAAGATTTAACATATCATTTTAATATGAATGCATATCATTAAGAACACACTTTAATTAATTGGTTATATTATTACTGCTATTTGTGTTATAGAGTGTTTTTCTTAAATATTTTCCTTTAAAAGACCATTTCAAATCAAAGAGTATAGAGATTCTTCAATTTTTTTTTTCAGTTTCATGATGAAGATTACATAATGATTTTAATGTTTAGTATAACACTTCAAATAACTAGTATACAATTTATTCCACAACCATATTTCCTCAAGAAAACATAGAGTAAAATATATGTACCTACACATACTACTATATATATATATATGTTCATAACATCGATCATAAGGGTATGTGCATGATCATGGGGGTCCAAACTAGGCCTCTAAGTGGCGATGAAAATTCAGAAAATCAGAGTTAGGCAACTTGACATAAAAATTTGAATAGGTTATTAACATAATTTGAAAAATATGTAAGAATAAAAGTTGTATCAAATTGAATGCAGTTTCTAGGCTACTAGTCATTTTTTGGAAAAAAGTAAATTTGTTTTGAGAAAATTTGAAATTTCAATGCAGTGGTACTAAATTTTCAAGAAAAATATAAGAAGCAGGTGTGTGTCTGACCACCCTAAGTACAAGAAAAACATAATATTTTTTTCTAATTTTTAAAATATAAGTAGAGGACACATGTCCAGATGTGCCAATTTTTTTTTGTAATTTTTTTCCACATAAATAATTAGTTATGAGTTTTTTACTAGAACTTTTTAGAATTATTAAAACGTTTGTGTCTGACCACCATAACTTGGTCAAAAAATTATAAAATTCATTTTTTTAATCCTATCTATGTAGATGAAGCATAGAATGTGGTGCATCTTGTAGATTTGAAAAATGTTAAGTAGTTTGAAAGTTGTAGAAGTTTCTCAATCAACCTATCATTCAGGACTTTAGATGTAATGTAGGTAGAAAATCAATAATAATAATTTATTTAATTCAAAATAAGGAAAAATTTATATTGGTGGGAAGCTGACAATTTTTTCTATAAACCCTTTTCGTTTGATGAAAATCGGGTAAAAAAAAAGTTGTCAGCCACAAGGGTGAACTTTGAAAAACTAAACAAATTCTGAAAAAAATGTTTTTGGGGTTGACTTTCCAGCCCAAACCAAATCCTAAATGGATATTGGTTTTGGTTCGGTAATACCAAAATGGATATCTATTCGTAACAGATATCTGTTTTGTTTTTCAAAACAGATATCCGTTACTGAATGGATATCCGTTATTAGACGGATATCAGTTAATTATAAAATTTTATATTATTTATAATACATAATATTATATAATATGTATTATGTATTTATAATACATATATTTATAATACATAAATATATAATACTATGTATTATATACAATATACTATATAGTATATTATGTATTATGTATTATTACATAATATATTAATATATATAATATTATAATATATATAATATAATAATATATATAATAATATAATATATAATATATATTATTATATTATATATTAATATATATATATATATATATATTATACTATATAGTATATATTTTCTCTATAGTATACTATATATTATATATAGTATACATATTATGTAATACCCCTCATACTGTTTAGACTTATTAATTTCTATACTTTAACATGATACTATTAGGGTTGATTTGGTTGGTTGTAGTTTGATGATGTTGTTTCCTTGAGTGGACCTATTCGTTTGATATGACTTTATTAGGAGGATTAATGATACTCTGTGCGTTGTTTGGAATATTTGTTTATTTAAATGAATTGTCATTAATGTTTATATGTCAATGTGATGATTTTATGGTGATGTTATTTAATTTAGTATTATTATATGATGCAATTGTTTAATAATTAGTTAAGATGCAGTAGTTTAATATCATGTTATCTTATGTCAATTTGGTTAGAAATGTTAGCTCATTATTGATATTATAATTGTTAGAATAGATTAGGTGAGAGGACAGTGTAGCATCACTCGTTCACAAGTGCCTTGCTACACTGCAATTCCTTCTCATGATAGGATGTTAATTTTATGTATATATGTACATGTGCTACTTGACGTTTATTTAGATGCAGGATTGCAGGAATAAGTCTCGATTCCACCTGCTTCGGCAGGACAGGGCGAGTAATAAATTAACCCAATGGGTAAAAGTTGAAAAAGGGAGTAGGCTTGGAAGTGTCCCCGTCCCAAGTCCGTCGTCTGTTGTGAGTCGTGTTATGATTGAAGTCTTGTCTTTGTTTTGTAGGTAGTTTCATTGTTGAGTATTTATTTTTATTCTTGGTTAATGTTTAATAATTAATCGTATTTCATAAAATAATTAATTAATGTTGCATCGTTATTTGATTATTTGAGAGTTAGAAAAATGTTAAGTTGAAATAGATTGTAAATTAAAAGTGATTTAATTAATTAAAAGTGAAAATAATTATAATTAAATTAATATAGTTGAAAGTAATTAAATATTATTTTTATTAATATTAAATTAGGAAATTATGTGAAGATAATATTTAAACTTAAATAAATTATTCCAATTAAAATTTTAGATAAATGTGAGCTTTTAAAAGCTGGAAAAAGGACCAATAAAAAAAGGGGCTTTTTGGAAAAGAAAGCGGAAAAAGATTTATTGTTTTTAATTAGTGATTTATTATTTTTATGAGGGATTATTCACACAAAAAAAAAGTTTTACTCTATTATTCAGGATCTGAAAAAGATAATAGATGGGAGTTTTGAGGATTTGCGGGGTAAAAAAAAATTTATTGTGGATTGGAGAAGAAAGGTTGTTCAGAAGAACGTTGAAGGCAGAGGATCGAGAAAAGAGAGCTGCCGGAGGAGATCGAGAGGAGGTTACAGTAGAAATTCTTCATCAAGGCGAAGGACTCTAGGTTTTCCTCCCGTTATTATCATTATTATTACTATTATTCTATTGTTTTTTTTATAAACAAAATTTGACTTACTGTGCTTTAAGAAATTCCTTTGAAAGAAATTCTATGATTTGAAAACTTGTCTGTATGTAAACCTTTGAACTCTCTGTAGAAAAACTATAAGCAGAAACCCTTTAAAATTTACTCAATAAAATTTGGTTGTGAAGATTTTTGTTTGAAATAAAAATCATTGTTATTATAGATTTATGTTATTTGCTTGGTTTAGTTTGTGTCTGGTATGAAGATCTGATTGTTTGTATCATTTATTCCTTAAGTTGAGAAAATATATATATACACTTACTTATATAAAAATATGTTTTGATACAAATTAAACAAAACAAAAATATATGTGCTGTATATTCTATATATCATTTACTTTTAAGAAAAATCTGTACTGGTGAATTTCTGGGAATAAAATATAATTATTAAAATTTGTGTGTATGAACTTTGTACCTACAGTACTGGATTCAAATATATTAAAACATAAATAAATAAATTATATAATTTATATGGATAAACTTGTGAAACGATTTTATAAAATAAATTGTTTGTTTCGAATTTTTATGTTATATTTTGAAAACGAAATTTGCATTGAAATTAAATTATATCGAAATAAAATTTTAAAAAATATATATATATATATAAAAAATTAATTTTGGGTGAGTGGACGGCCGCAGCCGTACCACCCACCCAGACTGCGCACAGTCCACGGACTGCGCACAGCAGTCTGGACTGTGCACAGCAGTCCTGACTGCTGTACGCAGTCACATGGACTGCGGCCTCCCTTTGGGAGGTGCGTAGTACATTGGGACTGCTATGTTTGTTTTTTTTAAAAAAACAAACTTAAACTTTAAATTTTGTTTATGGTTTTATTTGTTATTTCAAATTTTATTTCATTCGAAATTAGCTTTTAATGTAAATTTATATATATAAATATAATTTTTGAATTCGTTTTTTTTTAATGCAATTTTATATAATCAAATTTATTTTATATATATATATATTTTGTAGGGTTTAGAAAGTTAATTTATAAATTTTAATAATATATTTTTATAAGTGATTTAATTCAGAGGATTATTTTATATATTTCGGGTAGTGATGAATTATATAGTTTTCCATATATAGTAATGTTAAAAAAAATAATAAATAAATAATATTAACTTGTATTGTTATAGTCAATTGTGGAAATCGGAGTTAACCTTGAGAAAAGTGCAATATTCAATGTAGTTGTGCAATCTTTAAATAAATTGTGTGTTGAATTGAATAGTTATTTATACAGTTATGTTAGAAGGTAAGTTTGGAAACTTTAATATTTTGCAAGATTGTAGTCAATTAGAAAATTGGAAATTTGTTGTGTTGTGTTGAAAGTGTAATTGATTAATTTATGGGGTGAAATTCATTATTGTAATTTGTCTTATGGATTCGATTAAAACGTAATTGTGATTTTTGAGATAGTTCGTTAATTCTATTGTGGCATTTTCTTCATAGTGCTTTTGTGTCGTATGGGAAAGCCTTAGGTTACTTTACCTTCCATATGAGTTTAAGTTTTTGTTAAGGGCTTTCAAAAAAAATGGAATGTTTTTCTTCCTTGTTTCTTTTATTCTCCATGTCGAGCAAATGGGGTTAAGGGTCTATGTAAGTCTTCCAGAGAAGTTCTCTTGAGTGGGATGGTTGGTGTAGAGGTCCATTTTGTGAATCACCTTGGAATGGTATAGAATTGTACTATTTTGCTGTACCCGGTTTCCACGAACGGGATTTGTGCCTCCTAGGATATAGGAGTGGGTAATGAGAATTGTACCTCCTTTGGAAGGAGTGTGTATTTGGATTGGTTTCCTCCAGTGATTGGAGTGGGTTCCTTGTTTTGTTTTCTCCTTGGATTGGAGAGTTTATATTGTTTCATTACCTATTGTGGTATCGTGTCTTGTGTGTTGTCGATAGGAGAGTGGCTCTTTGTGGGGGTCCGGCACACAAAGGGGCGCCAAGGTAACCTACCTAGAGTTTAATTAAGTGATAATTTAAAAGAAATAAATGGGGGGCTTTCACACTAATAAAGATAAAAGAATGTCTCTCTCGTGAAGCAAGTGAATGATAAGGCTCGAGATGAGCTGGGACGCATAGTTTTGCGTGAGGGTTCGGCTACCGGTAGAGGCAAGCCAGGGTAACCCAGGATGGGGGTCCGGTAGCCTAGGAAGGTTGAGCCAGGGTAACTCATGGCAATTTATGCATGACACTCTTCCTATGTCAACAGTTAGCCAATTATTGTGCGAAGTTCACGATCTTTATTTTCTGGAAGCATTGTAACCACATGTTAAGTGACTTTGTGATTGTAGTTGTGAAGTAATATTGTGATTGTAGTGGTTAAGTGCCTTGTTGTTTTCTCGTTGGTCATTGTCGGATGAGGTCTTTGTTATTATGCCTTGAGTTCATTGAAGTTGTACGTGTGACTAGTTGTTAATTGGGAAGGTGTTTTATTGTTATGTTCGTTGTTATGCCTCTTGGAATGGTTGTCGTGAGTTTTCTAGGTGGTCTTGATGTTATGTGTCTGTTGGGAGTTAGTCTTTGTTATTGTTAGGCGTACTTGGTCGGGGACCCTTCCTTGTCTACTCTCAGCACAGGGGTGGTTGGGTGGAACGTGCTTCGCACCCCATTGGGTTCCCTCTTCTGTTGCAGATGTATCTTTTACTTGCAGGTTTTGGCGGATGTTGATGATCCAATGTCCTTATGTACCAGATTGATGTATATACTTCATATGTAATGTATTCATTGGTGTATTGTCTCCCACGTGTGTTGGGATGACCTTGTTGTAAATTGTATATGTGATTATTGAGGTCGTATTTTTAGTCTATTGTATTCTTCTATCATTGGGATGTAATAATTATTCAGGCCATGTATTTATTCTCGATCATTTTTTATAGTTGGTTATGTTGAATTATATCTATCAAAATTATGTAACACTTTATATCTTTATAATTCCATGTATTGCCATATGTGCGTATGTTATTAATATGGTTATTGTTTAATGGATATTTAAATGATGATATGGGAATGTATAGATTTACGTAATGGATTAATTGTTGTTATCTTATTATCGTTGTTATGGGTTAGTGTAGTCATGTCACTTCGTGTACCCCATTGGAACTAGTTGTGCCTCTTAATACATTGTTATGTTATAATACTTAAGTATGTTATTATATTCTTTAAAAAAAAAAAAAAATTGTTCTGTTGTTATTAGTTCCTTTGGGGTTTGCACGGCGGGGCGTGACATATTAATTATTATATATAGCATATAGTATATATATGAAATATTATATATTATATTAATATTATGTAATATATTTTGTATAATATATTTAATACATAGTATATATTATATTTTTATTGATGTGCGACCAATTCACAAGAAAGAGAGAGAGAGAGGGAATGGGGGGACTTGAGAGAGAGGGAGAGAGAAAGACCTGAGAGGGATGGGGAGAGAGAGCTGAGAGGGAGAGAAAGAGAGAGAGAGGGGGGAGAGAGGGAGGTATTATAATATATTATATAATATATATGAAATATAATATATATTATATAATATATAATATATATATATAATATATTATATAATATATAATATATATAATATATATTATATATTATATATTATATATTATATATTATATATTATATATATTATATATATAATATATATTATGTAATATATATTATATATTATATAATATATTGAATACATTGTCTCCCTTTGAAAACCAGGCATACTTTTCTAAGTAGAATTAGAAAAAGGTTGTCACATCAATCATATCCTATATCAGGTAACACTATTATTAGATAGATTTCCCATCACTTGCAATAATGGAAAGATTTGAAATATAACTCGTATGGCCTTATAAATGCTTACCGAAAACTTAAAAGCAACTAAATATTAATAATGACAAGATTTCCCATCAATTTTCCCACCAAGATGAGTTGTAAAGAAAACTTAAAAGCAGCTAAATATTAATAACACCAAGGAAAATGTACCACCGCTAACAAAATTATTGATGTGTGGCCAATTCACGAGAGAGAGTTGATCTAGGGAGAGATAGAGACTTGAGAGGGAGAAAGGGAGGGAGAGAGGAAGCTTTGAGAGACTTGAGAGAGAGAGAGGGGTGGGAGGAACCTGAGAGTGAGAGGGAGAGATAGACAAAGAGTTGAGATAGAGAGAGGGACGAAGAGACAAAGAGAGGGAGAGAGGGGGAGAGAGAGGGAGAGAGGGAGAGGGAGAGACCTGAGAGAGAGGGGGAGAGAGAGAGTTGAGAGGAAGAGTGTTTTCTCGTGTTGGGATGGGCTCTAGAATAAGAAGTGATACAACCATCAAACAAAACCATTACAACTCAATTCAATATTCATACCATTAAAACCTTCAAGTTTAATAACATGTCATTAGATCATTCATGTAAAAGACCATAAAATCATCATGAATAAGAATCACTATCTTCCAATCATGGTACATAAACAAGAACATTATGCAAATTTCAAACAAAATCCTTAGAAGACATCAAGATACATGTTAATTAGATTGTTCATGTGAAATCTATACAATGATTATGATCAACAAATAAGTCATCAGTCAACCATGATGCATGAATAAACACTATATACATTAACAAACACTAAATTAATAGATTATTTAATATGTATTATTAAATTTTTGTCTCATCATTATACTATTAAATATTCATAAATTCAACACTAAAAATATCCATCCAACCAAATTCTTTATAAAATATACATCCAACAAAATTATTTATAAAATATCCATCGAAGATCAATCTTTTTATAAATATAAGATCATCATCTTAGTAAAGTTTTGCGGCTCTCAGTTGCATCTATTCATTTCTTTGTGTTTTCCTCTTTAGATTGGGAATGTCTCTTTCCTCTAGCCATCATTGATGCTTGTCTAAGTCCACTTCCATGGACCTACATGCATCAACAACAGTTTGCATTTTTGATGCAAAACACCTCAATAATGGGTGAACACATTCTTCATTTTGAATAGCGTTAACTTGATCCTGAATGGTTCTAACATTCACATCGACTTATTCTCCAAAGCGAGCACCATCGGGTGCAGTTGGTGGAGGTGGGGGGTTTTGAGGTGGAGTGGGTGGAGGTGGAGTGGTTGGAGCTGGTGGGCGTGGATCCATGACTTAGATATAAGTGAACCTGCATTAAATTTGTAATTGAAAAATGTAAGATACATGTTTAAAATCCCCTTAAACCATTCAATAGAAATGACTTAATTGAATACAAATGAAAAAATGTGTAAAGCTTATTTATGTCTAAGGCGTGTAAATGGAAAACAAATAATTGTTAAAGTGATGTGGAATCTCATTTAAAAATACATTAAATTTTTACCTCGCTGCAATGTGGAAGTGTTAAGCTCCAAATTGATTCAATAAGGGTGGAAGTGTTTTGCTCTAAAGTGCCAATACTAAGTGAATCTGTATACATAGTTAGTTAAACAAAAAATTATCCTTGCAGCCATAGGGAAATGGGAAATGTTAATGGGTAATAATCGATGGGTTGTGTGGGAGGCTATCATTTGTATATGATTCAATATAATAGCCTCCTGCATAGCACATCGATTATTACCCATTCACTTTGCCCATTTCTCTATGGCTGCAGGGACAAGTTTTGTTTGGTCAATACTAACAATGGATCCAGATTCACCAAGAATTGGAAATTTAGAGCACTTCCAACAAGGATCCTTTTTATTTTGAGACCTGAAGAGAGTCAAAACAATTAAAAAATTAAAAAACAAATTGTTTAGCAAAAAATACTAATTTAAAAATAATAAACACAACAAGAATTTAAGAAACATAAAAATAAATGATAAAGAATAATGAAAATAGACAAGAATGTAAAACGGTTTAAAAAAATGGAGTTAGGAGGTAATGAAAGTTCTATTTTATGTTTTTTTAGTATGTTAGGTTCAATTTTATGGCTTTTTTCTAGTAATAAAGGTTCCATTTTTTTGTTTGATGTTTTTTTTTTTTGCTTTTCACTAACTAGGGTTTCAAATTTATTTGTAACTTTAAATAGAAATGAAAAAATTCAAAAAATGTACAAAGAATGCAAAAAAAATCTTAAATTTATCACTAATTAGCAAAAAAAATTGAAAAAATGCAAAAAAAAAATCTGGAGGTTGTTGCTCGACTGCTATGTCACCAAAATGAGGACTGGTTTGTGAAAATGAGGTAGAATTCATGTTATAAAGTCCTCAAAGAAACAGATATCCGTTACAAACAAATATCCTTTTTGTGGAAGTATATTATATTCCCATGTGGCTTCAATTAATTGGATTGAAAACAGATATCCGTTAATAACGGATATTTGTTACTAACAGATATCCGTTATTAATGGATATCCATTTATTATATCATAAATTTATTGTATATATATAATATATTATACATTATAATATATAATATATTATACATTATAATATATAATATATTATACATTATAATATATAATATATTATACATTATAATATATAATATATTATACATTATAATATATAATATATTATATATAATATATAATATATTATATATAATATATAATATATATTACATATTACATATTATAATATATAATATATAATATATTATATATTATATATTATATATTATATAATATATTACATATTATAATATATAATATATAATATATTATATATTATATATATATAATTATATAATATATATATAATATATTATATATTATATATTATAATATATTATATAATATATATTATATATTTATATGTATATATATTTATATATTATAATATATTTATATATTATAATATATTATATATTATATATTATATATTATATATTATAATATATAATATATTATATATATATATATTATAATATATTATATATTATATATTATATATTATAATATATTTATATATATATATATATATTATATATTATATATATTATTATATATTATATATTATATATTATATATTATTATATATTATAATATATTATATATTATAATATATTATATATTATATATTATATATTATATATTATATATTATATATTATATATTATATATTATAATATATTATATATTATATATTATATATTATAATATATTATATATTATTATAATATATAATATATAATATATTTTATTATATAAATTATAGAATATAGAATATAGAATATATATTATATATTATGAATACATTTTCTTCGTTTGGAAATGAGAGAACAAAATAGATATCTACTAAAAATAGATATCCATTAATATCAGATATCCATTATGCAACACCGCATTGATTTTTCACGGGGCATCAATATCCAAAGGAGTTAATAATAGATATCCGTGTAACGCCCGTCGTGCAAACCCCAGAGAACACACACATAATGCGAATAATTTTTTTTAAATAATAGAAATAACATGTAACAACATTAAATCATAAACACATAGCATAACACATAACATTAATACACTTGGTTCCCTGGGGCATGCGAGGTTACATTGCAACCACGACACAACGTAAAGATAATGAAAACAACATAACCATTTAATTTATGAAACCATATACAAAGATACAACTGATAGCCATGATGCGAGTGTGACAACATCGCATAATTACATCCATGATAAATCTTTTAACATGATCCAATTCAAACCTAACTATTACATCGTTGAAATAATATTACATTACAATTTTCTTTTGATACAAGAATTACATTGAATTTCCCAACATGGGGATTGATACACAATAAGGGAACATGAAGTACATCCGATCACTGGAACATCTGCACTGCGGAAAGCTGAGATGACAAGACGCTGATGGGGAACCCAACGGGTGCGGAGCACGTTCCACCCAACCATGTGAATTACGAAGTAACTCACCCCCCGTGCTCAGAGGTGACGAGGAAGTGAACCCGACCATGGATGTCAACCGACTCAATCACAATACAATATAAAACAAGTACAACTCAAGCATGCAATGCACAACCAACGATGTACTCAAATCACATAACCAGTTAAACCAAGAACTCATCACAATAACATGAAGTAATATCACTAAACAGTCACAAATCAAATTCACAAGAAATCAAAGATACATCACAAAGAGATAACATCCAGAGGCAACAATAAAAAAGCACAAGGGTGTCAAGTGGAGAGTTTCATCGCATAGCTCTCATGGGATTTCCTGGCCCTTCCTCCAACTGAGGCGCCGGCACCCATCTATGGATATCCTGGCCCTTCCTCCTAACTGAGGTGCCGGCACCATAGGGTAGCTGATGCGGAGCCAATAGTCTCTCGTGAAGACGAAACTATGACTATGCCGACCACGGCCTTCTCAGTCTATCACTAGTCTAAGGTAGCCCTAATGCATAGCCGAGGAATCCAAAGTTTTATTATCTTGTATTTTTAAACTACCCATCCCCCTAAATCTATTGTTTAGGTTATCACTTGTTTACTACTCTTCGAGGGTTATCCTGGCCCTTCCTCATCCGAGGCGCCGGCGCCCACGAAGAGCCACTCTCCCTATGACCCCTAACATAATCAAAACTAGGCAAGGGTTGAACTAAAACATATAAAACATAATACTCAAAACAAGCTCATGCGAGACATTAACCCTCTCGCGATATATCTCATAACCAAAAGTCTTAACAAACCGTTCAACCCTTCCTAACATAAATCATCCAGTATCAATTTCCAAAAGTATAACCAAACGAGGATAACATTTAAAGCATAAAACTCAACACAAGAATATACGAGGCAAATCCATCTCGCTATAAATCGTAATCACAACGACTACAACCATGTACAACCATTCCAAATAATAAAGCTCAAAAGCATGTAATACTCCAATCGCAAAGATACAAGTATAAACATCAAAGATATAAGACAGGCCTCTGGAGAAGACCAAGATTTACAATAATCCAATGAGGTTCAAAAACACCACAGAGATCCCACCTCACAAAATAAAGGTCAATAACAATAAATAGAAGACAATAACCAGATCACACAATTATCTAACTCTAGAAGACGGTTCGACCAATCACGTATAAAATCTATTACATGCACTCAGTTTCCACGATCAAATCTACCATAACTATTTTACAATAAAATAATTTTACACTATTATTTAAATTTTATCCAAAATAAATCATACAACCTAATATTCTTATTTAAAATAAAATAAATATTTAAAATCAAATAAGACAATATATATATATATATATATATATATTAAAATATATAAATATATATGGTCCTACTGAACAAATATTAATAAAATAATTCAACATTTATATTTAATATCATTTATACCAACTTAAATTTTATTATACAAAAAAAATCACTTAATATTCTATTCCTAAACAAAATTACATATAAAATTATTTATAACAAATAAAATTCATTGAAAATAACTTATAAAGATTTTTTAATAAAATAATAAATTTTCTTTTCTATTAATCTAACATATATTAAAACCAAACAATAAAAATAAAATAAAATAAAAGTAAACAAGTCATATTATAACGAAATTTTATAAACAAAAATAAAAATAAAAATAAACTAAAAAAAACAAACATAAATATAAATAACAAAAAGGCCGTAGCCCTTTTACTGCGCACAGCAGTCTTTTTGACTGCTGCGCGCAACAGTCTTTAGACTGCTGCGCACAGCAGTCTTAAAGGCTGCTGTGAGCAGTACAGTATGGCAGGTGGCGGGGGCCGAGGGTACGGCTTCGGCCGTCCCTTCGCCCTCCCCTGCATTTAAAATATACACTTTATTTTATTTAAATAAAAAAAAAAAACAAATTTTTAATTTATAAGGCATTAAACTTCCGTCCGGTACGACGGCTATTCGCCCATAAACTAAAAACAATTTTAAACAAAAATATTTCGAATATATACTATGAGCATAGAATTTTAATTAATATATAAAAGTATATATATATATATATATATATATATACGAATTTGTATGTATAGATATATATATATATTATTTTCATATACATATATATTTTAAGAAAAAACAGAGACAGAATATGGAGAAACAGATTTTCATAAATGACAATAAAATAGAGGAAAATCCAGAGAAATCACATAGATCTATCATATATATATAATTATTTTAATAAAACTTCAAATTTATTATTCTCTACAAAATTTATCTTTTCCAAATCCCAATATTGATAAGCTGAGTGTTTCAGAAGATTGGGTTTCTTTTTGATTTGACAAAATTTGAATAGTATAATTTATATGATTTTCTTTGTTTTCCAATCTAATAATTTGCTCTAGTTTCAGTTTTCAACAGAAGTTCTCTATGTTCACAAAAATTATTTTTAATATAAATCTATTTTTTTCTTTTCAGAAACAAACAGAGAATAGACAAGGTATGAGAAGAAAAAACTACGAGAGGAACCTGGAATCCAATGCAAATTTGAAGATGCCCTCGAATCCGATTCCAATCCGTAGTCCAGAACGAACTCCACAATCCCTGGAGCACTTCAGCTTTCTGTTCTTCTGTGTGTGTCCGTGCTTCTCAAAAATTCATGATTAAATAAAATATATTCCTCCACTCTTCAAAGCTCTCTAAAAATCTTCGATTAAAAGAAAAATCAATTCTTTAAAACAAGCTTTTTCCCAACTCTCAATTCCTATTGGCTCACACTGTCTTTTTATTCTTTTATTGCTTTAATTCCTGTTTTGCAACTTTTCTTGCACCTCACATTACCTATTTATTTTAAATAAATTATTCACATAATTATCCACCACCAAATTTAATTAATTAAAATAATTTAAGCAGATTTATTATTTAATTATTATTTAATTGCAATATATGATTTTCAAAATAATTAAAATATTTAAATAATTAAATATTATTTAATCCAACATTTAACATAAATAATCAATTTCAAACGTTAAGATAAATCATAATTATCAATGCCCACCCAAAATAAGACAAGACACAAACACAGCAGGCAAAGACGACAATTACACAAAATCAACAACTATACCAACAATGAGACGACCTGACATCATGGAACGGGAGGACTTCATCGTCACCTCTGTATCAACATTTATCCGTTGGGTTATTTGGTGCTCGCCCTGTCCTGCCGAAGCAGGTGGAATCGAGACTTATACCTGCAATCCTGCATACAAACGAAGTTGTGTACATGTGCATATAAACATATATATATCAAAGCATTAAATCAAGTTACTGCATTGTGAGAAGGAATTGCAACATAACAGGGCACTCGCGAACGAGTGATGCTATATTGTCCTTCGTCACACCTATTCTAACAATAATAGCATAATCAAAGAATTACATTTCTAACTAACAATCACCTCCTAACATATTAATTTAAATCATTGCATCATATCACAATTCATAAAATTAACAGATATAATCAACCATAATGCCATATAAAGTAATCATGTCCAAAATGAAATAACATCGTCTAGCATCTAAACTAACCATATCAAACAATAGCAGTATCATCATAGTATCTGACTAACCACATCAATCAATACAGTATCATCATAGTAACCAAGCAAAGCACGTAAAACAATAAGTCTAGATAGTATGAGGGGTATTACATCCTCCCCCCCTAGGATATGGCTTACTCCTGGAAGCCATTAAATAACAGAATAAAAAGAAAAATTAAGATTCTTAAATAAGGGAGACATCCTCCCAAGACGCCAAGATCACGACGTTTAGGACACCATCGAAACCTTTCGAGCTCACTCGCGAGCTCCGAAGCCAGAACTTCGTCCTCTACCAGAAGCCTCTGCACCTGCATCCTGGTATCCACCCTGGCGATTGTCAACAACGGAAAACACTTGATGAGATCTACCTGCATCACCCACCGTCGGCTCAGAAGCGGCAGGTCTCTGATAAAAACCAGAAGTGCTCTTCTGTGGACACACTCTAGCGATATGCCCTTGTTGCCCACATGAGTAGCAACCAGTACCTCGGCCAAATCCTCTGCCCTCGGATGGAGCATTGGATTGTTGAAAGCTTGCTCGACTCGGCGCTGACTGAAAACTAGGTGCAGGCTGAGCAAAACGTTCCTGTCGAATTTGGTGCCTGATCCTGTTCCGATCCCTACGAAACTGCGAATTGCCACCTTGCTGAGATTGAAAGTTTTCATGCTTCGGCTGTGATTGTTGTTGTTGATGCTGCTGCTGCTGACGTTGCTGACCCCCTTTAGAAGGTGGGTTCATGTTCCTAGAAGCTCCTGCTCCCTGCGACTGACCTCCATGAGTAACGTAACCAGGTGTGGGCATGCTACCAATCTGTACTCCGATATGACCACCCAAAGCCATGGCCAAATTCTCCTCCACTAAACGAGCCTTCTCCACTGCCATCTCCATCGTCTTCGGCTCAAAGACTCGTACACCACCACTGATGCGGGCATTCAAGCCTCGAACAAAATGCTGCACTAACATGCCCTCATCGTGGCTAATCCCTGCATACTGCTTCAACTCATAGAAGCGCCTCTCATACTGCTCCACTGACATAGACAATTGCTTGAGATCATGAAACTCGTCAGCCTTGCGTTGCCTCCAGTGAACTGAGAGGAAACGAGCTCTGAACCTGTCTAGGAACAACTCCCAAGTAACCATACTGAGATCAAGGTGCAGTTTCTGTTCCTCAAGACGCCACCAAGTAGACGCGAAGCCTCGCAAGTGCATAACTGCGCACCGAGCCTTGGTATTGCTACCGTAGGGGTGCATGGCGAAGCAACGGTCTAAGCCAATTAACCAGGTCTCAGCCTCAAGACCTCCTTCAGAACCATCAAAAGTAGGAGGGTGTGCCCTCATCAGATCTCTCATATGGCCTGCTATGACTGCATCTGGAACCACATCGTATCCCTACGTCTCGGAGACCTCTCTCTCTCCCTCTCCACCTGGTGTACCTCATCTGGCCTGGGTCCTAATCGGTCAAGGATCTCACCAAGAATATGCTGTAACTGATCGTCAAGACCAGGATGTGCCGGATTCTGGCCACCTGATGGAATGTTGTGATGACTCTGATGTTCCTCATGCTCAGAACCATGGGAGCTAGGAACTGAGGGGCTTCGCCGGTTCGCTCTACGACCGGCACCACGGCCTCTTCCACGACCACGTCCTCTACCTCGAGGCATAGTTCTGCGCCACAAGATAAAGTACGACATGAGCACAAGAGTTGCACAACGGTAACCTAATGGACTACACTACCCAAAGACCCTAGCGTTTGCAACCTTGGCTCTGATACCAAGTTGTAACGCCCGTCGTGCAAACCCCAGAGAACACACACATAATGCGAATAATTTTTTTTTTTTTAAATAATAGAAATAACATGTAACAACATTAAATCATAAACACATAGCATAATACATAACATTAATACACTTGGTTCCCTGGGGCACGCGAGGTTACATTGCAACCACGACACAACGTAAAGATAATGAAAACAACATAACCATTTAATTTATGAAACCATATACAAAGATACAACTGATAGCCATGATGCGAGTGTGACAACATCGCATAATTACATC